>VWZT01015009.1:814248-861996 GCA_013397055.1 Pachycephala philippinensis
AAAAAAACCAGATAGGATCTCAACCACCCAAAACAATGGTGAAGAACTCGCCGTGCAAGTTTTTGAAGTCTTTGCTAAATGAGTTTCGGAGAAATACTTCCAATTAAATTAATCAGTTTTACATCTGTCACAACTTCTGTTTTTTCGTGATATTAATGCTGATTCTGTGACACAAATTAATAACAGAAGTATCCCTGAAAATCAGCAATCCTTCAAAACAGCTGCTTTGTTATTTTTCATCAGATGCATTGAGCCTCAAAGTGCTGGAATGGCACATTGAGACCTGTCTACCAGCACTGAGAAACATAAGTTGGCCAGTAAACGTAGAGAGGTGGTGATGGGTATTGAGCTGCATACAAAAGGATGTTATAACAGGTCAAGTGATAGCTCTGTGTTTTCATTTTAATCTCTTCATTCTTCCAAGCATCTTTAATCACAGGCTCATACATTTCTTAAATTACTGGAAAAAGCTTAATAGCTGCATCAAAAAACATCATTATGTCAGGATGCTTAGAATAAGTAGCAGAAAAAAGACATATTAGGAATGGTTTTAAGACATCTTTGTACTCCTTCATATTTTTGGCTTGTTTTAGGCCATGTTCCCAGCATAACTCAGAATTGCCTCCAAAACAAATCCACTTTAATGTTCTGCCGTTGTGGAGCCTTGGGTGTCACCCAGGAAATTCACATGCAGCTTGTAGTTTGGATTATGATTTCTCCTCCGCCTCTCCCAAATCACAGGACTCTTAGTTCAGTGATTCATTGAAGCATGTTGGCCTGTCAGCAGTGCAACTGTTGAAGATTGATTTTCTCTGGCTATGTGCTCTATGGGTTTTCTAAATTTCTATAAATTATATTTTTGACACTTTCAATTTCCCATCAATTTTAGTTGAAACTGATCAATACATTCAAAGATTATAGGAAGATGGAGGAGCTAGACAGTAAGATGATACAGTCCTCATTTGCTTTGAAAATCAGGCTAAAATGCCACAATTTTAGTTTTAGGAATATTTTGGTGATCAATCTATTCATAACAGAGGTACTGACTGTGAAGCACTGATTTGCCAGAGGGGACACTGGTTTGCTGCTGCTCTGCTGTTGTACCCTCTGAGACTACTTCCAGAGGCTTCCAGAATATAAACCAGAATAAAGCTCATGCCAGCATCATGCACATTGAAGTTGGCAGAGGAAAAAATGCACCAGGTCATCCCTTCTCCGAGTCATTGAAGATTTGGAACTACTCTGAGCAGAAGCTCCACGTTCTGGATCAGCACACAGCCAGCGTTGGTTAGTGGGGGCCCATTTACAGGGCACAGAGGGTTGCTCATCTCGCCATCCTTGTTGTATCCAGTTCTGCCAGAAAGGGGGTCCCTGGCTGTCAGTGGTGGGGACACTGAAGCACCAGGTTCTTGAAGAAAACACAAAGAAAAATGATTGCTTTCTGACATTTTATGATGAGGAAGCCGTGGCTGGACATTATCTCCAAGGAGAGTAGACTCTTCTTCAAGCAGGTGAGCATTTAAAAGGTAAAGAAGGATATGGCTAAAGGGAGGTCACAGTCCTGTTATCTTGCTTCAGTGTCACATTTACCAGTTTGAGGGTAAGTAGTAGGATGTGAGAACGTCTTCCTAAGTTGGGATAAGGATGACATGCTTACATTTTTGCATGGAAGTGTTGGCACCACCGTCAGATTAGCTTCTTAAGCAAGAATTTCTAAGTGCAGCAGATTTTTTTTGTACTGATGCTGGAGCAGAACTTGTTTTGTTGCCTAATTTTCTTGGCTCAGAACGTGTATGTTGTTACTCTGGCCTTGAGAGAAAGATGGCATTTGTAGTCATGCTGAGCTTTTTTCAGAAGGTGGCAGCAACTTATTACTTATATAAAACAGATTGCTGCTAGACATCAATGTCTGCCTAAGGGAAATCACAGATTCATAGCTACTTATAGTTAATTTCATGTTTCTTCACTGGTTCATTGTTGTGAGTGCTTCAGTTTTTCTTTGGGTTTTGGAGTTGCAAATCAAAACTAATAGTTAGTTTATAGTAACACTAAAAATATTTTATTCCTGTCTCTCATTAAATTGAAGTTTTGAGATGGCTCATTTTCAAGCAGAGGGTCTTAGAAATTCATGAAGATATTTTTCAGGTTTTAGATTTTTTTTTTTTCCTTTTTAAAGGATACACGTATGTACCACAGTTTATTGTCCAAAATGTCCACTTCATCAGGCATGGGACAGCTAAAGAGACTGCTTGATTTCTTTTTCAAAAGTGGAGATTAGACTACACATATATTCTTTACATCCAAACAATACCTGGCAAAGTAATACAGGATTTCAGAATTCATGAATATTCATGTTTCCAACCATCTGTTGATTAGTTTCAATCTCTATTCAGATTCAAAATTCATAAAATAGGAAACTATGGGAATAAGGTCTGAGTGCATCTGCTTTTCTCTTCCTTTAGTTAAATTTTTTCCAAAGTAACAGAATAACGGGTATTAAAAAAGCGGGGGACAGAAAGGCAATGGAGTAGGATGAAAAGAAATGGAATATGTAGAAAGGGAGCAGGAAGAAAAGGCAAAGTTATATCTTTGGCTTCCTCATCTGAAGTGCTTTCCTATGGAGTCATGTTTTTGTTTTTTATTTTGTTGGAATATGTGCTCAGGAAAAGAAACATGTCTTCCTTTTCATTTGATGCCTTCCAGACGCTCTGCAAACAGTAAACACATAATGCAAATGTTATCTGCAGAAAGCGTGTTGTCGGCATGATGTTATCATTAGACACATTTTCTCTGCTCCAGTTTGCTTGTGAGAATCTGCCGAGTAAACACCCATGATAGATACAAATCAGCTCAGATGCTGGAGTGGACTGTTGATTGACAGCTGAGTGTGAGCAATTTGCCCACGAATGAATTGAAGTGATAACCTTTTCTTTGCAGCTTAAAGATTCAGGTTTCTGACCGTGAGAGTAAGAGGAGTTCCTCATAACTAACACAGGATAGGGTGGTAAATGTTAGAAGTGGAGGCATAGGAATTAACTCAGGTATTTAACTCAGCGTTTGTGTTTTGTCATTTTTTAATATTTCACATCCCTCTCAATCAAAACTGTGTAATGCTGTGGTACCAGTGTTTTGAAAACAGCAGGAGGAATAATTTTTCAAATTCCTAAATGAAAAATGCAAATGTGATCATGAAAGTGCTTCGTATCATATTGATTTTATGAACATCCCAGGGTGATGCAAGTTAAAATGGTATAACTGGTTCCAGCTTGAGATGGTTTTAGTCCAAGTATGGTAAACTGTTTTCCTTGCCCTCTTAAAGGAGAGAAAAATAGCCAAGCCCTCTCTTTGGAATGTGTATGAGTGCGTATAATTGTGCTTGTCTTTCCGCTGCTGTATTAAATATCAGTGTACTAAAAACGAGAGCTCTCCTGATTGATGAAGTGGAATATTATTAACGACCCCTCCTCCTTTCTATATGCCTGACTGCATTTGTGCCTAACACAAAGCAAGTATTTTACTACAAAACTGGGCAGGAGACAGATAATGAAAAACAGGCACGAGATTGCATTTTAGAGACGCTTCCCCACTAGCAGCAGAGGTACGGGAGGGCTGAGACATCAGGTGATCCCTTTAACGCTACGTTCATACGTGCTGCGATCGCTTCTCTGCCCGGATACTGCATAATTGACTGCACGGCATTAGCCAGGCACCACGTGGTACCAGCACGGATTCTCTGACGGCACAAGCACCGAGGCTCTGCTGCTGAGATAAATGTTCTAAAAAAATAACAGAAACCCCTCCTTGTAAAGAGCAAGGATGGGTAGGGGTGAGAAGAGGGGAGCCATTTTTGTAAAGCAAAGTTATTAGTAGTGTTTATTAACTGGTGTAAGGTGAAATTCGCTCTGAGAAGAGGTCACATAATGATCGTGCTCCTTGCTGCCTGCTCCTAAGTCATTACTAGGGTGAACTGACTGTTTCACCAAAATCAAAATCAGGCAGGGTGAAAAGAAAGGTAGGGTAAAGCTAAGCAAATAAATCCTAGTATTGCTGACAGAATAATACCACTCTTACCACGTATCTTTGCTGTATCTTGGAAAAACACATTTCTTTTCAACCAGAATCTACCAAACACTCCTTCAGCATCCTTCTGGTCACTGCAACAGCAGTGGCAGCTGCTTCTTGGGGCATTAAAGCTGTAAAACTGCAGTCTGAGAGATGAAGGACAGTTATTTAAAAAAAAATATTGAAGTATTTCTCTGAGAAAGGGTTAGTTAGGGTTAGAGCTACAGATTTTTACCTAGAATTTCAGCCAGTTCTGTAGAAATAGGTTACTAATGATTTACAAACAGTAAAAACCTAATTTAACAGCCAGAGCCCAGGTTAAGATAGGAGCAGAAAAAGTAATTTGCCTTGTAAACAGCATCCTTAAGAGGGGAACAGTTGAGAGAATGAATGAATCAGTGCTATGCATTTTTTTACAGCCAGCATATTATAACCTTTGAAGATACCATCTCTGTCTGTATTTGTACTGGAGCAGAACAACTTGTGGTCCAAGGTGTTACCCAAACAAAGAT
Organism: Pachycephala philippinensis; assembly: GCA_013397055.1. Lineage (NCBI taxonomy): Eukaryota > Metazoa > Chordata > Aves > Passeriformes > Pachycephala > Pachycephala philippinensis. The sequence continues at coordinate 818,823 of VWZT01015009.1, forward strand.
TTGTATAAGCTACGTCCACCAGTCATTGAAAAAAAATCCTACTGCATATTGAAAGTGTGGAAAACTATTTCATGTACTGTCTAAACATACATAACTGACAGCCCAAATCCTTTATGCTTGGGTTTTTGGAGTTTTTTTTTTTAAATGCATGAAACTTTGATATGCATAAAACTACAAAGGATCGCTTCCCAGAAGGAAAATATCTCGCTGAAAAAATTACTCATTGCTATTTCAGCCATGGATTCTTCTGAGGCACAGCATGGTGATAAAAATCAGTTGGGTAATACGCTCATGATTAGTGAGTCAATGGGAGCTGGTGGCAGCCCTGATGCTGATCAATAATGTCAAGATTTTGAAACAGGTTACAAAATAATAGTGGGCTCTGCAGATGCCACTGAGGTAGCAAATGTATTGGATATAACTACCCTTTTCTGTAAGTAATCCCTCATGGTTTTCATAGTAAGGACAAAATGAAGCCAAATAGTTGGTCACTGGGAGCAGTTTTATATGGAATTCTTAATTTATGCACTCTATATTCAGTATGCTCCTCTTACATGAACAATTTTGAACTTCTCAGCACTTCTTCCTTTTTGGCAGTTTCCAAACTCTTCGGGAGTGTTTTGCAATGGCAGCAGATCCTTTGTATCCTGATTCTACAGGAAAACAGAAATATAATGATGATAATGTTTAATTTACTGGCAACAGTAAAAATCATGAGCTGACTGGACAGCTTGATCTACACTGAAAGGAGTCAGCCTCCTTCACTCCATTCTTTTTAAGGCTTCCTTTTAACCTCCATTGCAAAAGACAAAACTCCTGATAAACTCAAATCTACTTCCATTTTCTTCCAGACTCCTCTGTTTTCTGTTCTTTTCCTGGAGATGTTAAATAACGGTAATGAGTGTAGCAATCATTGCATATAATTTTAACCCATTGTGTTACAGCTAATAGACCTCTCAGTGACTTTTCTAAAGTGATTTCTTGGATAAAGCTATGTCTCTTAACATGGAGAATGCATCGGCTGGTTTAATAAATCAGCTAGCTCTGGGAAAATGTGCTGTTTGCTTCAGTCAGTCACCTGAGCTGCTGCTTTCCTATCCTTCTACTGTCTTAGCCATCTCAGCCATGATTAGGTGGAAAGATGATAAAATTCATGTAAAGGAATTCTGAACCTTGTTGTTCAAAAATAGTCAAAGACTGTTCTTAGGTTTTCACTTGATTTTTAATAATAGAAGTGATAGCTTATTGCCTTGCCATGTTGGTTTGCCTAGCTAGTATTTTGTCAAAGAAGTAGGACCCATTGTATTTTTCTGTTGCAGGCATAAAAAATGAACCCATGATAGCTGGAAGCACAACATTTTTTCTTAGTCTGAAGGTGTACCAAAAAAGATGGGTAGATCCTCTCTCTGTCTTGGAAAGCAGATCATGTATCTTGTCCTCCCAGCTCTGACAAAAGTCTTCTTCTGGCTTAAGTTGTCTTTGGGTCAGATTCAAAACCTGCATCTCTTATTTGCAAATTGGAAATACTAATAGATATCTACAAATGGTGTGCTGCAATAGGAAAATTAATTAATGTTAATAACACACTTTGAGGTCATTGCATTGAATAATTAAATGATGCAATTAAAAATATTGTTGTCTGCTTTCTCACTCAGTACAATTTAGTTCCTCTTTTGTTGTTGATGTGGCTGTGTTTGCCTTTGATTCCTGTATTTGGATATCTGTGGGGTTTTTTTCAAGCACTCTGACTGTACAATTCTAGCAGTTGCAGTGTAGGTCACACACACAAATCTCCCCGGGTGAAATCAGTGGTGTGGTTTAGTGGTGTTTCTGCTTTGCTACCAGTGGAGAAACGAGTTTTACATGTGTCATAACTGGCCTGTTAATTGGAGTGCTTATATGAGTTTTATCCCAAGCACTTTACTTCTATCCTCATTAAAAAAGTCTTTCTGGACTTCAAAGCAGGAGGGCTGTTAAATTAACTTAGACAGATGAGAGAGTGGGATTTTCTTTAAATTGGGCTGCAAATCACAGATTTTGTATTGAAGCTTGAGGCAAAATGACTTGAATGCAAATACTCCTCCAATGTTCTTCCTACTGTTCTCCAGTATGTGCCTCCAAGGATGCATATGTTTCCTCACAGGTGACAAACTTGGCTAGGCAAATAACACACAGGGTGTCAGCATAAAAAATCCCAGTCATTTTTTCTCAGTCATCTGTAATTTAAGTGTTGTCACAGTATATGCACTGTGGTGGGAGAATATCTGCATTTTGATACAGAATACCCAGGGTAATTGTGCAATGAAGATCACTGATTGCATTAACCAAAAAAGGTCCTAAATGTGATATAGACTTTATTTCAGGGAGTGTAAGTTTCAAAATTTTCCCAACACTTCAGATTTCATTATTATTTAATAAGCACCCATAGCTTGAATACAAATGCGAGCTATTGCATATTACAATTTCCAGAACTGGCTGCTAATATTATTGAAAAATACTTTTTAAATGCGCATGAATACTTTTTATTACTTCAAATGTGGACTTGAAATATTGTGATAAGTGTTTCTGCACTTCTTATCTGCGCTAATCTGGAAACCATTTATTTCAGACCCTCAGAAACAACTCCCCTGAAGCTCAGTTATGCCAGGACATGAAGGTTCCAGCAGGTTCATGGTTTGACCAAACCAGTTTGTCCCTTCCTGTGTTTCTTTTAGAGAAAAAGAAAATACTTGGACTTGAACAATACTGACTTTTTTTTTTTTTTGGTGTGTGTATATATATAAATATTATGTAGTTTTTTAGATACATATATCCTGAGCTGCATCAAAAGGAGTGTGACCAGCAGGTCAAGGAAGGATTTTCTCTCTTGACTATGTTCTCATGAAACCTCACCTGTAGTACTGCATCCAGCTCTGGTGCCCCCAGCAAAAGAAAGATGTGGAACTGTTGGAGCGAATCCAGAGGAGGCCAAAATGTTGATAAGGGCACTAGTGTAACTCCTCTATTAAGACAGGCTGAGAAAGTTGGGGCTATTCAGTCTGGAGAAGAGAATGGAGACCTCATAGCAGCCTTCCAGTATCAGAAGGGGGCCTACAAGGAAGCTGGAGAGGGACTCTCCATCGGGAACTGCAGTGATAGGAGGAGGAGTAGTGGGTTCAAACTGAAAGAGAGGAAATTTAGGTTGGATATTAGAAGAAAATTCCCTACTATGAGGATGGTGAAGCACTGGAATGGGTTTCCCAGAGAAGTTGCTGATGCCTCATCCCTGGCAGTTTTCAAGGCTATGTTGAATGGGACTTTGAGCAACCTGGTCTGTGGAAGTTGTCCCTGCCCATGGCAGGGAGGTTGGAACCAGATGAATTTCAGGGTCCTTTCCAACTCAAGCCATTCTTTGATTCTATGATTCCATTTGATGAAGATTCCTACTTAAACCAGACAGTGCTTTAGCCAGTGTAAAGGGCTGTGACTGAACACAGTTTAAATGCATTGTGCAGTATACTTTTCACCTAGGTGGTTTTCCCATTGCTAATATTGTACAGAATCTATTTATATCAGAAATTGGGAAACTGTGATTAGAAGTGGTGCAATTCACAGTAAGAGTGTATTTGATTTGAATAATGAAGCCATTTTAAAAGGCTTTCCCTGCACAGTCAAGTTATTGTGTAGTGCATAGGGGCTTGGCATTTCTGGAGTTGAAAGCCTGCCCATATTTTTACATCTCCAGCATCTACAGAAAAGCCAAAGGACTAATCCTGAGCCCATGTCATCAGTGTAATGTTAGCTCTCTGAGTGAGATGTCTTTTCCTGGTAATTCATATTCCTGACTGGAACTCATATCATATTCAACAGAGTTACTGAGGTTTTGCTATAGGATATTATGGAGCTACTTGACTGTAGAACGTCATCATTATTATTGTTTGATTGTAAAGCATGCACACACTGCAATAGCTCATTTTGATAAAATTACTGAATATATTTGTTCTTCTAATCTAAGTAAGTGTTGCAGAGTAGATCTTGCTGGATCTTTTCCAGCCAGGCCAGACTTCAACCTCTTGGTCTCTGCCAATATACAGTCTACAAGTGTTCAGATTCCTAATACTTAGGTAAATACTGGAATGCATACCTTTTCTTTTCCATTCTCCTTTCCCTCTATAAAAAATCAAAGCCTGCCCCAAGGGCTAAGAAATTTGGCTATGTGTGGGACAGGTATTCAAATGTGTTGCTTAGTTAGATCAGCCTCACAAATCACACTGTTGGGTCCATCCAGAGTGGAATCTGAGGAATTTTCTCAGGTTCTGTATAAACTTCCTGCCAGATGGTATGGAAAGTTAGGATAGTGTGTGGGATTGACAGTTTATTTGAGAGGTAGAATAAAGTGATAACGGTATGTGCTATAGGGTTTTCTGGTATTTTTGAACAGCTCTCAGGAAGGTTTATGTGCTTTATTTAATGTTGCTAAAAAATATCTCTCCTCTAATTCCTTAGCTTTTCCATTTCTATCATCAAATATTTCAATCCAGAGGAGGCAACGTGTTTACCCTCTCATTTTTTTTTCCAAGAAAATGGGCAAAAGAATAATGTAATTTAATGCTTACATGAATTAGCAATTTAACCACAGTATAATAATATTTTATTTATGTAATTGTTACTCAACTCCTATTTTCAAAAAAAAGCTAGGTGAAATATATTCAGGTAATTTTCATACTTCATTAAAAAGTTTTTAAGCTCCTGCCTCTCCTTAGTGGAAGTACCATTTTTGTGAGTGAGCATACTCCTGGAAAAGAGTAATAATGTAATATTTTTTCAAGAATAGTGCCATTAGCCAGTTAATGTTTTAGTTACAGCATACATGGCAAAGAGGGAAAGACTTTACTGTTGTTTTGTCAGCTATGGTATTAATAGGGCATTTCAGCTTTGCTTACTTTCCACGAGCTGTTGTTGAAACTTCAAGTCTGAGGATAATTTTCCTGGTGTTACTCCATATTCAATATGTCATGAGATGGAATATCATCTCAAAATAAAGACTTTAAAATCTGGGATCTGACTCGGTGATGTCTGGGTCTTTCATGGCCCCTGGATATTCTCTCTCTGTCTCTCCATTGGTCTGACACAGAAAGGAATGGCAAATGTGTTACGTATTTAAAAATTGCTTAAGCACCTGTAGGCTGTTAGTGAGTACAACACACCTATCCGTAGGCTGGCATTGCCTTTGGTCAAGATACCACTTAGTCATGCACCTATTCTTAATGGAGTTTGGGATCCTGCTTCATTTTGCACCATGTGTCCCTTGATTACAGCGAATTTATCCTCCTATTCCTTTAAACTGTTTCAATTATTTATCAATCTGTGTATTGCTTTAAAGAGCTTAGCAATAGCCTGCATGAATAGCCAGTATAATTTTCTCCTGTAACAAAGCTGCCAAATCCTCGCAATATATTGCCCAGCCGTCACCCTGCTGTGCCCCAGCTAGCTCATGGCCTTTCAACATCCAGGCAGCCACGCTAATCCAGGCTGCCTTTCCAAAAGCAGAGACACTGGGAACGTGCCTACACAACCCTTCGGCTTTAGAAAGTGAGAAATAGCGTGTTGGTTTTATTTCTCTGACAGGGTGTTATTATTTTGCAATTACGGGATATAACACTCGTTAGACAACAAGAATAAAGGGAACACATGTTTAAACAACTTCCACATTCAACAGTTTTTGGAAAATGGCATGACTTTCTCTCTAAGTGAATTCCTTCCATACCTTTGACATCCTGAAGAAAATCCTCAGTACTGTTTTTGCAGTTAATTCCCTAGGATATCCCAGTTCTGGATCAGAACACTGAGTAAGTGGAGCTTGATCTGTTGGAAGAGTCTCACCCTGCACTTTGAGAAGTAGCTTTAATTTATGCTAGAAATAAATTTGCGTTCCTTACACCCCAAGTCTGTATATTGAATAGTCATTGTGCCCTGTCTCTCTTAAACAGGACACAGCCCTTAAGAATTTTCTCTCCTTCCCTACACTAGCCAGCATCACACCTCGCTTCTCCCAAGCAGGACATAACCACTCTACTCCCTTTAACCCTGCCCTCCCTTCCACTATCTTCTACAGCATATGCCACCAAACAGAACAGACCCTTAAAGCCCTTTTCCTTCCTCTGCACATTGGGACTGGCTCTCCCAAACAAATCTCCATGCTTGTGTGCCTCTGTTCTCCCTTTCAGGCCCATAACTTTCTCCCAGCTAAATGTGATCTGGGTTTAATTCTATTAAAAACCTCCTACCCCTTATTTGATTTATTCTGGTTTTGCAAAAAGAGAAGAGAGACTTCTGGGTGTAAAGTCTTTATTATATACAGTACAGTGGAAAGTAAAGGAATACATTAACATGCTCACCAAGGTCATGAAAAGGCTGTGTTTTGCCTCCTTCCCCCAGTAAGGTCCCAGGGCTGTTGCACTATTTCTTGTCTAGCTAAGACAAGTTTGTGCATCCTTCTGAACTTTGATTACATTAAAATAATGGGATAAGAATTTAGAAATTTCATTTGATAATTTGCCATACCTTTTATTGAAAAAAAATCTCGTGATTCATTTGGGGAATGACAACACAGCACTTTTATCCTGGTCTGCTCTGGAAAGACATACATTGAGACCAGAGTTTTCTGCATCCCTTTTCCTGAATTGTTTGTGGATCAGGCTTGCCGCGGTATGGAGAGCTGCTCAATAAGACACCATTAAGCCAGACCATCTCCAGCTCAGTCAAGCTGAAGGAAAGGAGCTGAAGCCGCTTTGCCAGGTCTTGAGTCTTTGCGCTCCAAATTTTTTTCTGCCAAACCACTTGCACCACACAGGTTACCCCAGCTCTGCTCCTTAACCTGCACCTAATCATGCCCTAGAGACCTACACAGCCCCCACTCTCAAATTTTACATTGAAACCTGCATATTGTCCCCCAGATGCCACCTAGCACTACCTCCACACAAAGCCACCCAGTCCTCTAGGCAGCCAAAACATTCCAAGAGTTGGGGCAGCCTTGAGGTTGCCTGCACAGCACAGTTGAGTTGGCATGAGTTAAAGCAGAGGTGGATTTGAAGACTGGATGTCAATGTGGCATTTACTAAGCAAACAGGTTCTCACTGGGAGAAGATACAGGACCTGATTAGAGACACAGAGATGCTGCTTGGAAGATGAGGGAAATGAGTGGACTCTCTATGGGAGGGGAAAATCTTGTGGTCCCCATGCTTCCTCCTCAGTTTGAGTGCTGCAAACAATCTACATGTTTGGGACATGATGAAGCACGTTGTCATTGTCACCCCAGCATGTTGTTACCTGAGGCCTGCAGGCAGCCTGGAACTCTAGCTCAGAGTTGTGCCAACCTCTCCATTCTTATGGGGGTGTTCCCTTTTACATGTTTGGTGATTCTGGCACATGGAGAGTGAGTGCTTCATTGTGCTCCATGTGGCTTTTCATTTCACTTTCTTCACAGCAATATCCAAGCACAAGTCTGAAGTGATGGATCTGCTGTTTGCCACTAACAGCTCAGCCTCATGGCTCTCTTGGGGAAAATTGTGCATTTGGAGCACTGCTTTGTTTTAATAGGTTTTGGTTTTCTTTTAATAGAGTCTTGTTTCTGTTCTATATATAAATAAAACAAATCAGTGTATAATTGTATGTATAAACCTATGTAAATGTATTTACCTTTTTCTTTTTCCAGAGAAGGCAAGGCTCAAGAAGAATGTCTCTTTTGAAAGGCAGGGAGCCTAATATTTAAGGTGGTTCTTGGTGGATGCAAGAGGTCATTCTTTAGCCTGAGGCTGTCCTGAAGATTATATTGATAGGTGGACTTTATCCTCATGGTGGAAATTGTCACTTTATCTTAGGAATGGAGTTTCAACTGCACTCTTCATATCTTATACAAATGCACGAGTAACTGTGCTATTCCTCCCACCTGCTTTTCAGCATCATCAAAAAACCCAGAATTACTGTTAAAAAATCTAGGCCCTTGGTAACCATCATCAGCTGAGATGCTGCCCGTGGTAAAAAAGTTATCAGCAAGCTCAATCAGTAAGCTGAAATTGACTTCAGTGTCAGTTGAATGAATTCCTTAAAAAAAAGAAAAAAAAGAAGCAGGTTTGCATTTGAGGCATAAACTACCTGAGAGTGAGAAAAGATTACTGTAATATATTAAAAGAAGAGTTTCCTATCTGCCCTCAGACATTGTAATTAACCTGTATGAGGCCAGGACTATGTATTATACATGAGCTGAGAGCATCCAAGCTCTTGGTAGACTAGGCAACTTACCTACTTGTGTTAGTATGGGGCTGTGTTTTGGATTTGTGCTGAACACAGGGTTGATAATACAGAGATGTTTTTGTTATTGCTGAGCAGGGCTCACACAGAGCCAAGGCCTTTTCTGCTTTCATACAGACATGCTGGCAAGGATGCTGGGGGTGCAAGGGAGGTTGGGAAGAGACACAACAGGGACAGGTGACCCAAACCGACCACAGGGATATTCCAGACCATATGACATCCTGCTCAGTATATAATGTGGGGAGAAGAAGGAGGAAGGAGGGGATATTTGGAGTGATGGAGTTTGTCTTCCCAAGTAACCATTGCACATGATGGGGCCCTGCTCTCCTGGGGATGGCTGAACACCTGCCTGCCCATGGGAAACAGGGAATTAGTGCCTTGCTTTGCTTTGCTTGTGTGCACAGCTTTTGCTTTCGCTATTAACCTGTCTTTATCACAACCCACGAGTTTTCAAGCTTTTAGCCCACTGATTTTCTCCTGAATCCAGCTGGTGGGAGAGTGAGTGAGCAGCTGCCTGGGGCTTGGTTGCTGGCTGAGCTTAAACCACGACACTACTTTACAAGCAGTCATGCAGCACCTCTAAGTATGGACTTTGAAGTCCTTCATTTTAAACAATAGTCTCGCAATCTGCAATTGCAATATACTGCTGTAAAACATCTTTACCATGCTCTCTATTACCTCTGTGGCCACTCATTCCTCAGTAGGCTCTGAAAGGATAATTCAAACAAGTTTTATTTAGTTTTGCTTCATACTTCTTCAGCACAATAATATGCCTTGTTACCAGGTTAGCAAGCACTCCCTGCTCTTCTGGTATTAATAACATTCCCTAATCAATTCCAGTTATCTCTGTCAATCTCCAGCTTTGCAATCACACTCATAGACCTTTTCATAATTCCTGTCTGGGGCACTGCTTTCAATCCCCTCCCCATGGAATTTACACTGTGTGCATAGGATTCTGTGAAATAAAATATACACATTAACACCTTTATCTGCACTGTAGATGAAGCTGCAGATCTGACCCAGACCAGGTGCACTAACTATAATATTAAAATTGCTTATCATTGTCTACAAATGGAAGTGTGAAATTTCAGGATTCATAATTCGCATGACACTGGAAGGGTTACAAAGTGGGTGCAACGTGAAATAATCAGGTTTTATTCCTTTGTGCTTAAGAAATGTGTTTTAGAAATAATTTCACTTTTAGGTAGGCCATTTCGTATACTGTGTTTAGGACAAGTGAATGAAAATCAAAAGGTGGCATCTCCGCATCTCTGAAGTTCTGAGGAGGAATGCTATGGAGAATGCTCTGCTAGCTTGGGTAAGTTTCAACTACCTGGATATTCAGTCTTGACAGGAATTAAGATACAAACTGATGTGTAAGAAACACGCAGTGTGCCTTTGTATCTGCTTGTCTATCCTTCTGTAGAATCCTTTTTCCTGACATTACCTCCCTTAAACCCCAAACCACGCTCACAAGCTCTATGCAAATGTGTTGCCAGACTGTGCATTGCCCCATGGTTGATGTGTTTTGGGAGCAGGAAGTTGCAAGCAGAGCCAGTCAGTGTACTCCTACAATAGCACACAGGCAATTTAAAAAAGACTAATAAATGTGCAGTTTTCTCTGGTTCTGCCTATCCCTTGCTAGTAAAGTGCATGGAAGTGAACAAAGAAGGACTAAAGTCATAGAGGTAGATGTGGCTCTATACAGAAAAGGCAGTAGATGAATGGTGAAGCCCTTTCATTCATAGGGATTAATCTCCTTACACCCACAAAATATGGACTATATTTAGTATTCCAGACCGAGCAGTGACACGCTGAGGCCTGAGGCCAACTTCAGCTTCCTGTTTTATTTAAAAAACTATGATTGTGTGGTATCAGCTGGCACTGTCCCCTCTAGATGTGTGTGCACACACAGGGGGAGAGGCCCTGAGCATGCAGAGAGGGTTTAGAGGCTGCGTCCCCAAAAGAGCAGGTACTGCACTGGCTCCTGTGTCAGCAGGTGTCAAGGGGTCCTGATGTTTTTAGGGATGCATTTGGGGCCAGACAGGGTCCATGCAACCTCCGCCCAGCCCAGAACACCTTTACATTAGGGAGGAGCAGAAGGCTGGTGTGCTGCGGGGGAGAGCAGAGCTTGCTGGAGGTGCTTAGCAGCTCTCCCAGGATGTTTCTGTGATTTCAACAAATCCAGCTGCCCCCAGCACAGCCCCACTGCATCCAGCTGCACATTTGCATGCTGGCCCACAATAAAATGAACCACATTTTTATGTTTTCCTTGACTTATCTAGTGTTATGAAACCCACTTGGATTTTGGAAGAGGCCATGGACTTCCTGGAGATCTGGAGTAAGGAAACAGCCCAATTATGCCTTAACCACAGATTTTCATAACAGCAAAACACTCAGGTGTAGATCAAAGTGAGTGAAGGAGAGGCATCAGACATGTGCCAGTGCCAAAAAAAAAAGGGGGGGAAAAGCATTGCAGACAAAAACTGGAGGAGATCAACATTGCCTCTGCCAGTGCATCTCCTGTCAGTAGCTGCCTTCACAAGCTGGGCAGATCCTGCACTACAAACCACTTGAGGACTTCGTGTCTGGCTTTGAGGGTGTGTCCTTAGCACAGGCAGCCATACCTCCACTGTCTGGGGTGCCAGGCAAAAACACACTGGGCCTTTCCCACGGACAGGCACACGGCTTTCCTTCCAGGCAGCACTCAAAGGAAACCACGGATGGGACCGGCAAGGAGGCCTGGTTTGCATAAACCAGTCAAGGAAACAATGAGCAGAAGACTCAGCATCTTCCACTAGTGGGTCCTGAAGTAAAAGGTAAACCAAAGTTAGGGCTTTGGGTACTTGTTTGCATCTGCTAGGTAAACGATGCCCTAGATATGACGGATAAAGTCAGAGACCCCTCTGTTTTCTCCCCCTGGTTTGTGAAAGCGAGGAGTTCAACACAGCATATCAAGTGGCTGAGTCATGAATCAGAAGACTTTAGCAGCAGAGTACAGCAATAAAACATTAAATTAAGCACTTGCCATCTCTGAAACAGGGACTTTCCAGAATGGTTGGGAATCTTCATTATTTATGCTGCACAATTAAATATTCACCATTTCCTGCTAAATTTAGGTTTATTGAAGTAAACAATTATGCATCAGGGCAGAACTGGACAATTCCATTTTTAGGTATTAATAATTCAGAACCATATTTGAAAACAACAGAGGGATATGTACAATACATCATAGAGGTTTTTATTATATCCACCCACTACCTATCCACCCACACAGAGATCTGGATACCGTTTCTACTTGGAAACAATATAGCATCATCATATCTTAGGCTTATTTATGTGGAAGTGTACAGATATACAGGATACATTTACAAGAATGCAGTGTTTTTTGTTCAGCTGGATGACTCATTCTTTTTTCCTGCAACCAAATCAGCTTCTTATTACTTAAAGTTGGTATTGACAAACATTCATGCTTAGCATAACAGAAACTATGTTTATCAGATTACATGAAAATAGAGAAAACTGTTTTCTGCAATGTGGAAAATATCATTCTGGGATAGAGCTCTGACACAGAACTCTCAATTTTAGTACTACTTTTAAAATCTGAATACTTTTTTTTTATTACATTCTCATTATTTATCTTGCTGTAACTTGAGGGCATGTAACAATTTTTTTGCTTTGGGACACATTTGATAAATTCCTTATGCAACACTGGCTGTTATCTGTGTGGTCTGCCTCCAACACCAGTACAGCCACGGCACAAAGAGCTGTGTGGGGTGTGTGGAAAGAAGAAGAAAGAGAAGGAAAGGAGAGACAGTGGATGCATCTCTTAGGGATGTGTTTTTACTGCAGTCTAGGGCTGTAGTTTTATTTAAGGACTGATACCTTTGCTGTCATTCAACAACTTCTAGATTGATTTAGCTCAAGTTAAAGAGGTTTCAGAGTTTTTGCTTGCCCATGGTGCTGAGCAATGCCTGCAGAGACATAAGTATCATTCCCGGCTCATCAGCCACAGGATCTCTTCATCCCAGCTGCCACTCCCAGGACGCACAGGGCTGAGGAGAAATTCATGTAAGACTGATTTCAGCTTTCTGGAAATCAGTCTAGATGCTGCTCAAGGACACTGTATAAGAGATTCAACAAGCTTTTTAATAACGTAAGGACCCAAATTCAAGCTGGAGAAAGAAGATGAATTTCCAGCAAGTAAATTCCATTGAGGGTTCAAATTAGGCAAAGGCACAAAATATACCTCAAGTGAAAGAGGTAAATAGCTCAGTCCTTTCAATGAAATTGTTTCAGATTTATTTAGGTGAAATGAAGATAAGGACTTGCCTGGAAGGAGCTTGCTTTATTTTATAGTTATCTGGTTATTTTTTCTGCTGCCCAGACCATCTGTTCCATTGGTGGGTATGTCATCATTCGCACACCCACTGAATGCCAAATTAATCCAAGTCACACAGCTTACACCTCCCTTCTGACTTAGACCAAACTATATTTTATTCCAGCATAAATTAGGCATCAGAGCTAAGTTTGCCTCACTCACTTCCAAGGAGGAAATGGTGAGCTTTGGGACTTACTGTGGTCCCTTAAGGGGACAACCATAAAACACCAGAACTTTTGTAGCAGGTCCACCACAGCTGATCAGCACTGGGCAATAATGGATACACAGCAGGAAAAGGCATGGAGAAATAGAGCAAGGACACAGCCATGCTGCCAGACCCCTGTCTCACACTCCCAAGGTCTGCATCTTTCGAAAACTCTGAGTCTCCGTATCCAGGAATTCTCAACAGACTCCCTTTACCTGAGTCTTCTAAGCCCACAGAGACCTTTTGTGCCCGCAGTCTCTCGTGGCAATGAGTTGCACAGCTGAACTGTAGTTTGAAAAGTTAACTCTTTTTGCTTTATTTGAAACTACCACTACTTTCATTTAATTCTGTATTGGAAGACGCCGAACACTTATTCTCCATTTGCTTCCTTCTAGACAGTTAAGATTATTTAGACATTTATCATGTGCCCTCCCTGGTTTTCTCTTCTCCCAGACAAAGGCTCCTGGTCTTGTTGACCATTTCTCACACCAAAACTGTTCCAGATTTTGAAGCATCTTTGTTTTCTTCCCCATACACTTTTTTGAGTTGGGAGGATGGGGACAGAACAGTTACGCTATTTAAATGCAGTCACACAGTAAATCTGTACAGCAGCTTCATGCTATTTTCTGATTTGGTCTTAATTTCTTTCCTAATATTTGATTTGCTTTTTTAAATGCTACTGAGCATTGAGATGACATTTTCATAGACCTCTCTATAATAACCTCAAGATTGCTTTCCACGGTAATAACAGCTACTTTGGCGACTATCATTGCATATGTATAGTTGGGCTTTTTCTCCCATGTGCATTACTTTACATTTATCAATATTGAATTCAACTGCATTTTTATTTCCAAGTCATTCTGCATTATGATATCCCTCTGCAGCTCTTAGCAGTTGGCTCTAAATTGACTTCTTTGAATAACTCATTACTATCAGCAAACTTGGTTCCTTCATCTCATCCCACTTTCCAGGTCACTTAGGACTGGATCAATCAGTACATTCCTGTTGGAATACACTGTATATAGTATATAATAACAACTACATGCAATACAGCCCAGTGGGACTCCACTGGTGATCTTCCTTCGAGGACTTTTATCCTTTTTGTCTTATCCTTTAACTATTTATTTTGCCATGAGAGGACATTCTTTTTATCTCATTGCAGCATAAGTTCTTTACCTTCAGGTAAGATTTGTCCCACTGAAAATGCAGCTTAATGATTTTGAAAGGAATTTGAACCTTGGTTGTATCCAAAAGCAACTGAGTGAGACTCTATGGAGACAGAACCAAACTCACTCCTTTTTGTCACAACTCAAAAATTTTAATCTCTCCCAATGATCATGAAAGGGTGCCTGAGACAAACTTCTGTTGCACAAGCAAGCCCCAAGGATGTTCACACTCCACCTGAAGATGCACGAAGACACCTACAGAAACAAAGATTGCACCTGTTGGCAAAGATCTAGGTTTGTTCCACATTTGATTCACTAGGATGAACTAGAGCTTCCTGGCAGTAGAGGAGTATAATTATCTGTTCTTTAGGGGAGTGGATTTGTTGATCTGAGTTTATGTCAAGTGTGAGAGAGACTGTGGCCTGCAGAGATGAGGTCACTGAAATGTGTGGTTGGGAGACAGCTTCGGGAGCTGCTGGCAGATTTGCAGACCTGGGAGGCAAACAGTAATGATGGCCTTGGGAAGAAAGGGCAGTGGAGGCAATTACTGAGTGAGACATTTCACAAGGCAGTTCTGCACTGAATGCCAGAGCAGCAGCGATTTAGTGTTAGGGGCGGTCAAACTGATAGCAACAAAATATATTTAAAAATAGGGAATTGTGAAACTAAAGGGCAAATACATAACTGTCACATAGGACTCCTTGTTACAAGATATTTCGAAAATGACAGTTTCATTAGAGTTCAGATTCAGTGTGGACTAAATCAACTGTGGAGTGGCAGGTCTGTCTTTTCAACTCTGCTACAGATGCCGTGAAACAGCTTTCTCTAGTGATTATTCCCGTCCACCCACCCCATGTCTCCTTGCCTAGTGCTAACCGCATTTTTCATTTGCCTATTCATTCACTAAAGTCTATATTCATTTCCAATGGTTTTTTTCCCCTTTTTCTTGACAAAAAAGATGGTCTATATCTGTTTTCATCTTTTACTTTAAAAAACGTGGAGTATTTAATGCTTTCAATTCTTCCTCAGCTGAATAGGCATCATCTCCTTGATCCCTGGGTGTATCAAAGTTGTCCTTTTAGCTGGGAAGAACCTTAACTCCTCCTCTCTTTCTGTCTAACTTAAAAGTAGGTCCTTCCACTCAAAATATTGATGCACTTAAAATAAAATGCCATCAGAGCATGACAGGATTGAGCTTCCTGAACTGGAGCATGAGTCAGGGAGGGTTAACAATGAGTAAAGTTGGTGAAGGCTAACCCATTTCTTTTAAATGAGCCAGCATCTGGAAGAAGCTGTTGTAACCTGTAGCAGAAAATTTTGACTGAAACTTGATGGCTGAAAACTGGGTTGTAAAGCAGAGACAGCACAATGCTGAGGCAGGGAGCTGTGGCATGGCTGTGAAATGGCCTCCCAGGTCGTGGCAGCTCAGGGGCAGCTGCAGCTGAGACCATGGTGGGCAGAAAGGGAGACACAGCAGTGGGCCCTCAGGTGCAGCTCTGAAGGGCAGGGCAGGGCAGTGACTTCTCCCTCTGAACCCAGGGAATGGGGATTTTTTTGACTCAGAGAGTCTGTGGTTGACAAGGGAAGTAGTCAGAAGGAAGCTGGAAGCCCGTGGGGGGAAAGGCGGGGAATTCCTGTTGCTGGAGCTGCAGGCAGGCATGATGCAGTGCACCTCCTCACTGTGGCACCAATCTCTCCAAAGGCAGGGCTGGGGGGCTGTGCAGTAAGGCAGCCAAACCTGTGTCTCAAAGAGGTGCCTGCTTTAGTGCCACTAGAGAGCAAGTGTCATCCACAGTGAGTTCCTACAGCCAAGCAAGGTCAGGGAGTGCGGAGGGAGAGGGAGCAGAAGACCATCAACATGTCCAGATGAGAGAAAAGTCTCTGAGAACAGAAACTGGACAAAAAAAATCTGGTGACAGGGCTCCAGGGGCATCCCCAGCCCTGACTATCCCTGCCAGTCCCCAGCGGCTCACCACAGCCCAGCACCCCATGGTCTCCAGCTCCCCACAGCCCTGCCCAGCCATGGGCCCCACCAAACCCTGTGCCCATCCCATGAGAGACTCCCAGGGCTGGAGATGCTCCTGCCTGGGGGTGCGATGGAACCCAATGGAGAGCTCCTGGCTAGGCATTTGCTGAAGCAGGATTCATTTCTGGTCAAGCAGCTGTCTCAGCACACTCCAGGCAGGGCTGGGAGTTTTTTGTAGCACCTGGGCATTGTGACCATGGCAGTGCTGATTCATTGCCTATATCACATTTCTCAAGCAGAAGACAGATGAGGTTTTGTGCCAGGCCAACAACCAAAACAGGGTTGATTCCTGTGAGCATTAAAGCTTATGGCTGCACCCATGCATCTCATCTCCTTGTCACTCCTAAGGAGAATCTTTCCTGCTCCCCATGCTACCACGGCTTGTGTCTGGTCTCTCCATGCTTGGGAAATTTGGGAGGTGCCTGTGGGGAGTAGTGAGGGATACACTCACAGGTGTCATCTCACTCTGCAAGAGCTTCAGGGATAAGCAGCCACCCCTGATAACCCATATAATGTGTAGGCAATGCCAAGGAGCTCTCCTAGGGCTTGTGGAGCTGGGATAACAGTGCAGAAGCAGTGCTCCAGCCTCAAGAGCTGACTGCAAGACACTGGAGTACAGTCACAGGACAATACTTCAAGAGCAATTCTGTCAGGAGCTGCCTGTCTCTACACCAAGATTTAGACTGAACAGGCTTTTTTGTCAAAAAAAAAGTCAGGTGTTCAGATGTCTAGGCCTTTCATACAAAAAAAAATAGCAATTATTTCATGCTTAAACTATTTGTGTTTAACTAGCGAGAAGACAGAGGAGTTTCTTGGGGTAGATTTTTTGTCAGACCTTTCTGAGCAAAACACAATATGAAATAATTTCCCACTGCAAAATGGCCCAGACTATTTTTTGTCATCTTTGTTTCCGCTCAGGTATCAGCAGTGTTCTTCGCTGGCTGAAAGGATTTGAGAAGCAGATTGACACAGTGAAATTCAGTCAAGCCAGATGCACATGCCTTCAAGAGAGGTGATGAATTCTATGTTACAAGGATAAATGAAGTCAGGATTCATAAAAGAGAACCAAGTACCATTGAGCCATGGACATGCTGGTCTGTCGCACTCTACTTTAGCCTGGAGATGGTTGTATGGTTTGCTCCAGCCTGGACCAACTGCCACTGCATGTTTCTGGAGGCATGGGGAGAGGGGCAAATCTGTATCTTAGACTTTGCAATGGGTACCTGTTCTTGGAAACCTGTTTGCATCTTCTCATTTTCTTAATTTCAGTGAATTTGGATGCTACTTAAGGGTTAATAATCTCTATAGGTCCATTGAGAAGCTCGACACTTCTTGTTGAAGAACACCCTCACTTCCTACAGAACAAAGCAGCATGGATAATGAATATTTCTCCAAGATGATTTCTGTGATTTGAGAGAGGAATTTGCAGACATATCGGAGAACAACACGCAAAAAGTGATCAAGACTGTTGTATGATCAGTGCAGTAGGCATTGGGCAGTCACTTCAGGGAGCTGCAGGCATTAGGGCTGTGTCTCCTTGAGGAAGACATTTTTATATATCAGGAGTTTCTTGGGGGCAAAAGAAAGAGAAAATGCTTGTGCACAGAGAAGTCTAAGCCAGGGGTCTTCAAATTTTCCTTAAAGAAAGGCCTTCAATGGCCAGAGTGTGTGGCAGATGGCCATATAACAGTGTCCAGTCTTTATGTTCAATAGATGAAATGTTGAAAATGGACTTTGGGAAAGGTAGCATGTAAAATCTCCCAGGGGTATATGGTCCTAAGGGTTAATAAAGCCACTTTATTTTCTATTGATGTGTTTCAAAATGGCTAACTGTGGCTTTCATCCTAAGCAGTGCTGGACCACTGAAAGCAAGCAGTGATTTTGCGAGTCTTATTTTATCAGAACTCTTGTGTTTTTGGACAGACTGAAAATGGAAAGAGAATTGCAAATCTTTTTTTGTAATAACTGTTTCGTGGCTCTCAAGCTGATTCTCAGTGGGTGGAGAAAGGTAGCAGTGCAGAAAATAATCTCTTACTGGTAACTGAACAAATGTAAATATAGATGTGGAGTATAAAAGCTTTCTGGCAAATGTAGACCTGGTTCCTATGATAGAAATAGCAGCACAGCAGAGTAGAGCTCCATGCAGGTGTACCATTTCTGACAGAAGCCCAGTATCAGCAAATTCATCTGTAGAAAGCAAACAGAATGGCTTTCTGTCCGTGCTTCAGTTTGTGTGTGGGCTATTAAGACTGAAGGGGGAATTATGCGATTCAGGCACAATATGGAGCTGCCTGACAGATTGCAGACAGATGTAAGCTTGCTTTGCCTGAGCTCTGCACTGACTGAAGCTCAGCTAATATATTCTGTTTCTTCGTCAGGCTTATTGCATCAAGCTCAGCATTATGCTGATAATGCAGTCACGTGGCCTCTGCATCCAAACTGGCTCGCTTCCCACCAGCTTGAAGCAAACTTGCATCTGTCTTCAAAATATGATGTAGACATAACCTTTTAACAGGCCAGCACTTCTCAGCCAGCATGTGGAGCTGGGACATGCTCAAAGCAGAAGGGAAAGGATCAGAGGTTGTTCAAACTCTTTGAAGTAGAAGGGATTTGAAGATGTGTGGGGGTACAGAGGAACCTGGAAGGGGTTACAGGGAGTAGGAGCAGATGGTGGCTTGACTGACAAGTGGAGATGCAGAGCGTCTAAGTATACCAAACGAAGTGGGTCCCTGGAAGCAGGAAATTGAGCAGAGTATGTTTCACACAAGCTTGTTACTATGGCTATTCCCTGACTAGCAGATTTCACCTGTATGTGAATGTCCCTCTTTATTTCTGTGATGTGTTCCCTACTTGTGATACAGAGCAACCAAGCAATTTGATTACTGCTATGCTGATACAGATGCTTTGAGAGATTTCATTTGCACACAAGATGTCATTTTGTCATAAAAATGGAAATATCAATTGCTCCATAAATTATACTGATTGTAAGTCAGAGCATAGCAGGGACTAGTGAGATGGCTAGAGAATGTCAGAAAGAATGCACCTACTTCCTTCTGAGCAGGAAAAAATGTAACTTTTTTTATTTACAGTATTAGTTAAGATTCCTATATGCACTCATGGTTAACACTTAAGTGTTTTTCGCTTTAATTTGAAACTTCAAGTAGGAGCTCCTTTTTTTTAAACTTTATTTTAAAAAACTCCAATGAAATAGAGAGTAAGATTCTAATGGGCTCTAAGTGCCCTATTCTGCTGTAAGTCCCATTTTGTTTATATTTGGAAGAACTACCCGTACAGCAGTTACCATAAAGACAAATATATTGTGCAGACTCAAATTCCCCCTTTTTCTTAAACAGTGCACATCACTCCTTTAAAATGCAAATGGATTTTTAAAATATTATTATTGTCCTTATATGAAAAATGTATATTCTTTCCTGTATAATGGAGATGTTTTCTAAGCTTAGGCAAATTCTGTCCAGTGTCAAAATGTGTATGTCCATCACTCCCAGCTAATTTTCCAGAGAAAAGGATGTAATAAAGGAAAACATCTATAATCCTGGCAATTGATGGAAATGAAAACAGTAATTCCTACTACAATAGAAATGTGTGTATGTACAACGTAACCACCAGTGAAAATATTAAATTATTCACTTGAATTTGTATACTAAGAAAAATTGACACAATTTAGCAATCGTTTTCTTTTTATAATGTTAATATAAAGTTGCAAATATAGTTATTTACAAGGCCCTATATTTAATGTTGTGTTTAGTTTGCCATTTACTGTTTAAAATTAATACCTTTCACGCCTCAAAAACTCTGTACACAATTAAGCTTCACTCACTGACAAAAATGGCCCTGTCCTGCTTTCCACTGTAGCAGGATTAGCTCCTATGTATTTTGCTATTCTGAGATTTCTAGTGTAGAGATGCTGAATATTTTTACCTCCAGGTGACTTTTGTAACCTGATGTGTTGTTTAAAAAAAAGACCTTTTCTATGAATAAAAGGCTGTATCAGTCTTCTATGAAGTTAACACTGGTGGTTTGGGGCTTACGAGAGCATTCAAATAACTCTTGGGTGCTCTACCAGATTGCTATTACATTAAATTTTTTCTTATCCCAATTTTTATGAAAATCTTGGATAAAGATCTAACTTGAGGCAACTTCTCCAAAAACCTAGAAGGACTTCTGAAGACTCTGATGATTTTGCATATTATTTATAAAGCAAAAACTTGCTTTTCATTTGTCTTAATTTCCTCAAGCCTCTGTGTGGTTTCTCATGCACAGTAGAGTGTGAATATACAGTTTCAAGACTTCAAAACCACAGCACAATTAACAATGTTTACTAACCAGCTGAGCAAGCCACTTCCCACCTGAATACTGGAATAATTGTTTCTCCACTTAAGAAAAGGAGTGGAGGGTCCACAGTTTGGCTTCACAGAACCAGTAAATGGAAAGAGAGCCTGGCCTGCTTCAGCAATGGTCAATTTGCTGTGCTGAAGACACACTTGTGCTTCTCCCTAGAAGATCCCATCTAAAGGCAGCTGCCTTTCTGAGTGGCAAGAGGTGGATGTCCTGGAGATACACATTTAAACTGTTAATAATCTTATGTCAAGACCCTATAAAAGCAGCGGATTTATCACTTACTACTTCAGTTAAGTACTCCACTACTTCCCCAGTGGATGCTCCAGTCTTGAACTGCCATTAACCATTAGAAAGATTTTCCAGAAGGTCATCTGAAATCTCTCCAGCTGTAGCACAAACCATTACCTTTTTCCCCCTGCCTTCAGTCACTTGGGAATTTATTCATTCAGGTTATTTTGCAATAGTGTTTTAAATATTGAAAGACTTCTCATATCCCCCATTTTCTAGACTAAACAACCCCATTTCTCTCATAACTCCTCTTCTTGCCTACTCTGGGCTTTTTCCAGATGATCTGCATCTTTCCTAAAGCATGTGATGCAAACAACTGTACGCAGAACTCCAGTTGGGTGCTCATATACACCACCCCTGTTTCTATGAGACTGTCTTTATTCCTGAAATATTCAGCTCTGAAGCTACATCAGTAAAATACATACCTACACAGCATAATGTAGAATATATAACAAAATATATGTAGGAGAGTAAAGTAAGGTTCTGTAGGAATATTCTTTGTAGGGTACAAACTGGCTTTGGTGGAAAACTGGTACTGAGCCATCATTTAGCCTGGATGTGAGGTGTTTTGTAAGACCCCAGGGCAGGTATAAGGAAGTAGAATATGATGAAATGAAGCTAATTAAAGGACTTAGAGAATTAATATGCCAACCTCTTTAGTACTCAACCCTTTCCAAGCACTGCGGGCGATTACATTCTACCGCATGAAAAATTAAACTCGTTAGTCTTATTCTAAGCAAAACTTAAACAGGTATCAGTGCATTGACTGTATTTGCACTAGCTTCAAAATGGGAATATCTAAATATTCAGGATATCACCCTTGCTTGCTGACAAATAGCAGAGCTGAGGTGTAGACAATAAGCCTTACACTTGCCTTGCAGTGAGTGTTTGCTCCTTGACCCATGTTTTAGAATAAGTAGAGATCCCTAAAGGCTCAAAAGCTTCCTAGCAGTTAATTTGGGTGTATGTTAGGAGGTCCTAAACTCAAGCTTTTCTGAGTCCAAATCAGGAGGGAAGACTCCTGTCTCTGCCACTGAACACTTCAAAAGAACCAGTAAATCTCAAGTACTTCTCATTTTCTTAGCTAATGAGGTGAAATTTGACCAATTGAACAAGTGATTGGAGAGAGAGAGGAAGTGATAATTGTATTCAGAAATGGAAAAACAGTTGTGAAAGCAAGATGTAGTTATTTTACTTTTCCTGGCTTTTTTGATGCAAAGCTATTTGTAGAACATGGAAACATAGTCTAGAGGGACAGACTCTGACTCAACAACAGTTTGCCTGAAAGGAATCCACTGCTTGCTTTCCCCAGTTCCCTTCTCTCATGCTTTCCTGACAGTTCACAGATTACTTCACTGCCATAAGAAATGGGTCATCTCAGCAGCACTGTGGCAAACGCAGCAGAGCAGAGCGAGGACTCAGGCTTCTGAGCCTTCCCAGCTCGCTCTGGGAACCAAAGGGCAGCCAGCTTTTCTCCTGACACAGCTCAGTACCCATCACTGTGGGGGCAGAGGTGGTTAGGGTGGAAATTGCTAAAGATATTAATCCCTCCCTTGTTTAAGGGACTCATAGATCAGGAACCCTTGCTGATTTTACCCCAGCTGCCCCTCTTCCCCTTTGATTCACTCTGGAGTTAGACTTTTTAACCTCCTCAAAATGGAAGCTTTAATTGTCTTTGTGTTAAACCTCATTGCGGTTACAATACATATAATTAGATGACCTCAGGCAAAAACTGAGTCTTTCGATAAATTGGCATTATTATTGGCTGCCAGTCTACTGACCCACTGCTTCCCATCTCTTGCATTTACTCCAAAAACTGAGCAATGATCTAAGTTGATCTGGTTTTGTATTTCAACCGTGTGCCAAAGAAGTTTATGTAGAGTTCTATGTACTGCCCTATAAAATTTTTCTTTATTTCACATATCCAGTAGGCATATAGTAGAGTAGACATTAAATGTAATGTTCAATACATATGGCCAAAGGAAGTGTGTTTAGAAAGCATGGCTAATAGTGTAGGGACAAATTCCATTTTGTTTCCCACAGATATTAAGGCTGACAGACTGTTAGTTGCATGATCATTAGCTAAAGTGAGCTCCACAGCAATGCTTGAGGCAAAATAATAATAATATGGTGGCAGATGCAGCAGGAACAGCACAAGTCAGCAGCACCCAGCCAGCAGTTAGCAATTCTTTTGCTTATTAGCAGAACGTTCAGAGTCCAGGCAGAATTGTTAGATTGGGTTTTTTTATTAATTTGTCTTTCTGGATCCTTCCTATCTTCAGATTTTGCATCCTTATTGACATCAATTTTTCACAGCAATACCTAGAGACTTTTAATTTTCTTTGAACAAGCATATGGGTAAAGGAAGTTTTTTATGGCCTACAAGGCTCTGTGTGTTTGATAGCAGCATGCATTGGTCAGGTTCCTAATTACTGTTGCATTTAAAAAATAATTTATGCATGTTTATTATTAGGAAACCAAAATTGTAATGTAAAAATCTGTGTCCTGAAGCCTATCCCTAGGATTGGAACACAAAATTACACAAAAAATCTGTCCACACAAAAACTCGTGCTCTTTATTGTCTTCTTCCTTGAAATGCAGAAAGAAAACCCCAGGAGGATAGTAAGGACTTAAATACATTCTTCATGATCTGTGTTTCTTACACTGACTGTCATAACAGTTATAGATTTTATAAGTTTGCTCAAAGTCAACCAAATGTGAAACAACCTATACCGAGTTGTGTTTGGTCCCCGAGGGACACATCCATGAAGAACCATGAAGTCATATTTCATAATGACATATCTGCAATGCGTGGTTAAGCCTTCAAATTTCACAGGCACAGCAAGTTATTGTAGTCTCATTTTATTTTTTACTTTGGTTTCCGACTGAAGTCAGCCAGTTCTCCACATTATTTAAAATTTTTTCAGACAGTGTCTGGTCTCCGGCTGCCCTCTCAAGAGTGAGTCAGTTCAGCAGCACCACTCTGACCACTTCAGTATTGTGCTGTGCTGGGAGAGACTGTAAGACACCCTTCGGAATGGGGTTGGAACAGGGCTACAGAGCCCAGAAAACTATTCCAGGAGGTGTGTGTGCATCATTTAGCCTGGAGAAGGGAAGGCTCTGGGAGGATCTCATTGCAGCCTTCCCATACTTACAGGGGGCTTATAAAAAAGAAGGGAGAGTGACCTCTTACATGGGCAGATAGTGACAGGACAAGGGGGAAGGTTTTTAAACTAGAAGAGGAGAGATTTAGAAAAGGTATTGGGAAGAAATTCTTTACTCAAAGGATAGTGAGGCCCTGGCACAGGTTGCCAAGAGAAGGATGCCCCATCCTAGAAGGGTTCAAGGCCAGGTTGGACGGGGCCCTTAGAAATCTGGTCTAGTGGGTGGCACCCCTATCCATGGCAGGGTGGTTGGAACCTAGATGTCCCTTCCAATCCTAACTATTCTATGATTCTGTTATTTAAATCAGACTTTGCCTTCAACATAGTGACTAGTCAAGGCATTAGAGTTACCTAATTCTTTATTAATACATAGGTCTCATAGATGTTGAGGAATTTTTTCCACTTCTCTCTTTTAGGAACATGTCAGAAGTCCTTTATCTTCTGATATTAACCATGGTGCCTGCAGTCTGGTCTAAAAAGAAAAAAAAACCCCAATGCTAGACTGGACTGATTTTAAAGTGATATTTGACAGAAGTGACTAAATAATGGATGCTCCCTAATTAGCACATGTAAAAGCACTTGTGAGTTCTCTCAAGATGTATTATTAGAAATTTTTCAACCACTTCTGTTTACATTTTTATGAAGTTTCTGGGCAATATTTAAAAGCTATTTAAGCTTACTAGTCAATAACTCATATGGCACCCAGTCTCCACCTCCCCCAGTCTCATTACAGCTTTATTTCGGGGGTCCCTCATGTCAATAGATGAATTTAAACTGTGCCTGGAGGAAGTCTTTGAGATGGAAGCACACAGTTTGATACTGCCCACAATAGGGAGGGATTTACCTGCTCTCTTAAACTCAGAAATGTGAGAGCATTTCTAGCAAGAGTAATTGCTCATGCTAATGCAAACTCTTCAGCCATGAATATGCAGCTTTGTAAGAAATGAAGTGTAAATACTGCTGTCAATCAACATTTTAATCGACCAAAAGTTTGTGAAAAACCAAGTCAAGATCACATGGACTTGCTAAAAGCGAATTCACTCCGAAATTTTGGCACTTCATCGTGAAAGTATTTGCAGTGCTGATCCATCTCCACCTGGAGCTTTATCATTGCTATGTTTTTTTTTTTGTTCTAAAATTAGTCTTGTAATAATAGAAAAGTGAAATTTGCTGACAGATTTTCCAGTGAGCTATGATGGGCTGAAGATGCTATTTTAAGCACCCTTGTGAGAAAAGTGATTCGTAGTATGTGCATTGAGCCCTGATTCAGCAAGAATTGGTGCAGGATCCCTGCTTCATGTTCAAGCTACAAAAAACATTGAAGAGGAACTCCACATAAATGAATGGACAGAAACACTGCAAGATGCTTGGAAAAGCAAATTACTAATTATGCTAGTAATAGAAAGCTGAAGATTACTCAGAAAACTTCAGCTCTAGTCAGAGTCTCAGCTGATGAAAATGGGCAGAAATTCAATTAATTCAACAGGGTTATAATGATTTTACACTTACTCAGGATTTCATCTTACATCTAAATGTGAATTTATTTAATCACAATTTAATCACAGCTTCTGTCAGTTGAATACCCTTATATCTTGTTGTTCTGCAATGAAGACAAAACTGGTTTCCACCTCTGTATGCTCAACTTGAACAAAATGGGAAAGTGTTGGAACAGGCAGATCATCTAAACCCTTTGGTAGATGAGAGACATCTGAAAGAGATACATTTTTGTAATTTAACATCACCTGCACCTGGAAGCTGAAATTGATTTTAAGGGTGATCATCCAGATCATCACATCCTAAAATGGCCTCGGAAAAGAGAAAGTTTTAAAAGAGTGGTCAGTAGTTTTAGTCACTCAGCTGTTGAGATCTGAAGCACAGTGAGCTGAATTAGTTCTGTACTTCTTTTCAGTTGAGGCTGGATTTAGCTGGAGATTATCTCCTGGCATGGCATGAAGTTAAACGTGATTCAGAAAGTCACTCTCTATAATAACTTTAGTGGTTTTGCGCTTACTTAATTTTATTTTGTCAAGATCAAATTAAGCCAATTCCAGTGCATTAGGGAGGTGTGTGCATGATGAGCCTGGGGATGTGGAAGGGAGAATGAGCCTTTGGACTGCATGGATGCCAGCCCGGACAGATTTCATACTCTCTTCCCAGGGGGGATGGAAAGAATGATGGAGCACAGCCGATTTTATCTGCGTGTGATACTTACTGTTATTAAAAGGGAATTTCAGGGTGTGGAGTTAACCCTCAGAAGTCTGTGTAACTACCCGCATTTGTCACATAATACATGTCAGGTAAAATACATTCAGGGGTCCCTGGTGAGTCTTGCTCTTTGTTCTTTCTTATAATTGCCTTTATCCACTGATGTTCTCCCCAGTGCTGTTGCAAATGGAGAAGTTTAGGCCTTCTCCACATCCCCACACTTTTCTTTGTCGCTCAAGGAGCATCTCCTTCAACTTCTTCTTTCTACTCTTGTCCTGTGACGTTCCTGGCTAACTCCAGTTTTTCCCTAACCTTGACTTACATAACATCTGTATCCCAGTAACTCCTCAGTGTTTCATGACCTAAAGGAGAAAAGTGCTTTTGAGGATGCTTTATAGAAAACAAGAGTAACATGGGATTGAAGAGTTTAAAATGAGCGACATCCAGTCCAGCGCAGGGCTTAGGTGTTTTGTTTGTTTGGTGGGTTCAGGTTTTTTGTTTGTTTGGAGTTTTTTGTTTTGTTTGGGTTTTTTCTGTTTTGTTTGTTTGGAGTTTTGTTTGTGTGGGTTTGGTTTTTTTTCTTAAAAATGGTGTATTTTACACCTTAGGATACTTCGCATGAATTAAGTCTCCAGAGATTAAAAAACCCAAAACGCCTGTGTGGATAATACCCTGCAAATTTAGTACAGAATAAATGAGTTTAGCCTGAAAGGGTGTTTGGAGACAAGAGGAAGAGGCAGAGTTTAGTGCTTTTCCCCACTGAGTTTTTCTTGCAGTAAAACTGCCATACCCAGTCTCTCGTGTCGATTTATCACATGCCCATTATTTGCTCCATAGTAAAGAAAATATCTTTTCTTTTTTCTTACGAAGTGTTAAAGACAAAGCCCCAGTCTCCTTTTCCAAGCCTGCCTGCCTTTCTGGGCAGCCTGCCCACAGTACAGGATCCTTGTTTATCCCAAGGAGGGCAAAACATAGCAAACAGAGCAGTCTTTTCTAACATCCGCAGCTTTCCGGGCGTCGGAGGCCAGGCTGTGCCTTGGAGAGGGGGGATGGTGGGAGCCAGGGCATGGGGCTGATGCCGAGCCCACCTCCCACAGCTGCCAGGGAGGGTCCCCGGGGCAGCGGCAGGCAGAGAAAATCACACCGGACATGGAGAAGGTGAGGGAGTGGAGTGCATCCCTGCCCACCCATGGAAAATGGCAACGGTGGGAAAAACTCCAAAAAGTTGTGTCCTGCCTTTAACAGCACAGCAAAATGCTGGGTTTCCCTGCAGTCACACTGGGAAGCATTCCTGTCTGGGATTGCACTGGGCAGAACATGTCCACGCAGCTTCTTCTTGAAGGCTGTGGCTTACCATTTCAGCTAGATCCTAACTATATGTTTGATTCCACATGTTGCCTTGCCTGCCAGAAAGTAAAAATCAAACCTCCATTTCTTTGTGGGTTATTCTTTTTTTGATCTCTGGAAACTGTAGCCCTGAACTGCATTTTCAGTAATTGCAAGATTTATTTTTGTGTTGCTGTACGTTAATCACATTGAAACAGGAGGAAAGCAAAAATAGAGAGAGAAGTGCATCATTATTGAGCTGGAAGAATAAAATCAAAACATTCATATCTAATTTTCTAAGACTCTTGAAAACAATGGTGTGGTTTGGGGGATAAAAAAAACTAGAAGGAGCAAGCTGCCAAAAAAGTACATAAAAACAAGCCAAAACTGCACGAAACGGCATGATGTTCCTTTAAAAAGCTACATGTAATCACCAGGATACCTGACTAACTGGTACATAACATGTTCTCAGCACAGTAACTCTCCCACTGAGAGAAACACTGTGAGTCAAACAAGAATATACATGCTTTGGAAATACTTTTCCAGGATCATGATACTTGTTCCATTAGTCAATCTGGTACACTTTCAACGGGTAGAAAACGGTTGAGCCTTAAAGGAAAGAGTGACACAGAAAATAGAGAAACCAGGAGCTGAATTTTAGAAAGCTAAACTTCTGCAGAAAAGAAAATATGAGGACAAGATATGATCCTGTTGGGGTCAGGTCCTGTTAGAGGCCCTCAAAATGTTGCTGTAGTCCAAGCCACAGAAATTCCCGCTGTTTATCAAGCAAAGATAAAGCTACGATAATCTTGCAAATAAAAGAACCAAAAAGAATAAAGAAAGAACGGAAAGCTGTAGCACTCTTGCAAAGAAGTAAGTTTTTATATCTTTCTAAATGTCTTCAGGTCTTATGCCTAACTTACTGCTGCCTTTGTGTTTTCTGGAAATTAGGTTCATTTTTCTGGATAATGTTTTGTTGTCCTTGAAGTAAAAAATAGACCATCAACATACAACCCAGCCCTGAGGAAAGGAGGGATTCCCGGTTAAGACTCTGAATTTTTGCTCCCCCCATGGTAAGTGCCATCTGTAAGCGAGGTGATGTCAGAAGGGCAAGAGTTTTTGCCCAAAGTCTCAGGGAGAGGCTAAAAATTGTCTACTCCCTCTGTCTCAGGGCCCTTTGCAACATGAAGTGTGGGAAAAACAAATAAATCGTGTGAAACCTCTGTTGCTCTGCAGTGCCCTGTGGTCACGTGGATAGCATTCTAGTGGGTCTGCTGGACTGGGTGGCAGCAAGGGGCAGGTGGAGCATCGGGCACCGTCACCTGCTCAAGGCTTCAGTTCCCCTGAATTGGGCTTGCTCTGTTTCAAAGCCACAAACTGAGCAAAATTTCCGATCCCTTTCCAAACAAAATTGAATGCGTTGTTGATGGGGCCTGAAATATTGATGAACCTTCAAGATTTTTGTTTCCTGCACTCTGATTGATTTCTGGTACCCAGTAAGAAAAGCCCTACACATGTGAAATGGTTCCCAGCTAAAATAATGGGGAAAAAAATCTCACAACAACAATCAAGATCTGGTACTTCCTCTACCTAGCTGGCTATAGAAGCTAAATTCACTCCAAATCAAACTTGTTCTATTATTAATGAGAGCAAATTAAGTGCACCTGAGAAGTGAACAAATGTTATGGAAATCCAAACATCTGCTTTCCCTGGTCATCAGAGATTGTGGCAAGGGAAGGCATGAGTGACCACCTCACTGAGAGACAGTACTGCCACAATAGAGCAGTTGTGATGAACTTCCCCTAAAGCTGTCTTTGAACTGGGGTTTTGATGCCTGAAGAGGCCACCTAAAAACAGAGACTAGACAGGAATAAGGGAATAAAAGTAGGTATTTATTTGAAGGGCCTTCAAAGGTACACCCTGGAAAGTCCAGAGGCTACTGCCAAAATGGACCCCAAGATGGACGAGTCACGAGTTCTTCACACTTTTATAAGTTTAGTCCATTTGCATATCAGGGTTAATTCTCCAATTAAAACTTCAGTTAATGATATAATTTCCCCAAGCTCACCCCCTTCCTAAGATGTTGGTTTACACGTTTTGGGCCTAGGACAGTCTGGGTGTCCTTGGAGAGCAGGCTTGGAGGGGCTTTGTTTTGTCTAACCAGCATGAGAGAACAGAAGTTTGCAGGCTACAAGACACTTCAGAGTTACACACTAAGCAATACCGGATTTGAAAAATATGAAAGTTAAAACCTAAAGCATCAGTTTCAGCTAGAGATTCCAGTAAGTCTTCACTTCAGTAAGTGTTCAGGAAAGAATGATTATTTTGAGGGTTTTACTGGTGCTTGGACTAGGTAGCTGCTTTGACTCTACGCAGTGCATGCTGCTGGCCAGGCCTCAAACATACAGGATGTCCCCGGTGAAGCATGGGACAGAACTGCAGCTACTGAAGTACATATTGCTGGCTCTAATGCTATCTTTGGCTGAGACACAAATTGCCATATTTGAATGCATTTGGCTTTTGAAATTGTTTCAGAACACCTTGACGAAGTGTTTGGGTTCACATGCCTCAAAAATTGAGTATTTGCTCAGTCTTTTTCCCGCAGACACTAAGGCTGAATGATGAGAGCCACTTTGTATCTCCAGGCAGCAGCCAAATTTCTTCTGCACAGGTGGAGTTTTGCTGTTGACTTTGGTGGGGCTGCCTTTCTTCCCAAGGCTTCACACCGGGCACGGAAAGGAGGAGCAGGGTTAGAATGGACATCTGAAGAACAGGCAGTGGGAAGACTTCTGCCAACCATGCTGTGACCTGCCTGAGTCCCTGCGTCCTCCAGGCATGCCAGAATGCAGTGGGCGTGGGTGTAGTATCACAGGGAAGTAGCAGTGGTTTGCACATCCGAGAAGGCCACATGGCTCTACAGAGGGGACTGATGTGACCTGGCCCAAACCTGCCCCAGCACAGCTCTGCTGTGAACCTTCCTCCGTCTGTGCTGGGAGAGCAGGACCTGTTGGATGTTGCCAGAAACGAATCAGGAATTAGTTATAAACAGAACTGCTTTTGGATTATTTAATCAATTGCAGGGTCTATTTATACTTCTGGGTTGTTTTATTAGCTTTCACTTGTTTTTAGCTCAAACTTTTTGCCCTGTTCTCCCCACATCCAGCTTAAGGCAACCTCCAGGTCAAAGAGGTGATGATGCAGCCTTTCCTTGACACCAGGCAGGGTCCTCCTCTTGCATGAGTGCCATAAATCTACTTTTGTCTTTCTCCCTGCTGTGCCCTCTGGGAAGCAAAACACAGTTCCAAACTCAAAAATGTATTAATAAAAACCGTGCTTTTATAATGACCCTTAGGACTTTACTGTCATTTTTCTAAATTGGATGGCTACATTACCTCAGTATG
Organism: Pachycephala philippinensis; assembly: GCA_013397055.1. Lineage (NCBI taxonomy): Eukaryota > Metazoa > Chordata > Aves > Passeriformes > Pachycephala > Pachycephala philippinensis. The sequence goes on from VWZT01015009.1 coordinate 849,633, forward strand.
GAAATTAATGACAATTAAATATAAATTAAGAATGAGTATCTGCCAACTTGATATGAGGTAGTCCTACCAGGCATTTCAGGCCGTTTCCTATGGAAATCATTCTTCTTCAGTTACAGGGTTCCATCTTTGTCAGCTAATGTATAACCTGTGTATGTTGCTTTTCAGATTAAAGAAAATCTTGGCATTGTAACAGGGAAGAAGCATGGCATCTGCAATAAAAATGCCAAAATCCTGGAAGCTGCTCCATAAGCCTGACTACTGTGTGCAAAGCAGATGGTAGGAAACTGAGCACATAAGAAAATTCACGAGCTGTGTTGCGTGTAACTGTATTGCTACATTTTATTAAAGGTAAGTTTTCTTCAATGTGTGCAATATACTGAAATACGTATTAGAGCTCTGGCAATGCTCCCTAGAACAAGTGCCATTCTTAGCATTTGAGCAATAAAACAAAGCAGTAGAGAGAGAGAGAAGATCGTTGTGAACCATAAGGATGATTCGGAAAAAACATGAAAAATGCTGGATGTTCAGCAATGAGGAAAAACTCCAACTACTTCCCAGGATGCAGTTTCCAACCTTCATCCTGTGTAATGAAGTGAACCAGGTTACACATGGGAACAAACACTTATTTAATAAATGTTACCATAGATTTTCCAACTGCATTAGTAATCCAATAAAATAATTCCCATGGTTCAATTAGATATGTGTGTATTTTTCCCTCTATCTAATCAGGACAAGCTGAATTACATCAGACAGGGCCATCATGCCTCCTTAGGCACGGACTGGCAGTTGTAAGACAGCAGAGCACTGCATTCCTGGCACAGGCAGAGGATTATAACCTGTCGAGTCAAAGTCTTAATCTTTTCTCAGCTATGAGTCAGTGTTGAAATGACAGTCAGAACATGCACAGGCAGCAAGAAAAAGATTTGTTGTGGCTAATGGGAACAGTAAGGGAGAAAAAACTTCATCTGACTTTATCAAAAATGTAGAGGGTTCTGCTAAGAAGAAGTAATAAGAAAATTAGGAATAAAAAACCTAAACATGCTATGAGAGGGGCTTATTTTAAACCTTCTATTAAGTTTTATAAGTACACTGTAAATGTTTTGACATAAAAAGAAACATGTCATGTCATGATAATCTATGAACCGAGAGGGTTCAGGACTCACAAATCCCATAGCTAATACAGGAAAGATGGAGATCAGCTGGGTTAAAAAGAAATTAAACAAACACATGGTAATTGCTTAATGGAAAAAATCATTACTGCCATTAATATCCTATCTCTTATAAAAATAACAATATTGTACTGCATAATATATTCATCCAGGCATGGTGCAATAGAGAGGACTATCAATTCAGAGTAAATTCAGAAGTAATTCCTCCATTTCCCTTCAGCCAACAAGGAACACCTGTTTTTTAATTTTCTAGAAAGAGATTCTTAAAAATGTAACTCACACAAGCACTGTGCTGCCTTCTTTTGAATGATGCAGGGATGTGCAGCATCTGCTATCAGGTATATCAGACTAGAGATGAAACCAGGCATGTGTCTTTTCATTGAAGCATCTTGTTTGGTTTTTTAAATTATTTTTTTTAATTTTTTTTTTATCACTAACAGACAGTAGGCCAAAATCCTATGGCCCAAAATCTGAGGGAAGAGAAATGAGAAAGCCTAGCAGGAGACACTGGCTCGATCCATGAAAGAGTGAAACGCTTCACTTAAAAACTCATAGAAAGGCTGTTTAATAGTATTTTTCATGACAATTGCTGGTAGAAGTGTTTGACTGCGTGACAGGGCTTACTAACTGCTAAGGAGAGGTATTTGTTTTCCACTATCTAAAGAGTGACTCCATAGTCAAAAGACTCACACAGAAAGATGGAGAGGTTGACTATAGGATTGCTTCAGTCGCCCTAAAAAAGTGCCTCCTCCCAGGAGACTCCTTCATCCACTCCGGTGCCTGCCAGGGCAGCCCCCACAGCCTCTGCTGAAGCCAGGATGTGAGAAGTGGGATATAAAAACCCAAATAAAATGCTGCAACCACATTGCTAAGCTGCTCCTAGCTCTCATTCACAATCAGCAGAGGCAATTCTGAACGAGGCTCACTGCTTCAGACTCAATTTGGGCACCTTCTGCAAAAGCAAGAGGTTTGTTTGGCTTCCTTTCTCAAAAGCCTCCTGTTCTGTGTAGTAAATGTAGCTGCCTAACCATGGGCTTGGGATTCAGCTCTAAAAGGGGAAGGCAGTCAAAGGGGATTTATTAACTTTACCTATAATTGCCTCATTTCCTAGTGCTACAGAGCTGGACTATGTATCATACCAGGAATAATTTAGATGGGTGAATATAAATGTACTGTTGCTAGAAAAACTATCAGTGTGAAGTGCACTTATATATCAAAAAATAGTCACAGATAGGTAATTCCACAACAGGGTGTCTGAGCTGAAGGACCATTTCACACAGCACCAAACATTGGTTCAATCTTCTTCATATGCTCAGCTTCTCTAGTTTTTTCAGACTCACCTTGAATTTTCTATAACAGCTGCTTTAGATACAGCCTCATCATCAGAAAGCATGTAACTTAGCAGGTGTATCTTATCAAATTCAATTTCTGACTCATTTTTCTTTGATTCATTAAGCTCCCATTCTCAGGATGATCCATGGCAGATTGCAATCTTTTCCCATTTACAACATACCAGGGACATTTATTTGTCTGTTCTGTAGACATGAGTTACTAACGTAACCCACAGAAGCTAGCACACATCTACATGTCATTTCTTCAAATGCCAAGGGTTTTTTTGGAGGTCAGTCTAGTGAGTTTTTGAGAATCAATAGAGAGAGGCATAGGAATAATAATCATTAGAAATGTCCTGAATGATTAATGATTAATTTAACATTAGCTAGAATGCCATATTTAAAAGTAGAAGCATACTACCATTTTTTAAGTGCAAAATATTACAAACATACCTCAATACTGTGCCTTTTGCATTGCATAGGACCAAAATTTAAGTAGAATTAATAACTTTTTTCTCATAACTCACATTTCATGTAGTAGCGTGTGATGGAGGGGCATTTGTAGGTTGGGGCAGATGAAGATTGAACTATGTAATAAAATTCATGCATAAATTACTAATGGTACCCTATCTAAGGCTAATATATTGACTAACCCTCCTGTGAACATCAAACAGGTCAGTGCACTAAGAGGTTACTAACTAGCTGATGCCTGTGGTGTTTTTCTTATGGGGGTTTGAAAGGAAAAGAAAATAACCCTGACTTTTTTCAGCTGGTATTTTCACTACTGCAAAAAATATATGGGTCCATTTTGCAACACTTCTCTGAATTTCAGTTTAGGAAATAGTTTTATGAAGTGCTGATACCCAGACTCTCAGTGGTGCTTAGAAACATGCAAAGCCAGAACGATAAAATAGCTTTAAAGTTGACTACAGTTGAAAGAGAGTAACTAGTTTTTACAGAACCTAATGGCACTTCACTCTCCTCCCATTACAATTAGAAAGTTAAATATAGGACAAAATAGAAAGTTAAATGTAGGACAAAATAGGTAAAAGCCTCTAAATCATCTCTGAGCTACCCAATTATTTGAAGCTTGTTAAATGGAGACAATCTGGACAGGCATTTAACAGATTAGCCAATATGTATATTTGTACAAGAAAAGGAAGTTTTGGAGCAGTCATGTCATTGTATAAAGCTTACTGAGCTGAACTCCCTGGAAAATGACTTAAGCCTAAGTGGGGGAGGAAATGCTAAATTGTGCCTTGTACTAAAAATTACTACAGACAATCTCATTTTTTCACTTAAAAAATGTCCTTACCTGACCATGATTTTTTAACCTGTGCAGTGTTTGGGATAGGGAGTGTCCCTTGCTACAGATTTGTGAAAGTATTTAGGATAATGGGACTTTCTTGGTAATACTGCAATGAATTATTTTAACTATTTTGTATTTATGAACATCTTATGCATACACATAGAATGTTTATTTTCCTATGTTATTTATACAGAGCTACTAAGTGCAGCAAAATTGCATGAGTGCCCCAGAGCTGGATTGTTGTTGTACACATAAAAGCTTATTCATTTAAATTGCACATATTTAGAGAGGGCTTTTGGATTCTCCTTGTTAAAAATAGCTTGGTACAGAAATACCCAGAGAAATTAGGACTGGAGGGCACTTTTAGGCTTGTCTTTACAAGAAATGGGGTCATGACCTCTTCTTTCTCCCTGAGGGCAAATACCATGGTGCAGAGGAATACTTTCCCCCCATGTATGAAAGCCTTGTCCATAGTGGATGCTGGGGACAATCTTTGGAGATTATTTCCTCAGGCCAGTGACCAGGGCAGGGCTGAGCTCTAATGGGAACAACCCTGGTAGCTTAGTGAGTATCTGGGTGTCACTGCTTGAGCCTTCTCCCAACCCTTGAGAGCTTAGGGGGATAGGTGTAGCCTGAGAGACTCCTGGTTCATCTCATTGCCTTCAGGCTGGATAAATGCTCTCTGTAGAGAAATAAGTAAACAATAAATATTTGCCTTTTTCTCTCTGAAAAACCTCTGAAGATGTTGATTACAGAGTCTCCCTAGGCAGCATATTTTGTCGTTTCTCTATCCCTACTGTTCGAAATTTTTTCAGCACATTTAATCAAAATCTCCTTTGCTTCTGTTTAGGCTCATTATTCCCTGCACTCACCACATGAGATCCAGAGTACATTATTTCCCCCAGCTTTATCGACATATCTGCATTTTATAAATAAAATATTTCTGTTTTCTTTAGTCTTCCCTGTAGGATATTACAAAAGGGCTATGTCTTTTAGATGTCCAATCATTCCAGTTGCTTCTCTTCAATTTCTACCAAATTGGTCCAATCACTTCCGGAGTCTCACACTCTTGACAAGTGAGAATTAAGAGCCCTTACCTGCAGAATCTCGCACAGTAAAGTTACCTCATGTCTCATATGCATGACGTTCTTCTTTATACTTTCCACTGCAATGTAGTTTTTTTTCAGCACAGCATGTTTTTGACTCGTGTTCAGTCTGAAATTCAGATGCCGTGTTGGTCCTTGTTGAACTGCTGTCAAATTCACATTTTCCAATCGTGTATTTGTGTAGCTGACTACTCCAGATGAATATGGAGTATTTGCATTTCTTTTATTGAATTGCATCCTGTGATATACATATAAAACTGATGAACTAGTTTTGTTGCAGTTCTACATATTGCTGATCTCCTGTCTTTGACCCTGCGCCCTCCATGTTCTTCATTTACTACATTTTGAGCGGCAACTTGGAATGTCCAACAACTTGAAAAGTGTGTTTATAAGCACTCTTATAAAAATCTTTCAGAAGGGCACCTAAGTAGTAGAGCTTGTTCTACTTCTGCTCCTTGTTTTGTTCTCTATTTAAACCCTAGCTGATAACTTTCACAAGCAAGCATTCTTGGTTGTTTAGGCTTCCTCCATCAAAATGACATTTGGCTTGAAAGAGCATGCACTGGGATGGCATCCATTACTTCATGTTTTTAACATGCTCTTGGCATCTCTTGCTATGGCCAGAGAGGGCACAGGCTCTTTCTATGCTGAACAGCCCAGTCGGGTTCCTGCTTTCCCAAAGGAGGTAACTAAGGACTTGGGAAGTTTAGCATGTCTATCTTGTACAACAACCAAGAACAGCCAGATTTTAGCTGCCAGTTTTCAGACAATCTTGGGCGCACTCTGCATACATTCTTCTGCAGAATGCATTGAGAAGTAGGGCTGAGAGGACCTGAAGGAAAGCAGGACTATTGGCATCAAAATTTCTAAGTCATTGCTTTCAGTCTAGCTTTCTTTTTTTTTTCTTCCCAGATTCAAGGACCTGAATTCCATCACTCACCACTAACTGCCAAGCAAACTGGGCAAACCACTTTATGTCCCTCCTTTACAGGCTGGCCAAGCTATGCAGAATAACATATTATCTTTCTTCATTATTTCTTGAGTGCAAGTGAAATGAAGTGTGTAGCAGAGGTGACAGGTACCAGCCTGGGAGATGACTGATCCTGACAATTATCAATCTAGATATTAGTGTCTTGCTCTCTAACCCATACTATCTTTTAATATTTTTGTTTATCTCTTTTTATGAACTAATACAGATACTTTAACTCATTTTCTCCCTTTGCATTTTACCAAAGGGTTAATACTTCTATGTAAGCAGAGTGGGATTCAAGGGCAAAACAACAATCAATATTACTAGAGGCTGTGGGATGTTAATTGTCCAGCCCAGCTTCCTGGTTTGTTTTGCTGTTGGCTTTTTTTTCAAATCTTTGCCTTTATTGATTCCCTACCTCCCCACTAATCCCTTCCAGAAAAAAGGATGGCTGGCACATCTTTCTAAATAAAAGTGACAGCTCGGATGGTAGTGCTCAGGTGAACAATCATAGGCTATTTGTACCAGGAATTGCTGATGTTATTGAGGGCAAGTGCAAGTAAACAGAGGTTACCCACTTTTTTAGTTGCTACCTATCCTCCACAAAAAGTGCCATGACAGCACAGTCTGTGCATCCTAACATGTCTGAACAGCAGGCACCAGAGATGCTCGGAGGTGTTGTACCTGACACTTGAGAGCTCTCTGAATTTCTGAGACACAACAGTGGGCACCCAGGCTGCCTGCCTTTACACACTGGGGCCTTCCACAGAGATCTCCTGCTCTAAAGGACCCAGTGTCCTTTCCCACTGCTGCAAGAGCAGCTAGGAGAGCCAGAGCTGAACATCCTGGATCCCATGTAAACTGCCAAGACAGGCAATCATAAGGAGTCTGAAGGGCATGTTTCTGCCTTCTGAGGACACCGGCAGGGCAGCAGAACTCAGGTGTCAGCGTGCACTAGGCCAACATAGTTCCAGATGTTGACTTACACCAGGCCAACATAGCTTGCAGTATAAAATTGTAGCACCACTTGCAGTAATCACACATGGGCAAGAGCTACAATGGCTCACCATCCTTCCCAGAGGCACGGTCACCCATAAAGCAGTCCAATCCCGGACTTGCATGCGTAGGCTACTCANGCATCAGTAGGCACCAGCAGAGGAAGGTAGCAGCTAGTGGCAGCATCGGCTCAGTATCTCCTCTTGTGGTCCTGCAGCACAGCCCTTTATACCCCTCTCTTGGGCTACTCACATGCTTCTTGTTACAGGAATCACCACACCTGCATTCAATGCTGGCCTTCCCTGCTTCCAGGGACACAGCCGCAAGCCATCAAGGCCAAGGCTGCCTACAGCCTACTCTTGTAACCCCATACTGGGGGAAGGAGAGACTGCTCCTATGGACAGCTGGTATAGAGGGCTCCTAATGAGCCTTCTGGTCTGGGGGCAGAAGTGCAGAGGTGTATCATGTGGTCCTACACTATGTGGGTAAGGTGAGAGTTTGGAGGAATTCCACCACAGAGATATGGCCTCCACTGGCAGATTCAGGGCATCTAGCCACTACTGGCATAGGGAAGAAATGAGGCTACAGTCACATCCCATGCTTGGATCTCTGCTCTGAGACAGGAAGAAATTGTCATTGTGCACATTTCGTAGGACATAATGAGTGCATGTGTAGAAATTTATTTTTCCCCTCTATTTTTTCTCTCTCTCATGTAGCCCTTACTTTGTACCTAAGTGTATCTTGGCCAGTGTAACTTAAGAGCATCAAATGCTCTCCTCTTGAAATGCAAATCTTCCAAAGTTTCATTATCAGAATCTCAAGCTATAAGCAGGTAATATTACAAGCAAGAGGGACCAGAGCAAACACTTCAATTTAACAAATATTTGCTTTGTGTCATTATTTTATCTGACTCGTATTATTAGTGTTACTGTTTTGACCACATGTAATAGAGCAGCAGGTTGAGCGATGAGCCACTATTCTCTTCACATGGAAGAACAAAGGAAAAAGCAGCCCTTGGTAACAAACATTTGTATGAGCCAGACTGTGATGAGCTTTGTAATAAAGGCAAAACAAACTAAAAAAGTAGGGGTTTGGAGCATCAAAAGGATGACTGCAAGAACAAAAAGTCAGTAGTGCTGAGAATAGTAGATTGACACAAACACAGTGTCTTTGGAGTATGGAACATCAGTATCATAAACAGATGAAAAGCAATTATAAATGAAAACAATAATATATCTAGAAAGACAAGAAAGTTATCAGTCAGAGGGAGGGGCATTAATTAGGACATGCAAAGTAGGAAATCACTTAGAGACACAGAGCCCATTAACAGCTCATAGCTCCAAGCTAAATTCAAATAGGGGACTCAAAAGTGGCACTTATCCATCGTCTGACACACATGGGGTACTGCTGTGATGAAAGCAAAACTTAGTTCTGCAGTGGTTTATGAACTATGGCAGTATCCATCCCCCTGAACTGCTTTGGCTTACTGATGAGGAGGATGATCCAGGCAAGGCAATGCACAACCATAACCCCAGTACCCATGCCACTCCTCCAAGCTGAATGGGATGTCAAAGCTCCTCACTGATGAAACACTTTTCTTACACAAAAATAACATCAAATAACTCAGGATGGTGTCTTCAGACTTCTCAGATGCCACCAGGCACAAGACAGACTATCTGGCTGATAGAAGTTTCCAATAATCATGCAAAAGAGAAGCCCTGCAACAGTGAATCTCACTGGTGAGCCTGAAATCTCACAGCTTACCAACAAGAGCTTTTGAAAGACAGCATTAGCCAGTAGGCAAAGACTGTCTGGCCTTGCAAAAATAATGGAGTCTATCATTACGCACCTAGGAGATTCCCTGGCAACCCTTAGCTTGAGTTTTTGTTAAGAATCCAAGGCATACAAGCATGAAATGACTCCTATGATTCTGAGAACATGTAAAAGCAAATGTGCATTTCAATAAGGAAATAAAATCACCAACTGGTGTGTACTTTTCAGTTTTAAACAATTCTGGGTTGCTGAAAATCTCCAGCCATGAGTCTTCCACTCAGCTCTTAATTTCTTCATGAACACATCATCATGTGAGGTAGAAACCACCAGAACTGCACTCACATGAATCCCTGAAAGACAAATGCTTCAGGAAAATAAATGGTGAAGAGAATGAAATTTCATGACACATACTGGTTTATTTCAGAGTCCAGCAACTATTATTTCCAAAGTTGTTCAGGAAAAAGCATGGAAAAACCTAAGAGAAGTTGCTATGAAACAACAGAAAGCCATGGAGAAGACACAAGCTGCAGGGGTTCTTCCTTCGAGCGGCCTCTGGGGAAGGAAAACCTGTGGAGAGCAGCATTACAAAAGGGGTCTTGGTTTTGGCCAGTGTAGTATTTGACAGCATAGGAAAATGGGTATCTAGATTATCACTGGAGATAACAAATCTAAAGTTCATTTCCTAACTAGCAAGCTTGCCTGGAGAAGAACCTTTTAGCCACAGAAATGAGTCAACGCTGACATTTGTGGCCAGCACTGATGGGAAGTATCAATTGTTTAGGAAGAGAATACACATGCTGTCATATAGGCACCTTTTACTAAAGGTGAAAAGGCAATTAATGCTCAGGGCCTTGAATCCCTAAGGGTCACTGCCTAAGCCTCTTGAAAAATTAGTGCATATGATCTGTATTATTTTCTTTGACTGGAAAACAGATTAGGACTGTACGATATATACATGGAAAGTGGATACAGCTTCATGTTGCTTACATTCAATAAAGATTCCCACATCCACTCTTTGGGACAGAAACATAAGGAAATGCAGGTTATGCAAGTGTTCCTCTGCCTTTGGTGTTTCCTATTTCATGTTTGTTCTTTACTTATCGTGTCACCTGATACAATGCTCTTATGAGAGAGGTCTAGACATGATCACACTGAAAGAGCACGGTATTTCAGACATGTAGTATTTTATCTCCCCTTTGGCTTTATTGACCAACCATTAGCTTTAGATGAAATGCTGCATTGTGATTTTGATTCAGCTGCTGAAATAACCTTGTCTATGAAGCCTAGTCTCTCATGGCCTGAATTCATTCCTTAAGGTAGGTTTAAAACTAAGGCTGAAGTTCTGGGAGGGATTGTTCCTCCCTCTGCCACTTTAACTCATGTCTTTGTTATGGGTGTAACCATTAATGGTTCCATTGTGGTATGGAGAAGTATTTGTGAGGAAACTTCTCTCTCCAAGAAATGCTCTCATATGCCTCCAGCCACTCAGGAGTAAAGTAGAGATTGTGCCCACACTGGACTGCATTGCTCATTCCCAGGATGTTAGCAGATCTAAACGTTTTTGCTCAACTTTGACTTTTAAACAACTAGTTCTTTCTTTCAAATGAAGCAAAATCATTGCAGAAAAGATTCTTGGCAGCAGTTCTTGCTCTGGCTTCCTGAGGAATGCGCTCGTTTTAAAAACTGAATGAAAAACCAATGGCACATAAAACTGCCTCATGACAATGCTGGCAGTTCTGCCAGTTTCTCATCCGCCCACATTTACCAAGTACTATGCATTATGTTAGAATTGTAACTTTGAAATGATAACCTCTGAGGACATGCTTTTTAATCACCAGTATCTCATTTTCTACTTTCAGTGTGTTGTGGAAGTGTTATTTGAATAGCGGGTACCAGATTTTAAATGTCTGCAGTGATTACAATATCTTGTTAATGATAGTATCAGAAAAGTCCTTCAGCTGAGACCTTCTGGATTCTCACACTCAAAGAAAATATTTTAGCCATCTGTTCACCTGATATTTGCTACAGCAGAGAAAAAAAAAAAGCTCAGTATTTTCTAGTCAGCTTGAGTCCAGTGTGGAACACCTCAGTGTTCTTTTGGCTCCAGAAAACATCCTATTATGGTGGAAGTTTGGGTATTCCTGCTTTATATCTCATGGAATATATCCCAAGTCCGATGCTTAATATGACTTTAAAAAGCCTCTTAAGCAATATTGACCTTCTTTTGCATTAATCTTTTTTCTTTTCTCAGCAACTGTAAACATCAACCAGTCTATAAAGACAAAAATGTTCCTGCTCTGAACAGGAAAGTTTCAAGTTTTGTGGCTGAGAACATCAGCACCAGACTTCCAACATGACATGCAGAGCTGAAGACCCAAATTATAGGCCACTCCAAACATAAAAGTTTAAAAAACAGCCACTCCCCTCTTTCAAAAACTCTTTTGTATTCTTTTTGGTTTCTCTAAGAACAAGTTGTTGATGATGGTATTTTCCTACTGCGTTTACACAAGCCTAGAGTTATAAAAGCCAGGCAGGCAGCACTACCCAGCTGGAAGCTGATATTTACTTGGATAATGGCTGCCCTATGAGTAGGGCAGACTTCTTGCATAAACTCAGATTTGTGGGATATGACTTTTTCTCAAGCTCTGCCTGCAGCCCAAGCTTCAAGTGTGATCTACACTGGTACTAGTTGCAATTGCTCAGTATCTTTGAAAATCATGTGGTCTCTACACACCGATAAGGAGCTTAACTTCATATGCTTGACTTTGAAAAAATAGTGCTTTTTTTAGATTAAAATCTAAAAGCTATCATAGCATTTCAGACCAGTAATAAGATTTTATCAGATTATGATCCCTTTAGTGGCACAATCTGTGTTTTACCTAAATAGCCTGATGAGGCTCAAATGCCTCATGCTAGCCTCTTTCTCAGTGGTATGTCACATGCCGAGAGCAGAAGCAGCTGAAATGTCACTGCTACCACATGGCCACACCAAACAGCAACAAGGATCTGACTGAAGCAGATATACCCAGGCAGATGTGGCTAGCAATCCATGACTCCTTCTCCTCTGCCCCTTGCTGACTTAAGGCAGTCACCCCCAGGGCAGTGGGGTGTATAGGGGATGGTTCCCAAAGCCATACCCACGCTTGGGACACCAAGCACTTCCAGTCCCAGGTCTGCACATGGAAGAGGCTGACTTCTGCCCCTCGTCATGGGCGAACCTCTTTGCTAACGGGGATGGTCTGGGCTCCCTAACCAGCGCCTGTGTTATGTTGGCTGCTTACTGGCCGTCAGCCATAGACACATTTTGGTGCGTAGGATGGGCCATCATTGATTTCACTCAGTATCTCCTGAGAGACATGAAGCTGCTGAAAGGACTGATGCTAACCTGGGTGTTTTAGAAAGCCATCTCCACATGGCTAATCGTTACACTGATGCTGATAGCTTGAAATATTTGCTGTTTGGGTTCACTGTCCTGAAATCATTCACACACTCCCACACCTACACACACCACGAAGAAAAGAAAACGATTGCATTCAGCGTTTTATTGCTGCAGGTATGCAATGTATATAAACGTAGTGTGCATGACGGGGCAATCGTGCATTTTCTTATAGAAAAAAAAAAAGAAAAGAGCCATAAACCACCCAGCGAGCGTATGCTCCCGGGGAGCGCCCTGCCACGGGCACAGCCGCCCCGCCTCCGCCGACGGCGAG
>VWZT01015009.1:862401-882909 GCA_013397055.1 Pachycephala philippinensis
GGCAGCGGCGGCCGTGGTGCAGGTCCAGCAGCGGCGCCACCAGCAGGGGAAAGTGACGGTGAAATACGATCGGAAGGAGCTGCGGAAGCGGCTGGTGCTGGAGGAGTGGATCGTGGAGCAGCTGGGGCAGCTCTACGGCTGCGAGGTGCGGGGCCAGGGTCGCGGGGTCCCCGGCGCGGTTGCTGTCGCCGCAGTCTCCTCGTCCGCCGCTGTCTCCCTCGCCCCCGGCATCCTCTTCCTGCCCCGAGTCGCGTTTCGGCGGTGGGCAGAGGAGCGCTGTCACCGCCACCTCCAAATGACATTCCCGGTCCGCCGCCCCCACCCTGCCGCTGCCCCGCGCCTCAGTGTGCCCCGGCGCAGGGAATGGTGAAAGGTGCCCCCTGTCCTATAGAAAGGGTGTCCCTCGTACCCTCCCGAGGTGAATGGGAGGGGACCGCCCTTTGGGGACGGGCGGTGGCTGCCGCACAGCCGGGCAAGGGTCCCTCTCTCCCGTGGGGGGCCCCGGCGGCTGCGGCAGGTCCGGGGTGCCAGGAGGTTCTCCCGCGGCGGTGTTGGCCGGGAGCCGCTGTCCCCGCAGCCTTCCAGGGCAGGGCGGACCGGGGCTCGGAGGCGCCTTGCACGGGCTGGCCGGGCGTCGGTCTCCGTTAGACGCGAGCTGGCCCAGCGCCGGGGAGCCCGGCGGGTCGGAGCGGAGAGCGGAGTGCTGGGCGCAGGGCGGGCAGGGCGAGGGAGCGGGACCTGCGCGGGGGCTGTGCGGAGGCGGCTGTTGTAGGGGAAACACTCCGGTGCGGGAACGGTCCCCTCTGGATCGTGGTTTTGCGTTTCCCCGACCTACACGAGCAGGGTAGATACTGGCCAGGAAATCTCAGTGAGCAATTCGGAGATCATTGGGACGAGAATCGAAAACACTGGGGGCTTGTATGTACTTGATTTGTGGGTACCAAACCTGTTTTGCTGTTACTCTGGGCAAAGAGTGAGTGTTGCCAGAATGAATTCTCGTTTGTAGAGGACAAATAAGCAGAAGGATGTTTCAAGATTGTTCAAAGGAATGGCAACTGTTGTCTTCCTTGTGGAGATAATGATGTTGTAAGTAAAGGAAGTACCAGTACTTTGTTTTGTCAAAGCTTCATTAAAAATGTAGACCTTCTAATCCCCAGTGGATCGTATCTCCCTTCCACCTCGGGTATTTACTCTTATAAAGGATCAAAACGTTAAGGCTAAACTGAGGTTCGCACATACTTGTCCCATCAGTAGTCTAATTCACTTTTGTTAGAGACTTCTGAAGTGAGTTTTGTTGAAGCCAGATGTGAATTTTGCAGCTACCATGTCCAGGAGCCAACATCTCACACCAGGACTCCTGGTGTGCTGGAGCTAGGAAGACAAGAGCTTGACAGTCCTTGAGGTGTGGATGTCTTGAGTGGATGTGAAAATGTAAATAACCCGGATGGAATATCTAGCACACACATAATACAAATGTTGAAAGAAACTCCTTTAATCTCAAAAGTGGTTTATTGTCAAATTTGTTAGAATGACACATAAAAAATGGGCACGTGGCAAGTTAAACCTCCTTAACTGTTCATATCCGTGAGCTGTGGGAATGAAAGATACAAATGGAAACTCTAGTGAAAAATAGTAAAAATAAGCAGTTCTTAGGCTTTGTCTTGGTGTGACTTGCCTCTCCAGTCTCATGACTTGTTTGGCCACATAGCCTGTAGGCTTGAGAGGATTTTTCTGAGGTCAGAAATGTTTACAGTTGTTTGCGTGAACTGATGATTCTGTGTCCATGCAAGCTGATAATGTAGTTAGTGGCTGGCCTGCTGGATCTGTCCTCTGGTTTGACTCTTGCTGTTCAAAAGCACCAGGCCTGTTTGGGCTGTGTGCTTTTGACATACAGGTGTACTTGTTCTGATCATAAGAAAGGATGTGGTACATAGGACCAAAGAAAAGCCCAATGGAATAGTTGCTGCTCTTCACAGTATTCAAATCACAGGCTTGTTGGAGGAAAATCTTTCATTCTTTTCCTTATTATAGTTGTTGCTTCCAACTAAAGTAGAAGGAGGTCTGCTTTAGGAGGTCTCCATTAAGGCGGAGACCATATCTTGCTGTATAAAAATAACTTTTTTGATGATTTGGTTTCTGAGGTGACTTTTAGGGGGAAAAGTGGTTTAAAATAACAGAACAAAGTGTTTTCAGATTTGAAGGCCAAGGACAAAATGTTTAAGTCATCTTCTGCTCTTCTTTGCTATTGTGCATGAACTCTATCCAGAGTCAGCACAGATGATGGTACTGAAAAGGTCAAGCAATTAATATACTATCAGAATAAAGTTGAAGATGTATGATGAGTGTAGTGATTAAAGACAATAGCAATTTAATGCAAGATGCTTTGCTTGAATCTGCTTGAATTACTTCTAGGCTTAGAGATGTAGCTCTCAGGCTGAAATTTAATCACCTATGCAGACAGTTAATAACCCCGTCTGAGGGCAGGTTGGGAGGGGGTTGGGAATTGCTCACTTTAACTTCTGTGGAAGATCTAAAATAACTTCCCAATGGAATGACATTTAAGTTCTGGAACGATCTAAAATCTTCCAGGTTGTCAGAAACAGCCATTGAATTGTTAATCCTGGAAGAGCTAACCAATATCGGTGTTTCATTGCTATTCTGATTCAGAGCTCTATTTCTAAGGAGAGTGCACTTCATTTCTGGGAAGAGCAGAAATCAGTAGAGGATACTTGCCGTGTGGTGCACTGAAAGTCTGTAAGAAGACTTGCATGTCTCTTGGTGGGACTGCATAAATGTAGTGCCTGCTCACTGTTTTCCATTTAAATAATGTTTGCTATTATGCTGAGATTCATCAGTAAGTGGATACTTGCAGAAAGACTCCCTTTATTCAAAACTAAACATGTATTCATAGTCTCTCAAGTACTTGCAAGTTAAGTCAGCTATAAGCCTGTCTTGGCATGGCGACAAAGTTTAGGAGATGAGGGTGGGAAATAACGAGACAGGTTTGTTTGTGTTCTTTTTCTAGTGGATCGTGTCTTTACTGGTACATTTTTAGTTTTAAAAATTGGATGCCAAGCAACATAATGGTTTTGGGAGTGTGGCGTAGAAGGAGCTATTTGAGACTGTTTTTAATGCAGATCTCAGTTGTATGGCACAAAGATTAGCTTTAGAAAGGTTACTTCCACATGATGCAGACTTTAGGGATAAAAGACCCTTTGCCTGAGTGGTAAAGGTTATCAAGGTAGAAAACTTTAATAGGACCAGAGAGACTTGAGCAGGATTTGTTTAGCACCAGAACCTGTCAGGCTAACATACTCAGGTCAGGTGTGTCAGGTGAGTGTCAGTCTGGCTGTTTGCTGCTGGGACTGCTTCATTAAAAAAAAAAAAAGTTTTATAACCTCTTTGTTCTGGTTTCTGTGAATGCTGAAACTGAGGTTACAGTTGCAGGTTAGTATATTGAAAATGCAATGCCTTAATTGCAGGACTTGAACTGGCTTCAGTGTTGACCTTTACTAGGTATCTTGGTACTAAAAATAGTTTCTACACAGATGCTTTTTGTTTTGGGCTAAGTCCATTATTGGTTAAGAATTGCAAAATAATGCTGCACAGAACAACTTACATCATCACTATTCATTCCCTAATGGTTTGCAACTTGTAGTTCAGCATGAAAGTGGTGACAGACCAGTTTTCCAGATGTATAATCTATGTTGTATGCACCTGCCAAACTTGTACGACTTTGTAAATAAAAAAAGAGAGCACTGGATTTGTCCCCAGAAACCATTCAGCTTTGCAGGTGAATTTCTGTGCTTTGGGGTCCTGTCTATCCAGAATTATAGGATTTGCTATAAATGGCACACAGATTTTTTGTATAATAATGAAGAAAGATTTTGCTTGTGCAATGGGTTTGTTGCTGAATATTTTTTAATGTAGAGATTTGCATATGCAAATCAAATGAGCCCCTAGACTTTGCACTCTAAAAGCTGAATATAAGACTTGCCTTCTGAGATACTGCTGAGCTTAGCTGAGTAATCAACTATTTTATTAGAGTATGTCTACTGATGTATGGAAGTCAGTGCTTGGCAGAGGATATGATGTTTGTCTGGAAGTACCAGAGTGTTATGTCCAAGCTTATTATTTTTCCATTCCAGGAATGGAAGTACCCTGAGATTGTGTTTAAAAATTCACTGTACAATAAAATATATTTAGAAGAGCTGCCCATGAAGGCACTTCAGGCATTTCCTTTAAGAATACAAATCCATGCCAGACTGAGAATTGTTATGTGTAAGATTTTCTTCCATCTTCTGGTACAGATACTGCAATGACAAGAGTGGCATGAAGCTCTGAAATGGGTAAGGGATTTCATGTTGGCAGTGGAGTATGGGAGGGAAGGGAACAATTTAACTCAGTCCTGCACGGATTGAGAGCTCCCTTCGCCTGATTGCTCAGTGACTGCAGGGCTGGCGAACACCCTCTTTGTTGGTCTTCCTGCAGCTGCTGGGATATGCTAACATTTCCCCCCACCCATTCTGTCTTTTTCCAAAACAGCCTGGTCACCATGCTGCTAAGGCTGCCATGTGGTGATGTGGATCTGATGATATGATCAGGTACTACTTATGCCTCAGGCATAAGATAATGTTTGAAATTCATTATTCATTTCTCAGAAAGGCATTTGGTAAGAAAATCGACTGAATAAAACACTACAGAAACTTTTGCCTACAGTCTCACTCTTTGAATAGACTTCTAACTTGGACTAAGATCTCAGAAATGGTAATTGCATATGGATTCTTTTCTAAATGGATCAAAAGCAGAAAGAGGCTGAGAAGGATCTGAGAACTAAAGAGAGTGTCAGTCTTAAAAAGCTGCAAGTCAGTAGGAAGCATAATAAAGGATTTCTTTCTTTGGGAGATTGTTACAGTCTGGATGCATTGGAGTAAAGTACTTGGAGGTCCACCAAATTGCTTAGAAATTTATTTGGATTATTTCTTTTGGACAGCTATTACAGATCTCCATGTTGTACAACACTATGGTGCCCTCTCTTGAGGGCGGTGATGCTGCTCAATGTACTCCTATCAGTTGAAGAGTTGCTGTGATTAGAGACCTGTAAAGGACATAGGCAACATAGGTGTAGCAAAGGCTTATTCTGTCATGTAGCAACCACGGAAAGGTATTTGAATCCCAAGAGCAGAAAATGGGAAGCCTAATGCATGTTGTTTTAAAACAAACCTTGTAAAATGCATGCAGTTCTTTTCAGAGGAGTGGGCTTAAGGACCTGTGAGAGTACCAAGCACCTGATGGTGATAAAGTCAGAACCTTTTGTTTCTAAATATACTTCTTAAAATCTCACCTTAAGTTCTAAAGGCCCTACTCTAGTAGGAAATGTACCACTGTTCAGCTACTGAACTTTCCTTCTTTTTGCATGGAGACTATGTACAGTGGTGCAAAGGAGTTCAAGATGAGAGAAGTTCATCACGGTCAAGTGCAAGGTTCTGTACATGGGTCGAGGCAATCCCAACCACAAATACAAGCAGGGTGGAGAATGGATTGAGAGTAACCCTGAGGAGGACGCTTGGGGGTGTTGGTTGACAAGAACCTCAACATGAGCTGGCAATGTGCACTTGCAGACCTGAAAGCCAACTGCATCCTGGGCCACATTAAAAGCAGCGTGGCCAGCAGGTCAAGGGAAGCAGTTCTCTGCATTTACTTCACTCTTGTGAGACCCCACCTGGAGCTCTGGGGCCCCAGTATAAGAAGGACACGGACCTGTTGGAGTGAGTCCAGAGGAGGGCCACAAAGATGATCAGAGAGCTGGAGCATCTCTCCTGTGAGGGCTGAGAGTTTGGATTGTTCAGCCTGGAGAAGAGAAGGTTTCAGGGGGATCTTAGAGGGGGCCTAAAAGAGGGCTGGAGAGGGGCATGTAGTGAAAGGACAAAGGGAAATGGCCTTAAACTGGCAGGTTTAGATGAGGTATTAGGAAGAAATTCTTCACTGTGAGGGTGGTGAGGCACTAGAACAGGTTGCCCAGAGAAGTTGTGGACTTCCATCCCTTGGAGTGTTCAAGTTGAAGTTGGATGTGGCTGGCCTAGTGGAAGATGTCCCTGCCCTCGTGACAGGGGAATTGGAACTAGATGAGCTTTAAGATCCCTTCCAACCCAAACCATTCTATGACTCCAGAAAATTATTTTTCTAGTATTTGATCTTTGTTTAGTCTAGATGTCATTTCTGCTCTGGTCATGGTTCATTGTTTTATATGAATCAGCAGCAATATTCTTGACTTCCAATTTAAAGCTTCACAACACAGATTTTCTTCCAGCAGCTATTCCATAGCAATTTTTTTGTCCTTTCCCTTTCTGTTCAAGATTCAACTGGTCTCTTTGCTGAAGCAGTAGGTGTGGTTGTTTTATAACAAGGTGAATAAATAACTGATTGCTTGCATCACTTAAGATTTTGTAATTGTACTTCTTATTAACAGTTGCTTACAATCTTTGTGGCTACAAAGACTCTTGTGCCTTTAGGCAAATTGTTTTACATAGAGTCGGTACTTGATTATCCAGGGTAACAAAGGAGAGGAGGGGGTGGGTGGGAGAACATGGATGCAAGGGAAAAATTGTGGATAAAAAAATAAATGGTAAACTCTGCTACAAATCATGCAGTGAATGTACAGCTGAAGGGGAAAAGGGGGAACTGGTCATTAATCTTCCCCTTCTTACCACGGAGGTTTATCACACAAATTCATTATATTGCTTTTGGACTTGAGTGTAGCTTGGATGTGTCTGTACTTGTAGCGCAGTTAAACGACAACATGGATGATTCATCCACAGATAGCTGAGAGCAGGTTATGTTGTGCTTTGTTGAAGGTGCTGGGCTGACTTGAGCACTGTTGGTCCCTTGTAACCCTGTGTTATGGCAGAGTGGGATCTCTCTCCTTATTCTCAGAGCTTTGCATTAGTTGCTCTAACCTGTGCTGTGGAAGAAAATGCCTGAAATAAAAACAACCCTGTTTAAATGTGGAAAATACCTGTTTCATGGAATCTTTGACTCTTCTTATAAGGCATAGGGAATTTTTCTATATAGGTCTTGTATCTAAATAAAAAGATGTGAAATTAAGTCTTACTTCAACTAGAACAAGTAGTGTGACAGTTTACTCTCATGACAACCCTAAACTAATTATCTTTTGATTCATGCCTTGCAAAGGCTGGCTGAGCTTCTGGTTGCATTCTCATCATTCTCCCTTTAGAACAGGTTATCAGCCACTTTAAAAACACTGTAATGGGACTAAAACCCAACCAAAAAACCCTACGTGGTTTGTAAAGCATATTACTATACATAAGTGTACATACGTTACGTAATATTCTGACAGTGAAGGAGATCCCAATGGGGAAAAAAAAAGCTATCCCATCTCTAACCTGATTCAGTCTGAGTTATGGTCACCATGTCTCTTGTCACTACAGGTGATAAAGCAGCAGCAGCAATATCAATCCATTCTTCCAGCCTTGTGTCTTGCCTGCAGTATTCAAAAGCCAAGTTCTCATTTTTTCCTGCCTTACATCTAACTCCAGAAACTTCTATTTGACAGCGCAAATTGAGTAGGTTAGATGTGGCCATCCATCTTTGTCACTGCAACTTTTGGCTGCCTGTTGTAAAGCATTAGCAGCATCTTTTGCTGTTCTCCCATGTGACACATGGAATTATGGAAGTCAAGATTTCTAGAACTTATTAATGCTGGCGAAGGGATATAAAATCTTAATTGTATGCAGTCCATACAGCAGCAGTACGACTGTATTTCAAAGGATAGAATAAATTTAGCCTGTTAAAGATCTTCTTGGAACAAGGAATTGTTTGGGCAGAGGTACACACTGAAACAAATCAAGTCTTCTTTGAAGTGATAAGTATTTAATTCTGAGGATCACATTTCATTAGCAGAACTGTTACCTCCCCTCCCTGTTCCACAACTCCCTCCCACCCTGGAAGCATGATATCTATTCTAGGAACTGGTTCAGTGTGGCATCTTAAACTATTTTCAGGGAACACACAGATCGCAGCCCCAGAAGGCATCTTGTATATTTTCAATCCATGTGATATTTATCAGTAGCGTAGATCTAGTGGATCTAAATATAGAGAAAAATCATAACATGTTACTATAGGTCTTCAATAGTTAGAATCCTTGTAGATAGTTAATTCAATATAATACTGTCCAGCCTGTAAAGCAAAGGTAGTATAGAAGATAGCATGAATTAAGAGGCCTAATGGCAAGTAAGTGAATGGCTAGTGTGTGCAGTGGTGCTAGTCTAGAGGTGACACTTCCAGTGGCGACTCAGAAGAGTTCACCATTCTAAATATGCTGCCAACAAGAGGATCACACACTTCAGTCCTCTGTGTTGGACTTCATAAGTGCAAATGATGGCACAATCAATGCCTAATGAAAATCCTCTTACCAGACTGTCTTAATAGGATTACTTTCCAGAACACAGAACTGGGAAGCATCTCCTAGGTCACATGGTCTGCCTTCTTATTTGCAGATAAGCTCTTTGCATTTGATATAATTTTTTAATGGAGTAACTCAGTTGTATGATGTTTCTTTCCACATTATTTCATGTATTTAAATATGACTTTTAAATCCTTTAGGCACTAGGATCTTTCACATCCCTTCTATAAAATATAGAAAGACATAAACAAAAGACCAATACTTCCTTGGCATGAGCTTGCTTGAACTTTCACTCTGGGGTGAAGTTTAAACAGATTGTAAATGTGCTTTACTGCCTGTTCTTACTCTGGGCATCATCAAACTCAAGTGATGGCCACAGCTGAGGGGCAGGAGTATTAAGACAGTGATTCTGCTGTAGGTCACTTACTACCTTATAACAAAATCTGTCTTTTGAGTAGATGTCCGTAGACTCTGGGAGAAATATGCTTACTAATATTTCATGGAATTAATTTAGCATTCCTTAGAAAATATGCATTAGTGGCTTAAGATCCGAACTTATTTTAGCACTTGAATGATAACTTTTTTGAAATAGATACCTAAATTAACTCTAGCATGGTACAAGCGATTAGTTCTCCCTTAGGTGACTGGTATATAACATTATGACACACTTACTTTAAACACAAAGAATGCCCTGAGCCTTTACAGTTGGTTGCTTTACATTTTAAAAGATAGTACCTGAAGCACATAGTGCATTTTTTTTTTTTTTTTCAGAAAAGAAGTCCAGATGTTTTGGAATAAATTGTGTCATTTTGTTTTTGTTATGCTGGTAGTAATCATGCCATTTTAGGCTTATGGTCAAATTTGGTATTCCTGTTTTAGGTGTGTTGAGCTAAAACTGCGTAGTCTTCTTTCTTAAAACATCAACAAAACTCCCTAGAATTTGGATTATTTTGATATTGAAAACTGAATCTTTTCTGAGTGCAGAAACTGGTGAGGGGAGGAGTGCTGGTGGTAACTAGCTCACTGGCAGCCAGAAGCATTCCAGCTCTTACTTCAGCTGTTGCTGTAGTACTGCCTAGTCTGCTTAGCTAAAGATTTAATCAACTTGCTTATAGCTGTCCAACTACTTTTTGTTTATAAAACCCAAACTCTTAGGCAGAAGATGTGCTTTAGTGTCTTGAAGAAATTGTGATTACCAGAGAATTCATTTATATGAGGAAGCAAGGTATCAATCTTTCATTTTATAATCTGGAGATTGTTTTGTCTCAGGCTGGGGGCAACAGAGTCTTCCAGGACTACTGTAAAAATCAACACCTAAACAACATTTATGCTTTTTTTTTTCCCCAGTATGTCTCTGAACACTTTTTCATCTTCATTTTTTTTAAAGTTCTTACCAGATTTCACCTTAAAATATGTAGTGACTACATTTGGTATTAGAACTGTTAGCTCTTACTCCTGGTTAGTAGTTTGCAGTGCATTTAATGTAGCAAGTGGAAGGAGGCAGGACTATGTGCTAAAATACTTTCCTGGGAATCTGACAGTGAGAGGAATCACTGGAATCAAAAAGGGGTCCTATATAGTCTTTATCTCCCTTCTCTTTTTGTCATCCTTGGTTGGATAGTCACAGCAGCTTATCCCACCTCCTGGATCTGGAGTTGTTTGTGAATTCATTTTAAAGATCCCTCAGGCACTTTTCCATGTTTTGCAGTTTGGGGACTTGCCTGTGTAGCCAAGTGATGTCTCTGAGCCCCTGGGGAAGAGGAGTGTCTGCTTTAAAGCATGTTAGAACTCCTGCTGATACTTCTTGACACCAGTGGACTAGAGCCAAGATGCATTGACTGCCAGTCCCTGGCCTGCCTGCTGCTCCAAATGAGTATCTGGGGGGAGGGAGAGTCATCACTGTGTAGAGCACACTGCTCTGCCCAGGCACCACTTGAAGGAATGACTTGTTACAAACCATGAGAAACTCTCTGTATCTCTTTCATACTAAATTTCTTCAAAAAGATTATGTTGCTTCTAGATTCTGCATGATGCGAGTGCACTTGTTTTGATACCACTAAATAAAACATTTCCCCCCACACCCCAGAAAACAGACTTTTTGTCTCCCATGTTAACTCTTAAAGGACCTAATACTTCTGGCTAAAGAAATATTAATGATTGAAAACTCTCTCCTGTTCCAACCAGTAACACTTTAATTGGCTGGTAAGACAAAAATGTGAGAAGACTATGAGTGTGTCAGATGCTTGATGTACCCATACTATATGACTTTTATTGCAGAAGTCAATTTACACACAGCCTCTCAGTGTAAAGAAAATCAATACTGGAGACTAACAGATTGTTTTTACAGGGCTGCTGAAACTGAGATGAGGAGAGCCATTTAGAGGCCTCATTATATCACATGCTCTTTCCTTGTGTTCTTTCAAACAATCTGATGGAGTAATTAATCCTTGAAGTGCCCCAAGAGGCAAACCTACTTAATTGCACTGCTGTTCAGCCTAAATTCCCAGACAGCAAAGGACCTGGTGTTGATCCTGTTTGATCGAAATTTTTTTCATGGAGTATATTCCTTAGGTCTTTTTTGTCTTTTCTCTTAGAAAAAAGCAATCAATCTGTCAAATTTGTCCTAGTGTGGCATGGTCCTAGTCATTATTGCATTCTTCCTGTAGGCAGAATTATGTACAAATTGCAGGGAAGCAGTCAGCTGGTCCTGTGTTGCTTGGAGATGGAGAGTGACCTGCACTTGTGAATCAGGCAGAAGTAGGTATGTCCTGTGACTGCTATGTGGAAAGTCATTCCACTTGCATAATCATCAAAGTAGCAACATTTAAGCCTGGTGGCTTAAGCTCTGTGCCTTTCAAGGCTGACTGTGTAACAGTGATTTGCTGTGCAACATGTATTTGCTAATAGCAAACTCTTTCTGCTTCATGTGAAAGTGGATGATGACAAAAACCATGATGTGTCCTCCCTATCTTCTTTGGAGCACTTTGTTTAACAGAAGTGACGTCCAGGCATAGACTTAACATGTCCTATTTTTATATTGAGAACACAAGGCATTTGTTTTGGAGACAGCACTTGGTTTTCAACAAATGTCTTGTTGTTGAGATGGAATCCATGTTATGGGTATGGTTAGGAAGTGCTGAATGCTTCTCTTCCCCTGCTCAGTATAGTCTGTGATCAATGCTTCTTCTTCATTTAGCAATTTCACACTCTAGTGATTCCTTTGGACTTCTGTAGAGATGCACAAATTAGACAACAATTCCTTAACCAGCATGTTCTGGATATATTTGGATAAGCTGAAGTTGTTTTGACAGTTCAGTTATGAAAACAGTAAAATAGCAGTGTTAGTACTGAAGAAGATTAAATGAAGTCTGTGACTGGATATCAGTTTATTCTCTGTGCTTACTAATGACACTGCAGTTGCAGAGTGCAAGGTTCTTTGCATAATGAGCAGAGATTTAGGGTTTTTTTAAAATTAATGTTATGGACAAATGGAATGCCTGGTATTTTGGTATCCTAAAATCTTTTTCCTGTAATCACATCATCTTGTCAATGGATTTTTTTTCCATGTTGTGCTAAAGATGATAGAGCTGCAGCCATTATAGCAGGGGATTGACTTTGATTATTGAAGTTATGGGCAAAATGAGGTGCAGGGTTTTCAAAATTCAAAATCTTGCAGCATTTGCCCTTGTATTTTGTGTGGTGCTTGTTTTTCATAATTTAGAAGCAACGGCATGAATCCTACAGAACCGCTCTGCCTTGTGTCTTGCCCTCACCCCCACCTGCTGGCTATATCCCCACTTTCACTGTCCGTGCCTCTAGGGTAATTTATCCTCTTACCTGGATACATCACAAGGACACATCTCCTGCCTTGAGAACTGCTCTGAAATGTAAGTGCTCGACAAGTTGGGAGTGGTTGGTAACTCTTTTGGAAACCCTCGTCCTAGCAAGTCATAGCTGTCCTAGCTCTTGTAAACATCGTGCCTTTGACTAGTGGAGAACAAATGCACCTCTCTTCTCTAGAGCTTACTTCTGTCTGTCTCTGCAATAGGCAGTAGAAGGATATCCACTGCCTCTGAACCAATAGGAAGTGCTGTGTTATCAGGGCAAGGGGAGAAGAGATTGGAGAAGAAAGTGGAAAGTTGTGTGGACCTGGAGAGGTAGAACTAAGGTAAAGATGGCTGTATGCATGTAGAAAGTATATGGTAGGGTGCCTGCCTTGTCTCCATGTTTTTCCAGGTGGTTTCTTTCACTAATGTGTACTTCAGATCCAGGTGTGTGGGTGTACGTCTATTAGGCCAAATTCTGCTGGTTTGGTTGTGCCAATTTGATAAACATAAGTAATTTTTCTTCTGGCTTACTTCCTGTGCCCTCAAGTCCCTGATTGAACTTGTCCCCTCTGTCTTTCTCTACTGAAGACTCACAGAAATATTCATGGTAGTGGAAGAGAGAACTTCAGAAGCCAGAGGTTGTAGGGACAAATGAGATTGACAGTAGTTTGCTGTAAGTTTGCTTCTCTTGCTCTAGATGTTGCTTTTTGGACAAGTAGGAGCTGGAATTTTGTATATGAGGAAGACTTGTTTGAATAATGTTTAAAGCAGTGCCAGTACTGGAGAGTCCACTGGAGGTGGATTAGAGGGAGAAGTAATATGATTGCTATCAACAACTGGTGTTTTTACAATTAGTGAGAATGTCTGTACATTTAACTGTGAAGACACTTGATGAACTGAAATGCTTCTAAAGCATTTGCCCATTGTTTTTTGTAACTTGTACATCATATGTGGGCAAGTGCCTTCAGGTACACTTGTACAGTCTCCCCCTCACTCCAAGCCTATTGCCAATAGGGGGAGTGGTCTTTGTAGATGGCTTTTCCTCAGACATTTCTGGGATGATAGGTGTTCAATAAGATAAGTTGTTCATGGCCATAAAAACTTTCTTATGGAACAGGAACTACAGGTCTAAATGTCTGAGGTACAGGCTACAGCAAAAATGAAATAATAGACGGGTTTGAATTGATGTTCTGCCCTCTGTACCTTTTAAAGTCATGTTATGAGGCAAATTTTTAATAGAGGCGATTTTCGATTCACCAAGCTCAGCTAAACACTTACTTAATTTTAGTACTTCACCTCTGATACAGATGGTTAGTGTTAGAAAATTGCAGTCTTCCACCATTACTGTTGAAGCGACCTGTTCACCCTGTCACATTATGACATCTGCTTTTATTACAGAATACCACGATTTTCTCATCCTTTTGACTTTTAAAAAAATTTTTTTACAAAGAGGCAAAACCTGAACTATACATGCAGTTATTTCCATAGCGTTGAACAGGAGAATTAGGGATGTACTTTGGAAGCAGTGTAACAGACTGGCTGGCTATGCCTTGAAAAAGCATATTTCTACCCTTTTCAGTTTCAGCTGCAGTGTTAAGCATAAAAGCAGTGAAGTTAGAGTATGTCTGACTCTGTCCTCCCACACTGGCTTGTTTTTCATGTCGTATGATTGTTACTTTTAGGAGTCATCCATGTTTATGTGGGTTTTGTTTTTGGTTTTGATTTTCAAATGGTCACTTAGCAAATCAACATGAAGAAAGTTGCGTGAAAGCCTAGCCTGGGAATTTCTTTCCCCAGAAGACAAAATACATTGACATATATAGACAAGGCAAATGCAGGGAAGCCATCTGTGCGTTAGCAAAGACTGGCTTGCAGGGTAGCTGTGCACAGAGCAGTTGGATTTCAGCTCTGCTGCTGTAGATGAGGAGTCTTTGCTTGCTGTAGGCAAAGGAGAAGGGGAAGAGTAATAGCAAGTGGAGGTTGTGTGTTAAAGGAGAGGAATTAATATATGCAAAGATATTCTTGTTTGGCATTACTCTGACATTGTGTTGGAGATACTGCAGGAAATGAGACATGGAGTGAAAGCTGGAAGAAAAGGAGTGTGACTTCTTGTCTCCTCTCTTCCGACATACAAATTCTCCCCTCTCAAATCTTGTAATGCTCAGTGTAGAGCAGCAGTGATGCTGGAGCTGACTTCGGATAAAAATGCGGCTGCAGAGCAGTAGTATTGCTGGTGAGGTTCTTTGGCAGTGAGGGAAGAAAAACCTGGGCACCCTTGAGAAAGGAGGATGGTTGTGGAATGATAGAATTGTTTAGGTTGGAAAAGACCTTTAAGATCATTAAGTCCTAACATTAACCTAGCACTGCCAAGTCTGCCACTAAGCCATGTCCCTAAGTGCCTCACCTGCATGTCCTTTAAATACCTCCAGATATAGTGACTCAACCAATTCCCTGGGCAGCCTGTTTCAATGAATGACAATCCTTTCCATGAAGAAATTTTTCCTAATATCCAATCTAAACCTCCCCTGGTGTAACTTGAGGCTGTTTGCTCTTGCCCTGTCAGTTGTTACTTGGGAAAAGAGACCAACACTTCCTTTCAGTAGGGAGCAGTAAGGTCTCCCTGAGCCTCCTTTTCTCCAGGCTAAACAAGCCCAGTTCCCTCAGCTGCTCCTTGTAAGACTTGTGCTCCAGACCCTTCACCAGCTCTGTTGCCCTTCTCCAGACATACTCCAGCACCTCAATGTCTTGTAGTGAGAGGCCCAAAACTGAACATAGGATTCGAAGTGTGGCCTTTCCAGAGCTTGCTACAAGGGGATGGTCACTTCCCTTGTCCTGCTGGCCACGCTGTTTCTGCTACAGGCCAGGATGCCATTGGCCTTCTTGGCCACCTGGACACATGCTGGCTCATGTTCAGCTGCTGTTGACCAGCACCCCAGGTCCTTTTTTAATGAGAAGCTTTCCAGCCACTCTTCCACAAGCCTGTAGCACTGCATGGCACTGTTGTGACCCAAGTGCAGGGCCCAGTACTTGGCCCTATTGAACTTCAGCCCAACAATCCAGCCTGCCCAGATCCCTCCACAGAGCCTTACTACCCTCCAGCAGATCAGCAGTCCTTCCCAACTTAGTATCATCTGCAAACTACTGAAGGTGCACTCAATCCCCTCATCCAGATCCTCAGTAAAGACATTAAACAGGACTGGTCCCAATATTGAGCCCTGAGGGACACTACTTGTGACTGGCCAATGGTCAGCAGCAGTGGCAGCCCTGTGTCTGGCTCCCCGGTGCTGGGCAGGAGGTGTTCCTTGCATGAGCTCAGCTGGGGATGCCTCTGCCAAAAATGACTGCAAAAATGGTATTTGCTGAAAGATCTGCTCTTCAGTGTTGGTTTACGCAGTGGTCTGGCAGCGCTGCACGGCGCTCACTGCAGTGTGCAGCCCTAGGCCTCGCTGCAGGTCACCCAGCACGCTCGTGCCACACCTGTTCAATTCCATGGGAGCTGCCCGGGGCAGGGAATGGCAGCCAGGGCCTGTCCCACCCCCAGCCAGGAGCAGGCAGCCAGGGGCACTGGGGCAGCCCCAGCCCTGGGCATCTCCCGGTTGCTGAGCCATGGGCAGGCTGGGATGTGGGTACGGCTCAGCAAGGCCTGTGGCTGGGCAGGGCTGTGGGGAGCTGGCCCTGCTGGGACGCGGCTGGGGCAGGGGCTCATGGCCCCAGGAGCTGACATGGGCGGCCATGTGGATGGCCCTGTGGCCCGGGCACTCGAGTGAGTTTGGCTTCTTGCTCTGGCTTGCCTGTGAGCAGAGCCTGCTCTAGGATATGTTTTTATATGAGCCTCTGGGCCTGGGTGTTTCTTAAGGCTATTGGGGGCAAATGGTGGAAGTCTGTCCTTGAAGGGAGAGCTCCAGGTCTGGGTCACAGGCTGTAAGGCAGGGCTGTGGGTTATGTTAACATGTGTGTCATGACTGAGCATTTGAAGATGTCAGCGCAGACCTAGCTGTGTTATCATAACCAAAGTGGCCATATGGACCCTGATGAAAAGGTGTGTGTTGCACCATTGATGTAGTTTTCATGTAAAGACTTGTTTTTTGAAGTGCCTTTGTTCAGCCATGAAATCCATTTAAATGTCAACTTCTGAAACCACGTTTCTTATTTTAATTTCCTCACGTCACAACAGTTTGATATGCTGAAAGATTTTCCTTGCTACGGAGTCTTTGTTGCTGAGGCTGAAATAGCTGTGAAAGGCAGAGCAGGAGACAGGAAGGGAGAAGAGGGGCAGGCTAATCCCAGAGTCCATCAATGCTGTTTGGGGGCCCTGCAGTCCTGTTGGGGACTGGGGGCTGGCTGGAGATGTTAAAAGGAGGAAAGAGGGTAAGGGCACGAGTACTATATCTGATCCGCTATTCCTCCAGAAGGTGGCCATGCAATCTCCTCCCATCACTGTGTCACACAAGTGCAGTGGTAGGTAACACAGGATTAAAGGAAGTACAGGAGCTGATGACTTTTCTGGTTGTATCTTCATAACATTTCGTGTACCACCTGACCTGCAAAGATTTCTGCAAAGTTTCCTGTAGGTAAGAGAAAAAGGATTAAACTCGCTGGATAATAGTTTCTTTGCAGCAATGTAAGCTGGTCTTGACTGCTGCTGTGTTAATGGTGCCTTAAAGAAAACTATCAGCAGGCTAATGGCAGCTTTGAAAACAAAAACTTACCCTGCTTCATCCTATTCATATCCAAAGAGATGAACATTTCCAATCCTAATGATCCATTTAACTGTCAGGATTAAATACATCTCAAGAAAAATTATATGCAATTAAAAAGGAAGAAGCCTATTAATGTAACACTGAGGCTGTGCGATTGAGGACAGTCAAGCAACTGGAAGACAGATCTTTAAAACTGAGATTAGTTTTCATTTGACTCTTAGAGAATTTTATTCTTCCTGTTTCCCTGAAAAATATTTACATTGCTTTAAGCACAGTGTGAAGTGCTCGAAGGATAATGAACAAAGCTTCAGCACTAAGGGCTAGCTAAGTATTTCCTCTATGTTAGAGACAGAAACAATCTCTTTATGACTTGCCCAGAGTCACACACATACTTGATGGTAAGATCCTACTGTAGGGTTGTTGGAATGATTCATCTGTTTAAGCAGTGTTTAATAGTAGACCACCTCCATTTACTATTTGTAATTCCTGTTTCCTAAGTGTGGAGTTCTTCACTCTCTTCAGAAACAAACATCCTTATGAATTGCAAACTTCTGTAGCGTAGCAGTCTTGTAGTGTACAAATGAATTTGGTGTTCAGTTGGCACGTTTCTTTTGTGTGCAAAACAGCCTTGCATGTAAAACACAGCCAGATGCAGAGCAGGTGCACTGACCTGGGCTCCTGGACCCAGTGCACTCGTAAGCAGCATGGATCACTGTGTACTTAGGCACTTCAGTCCCATATGCCTGTTGCTAGGACTGCAGGTGTCTTATTCCCATGGGGGTTTTTTCTGCATTAAACTGAGCTGCTTTTTCTTTCCCAGGGAATTGTGGGAACTTGTCTGTTCTTGGGGCATATTTTGAGGGGGAAGGGAAGAAGATATTGTGGGAAAGCATCAAGTAACTGAATTTGCTTTAGGGCTGAAATCAAAGGGCTATAATCATCAAAAGGTGGAAGAGAACCAGCCCACAAGAAAGCAGCAGTGAGGGTTTTGCCTGTAGCTCCAAATAGGCCAGGGTGGCTGGGAGTGGAGCACTGAATGCAGGGTGGACTGACTGCTTATGTCAGTGAGTGGGAGCTCGTTTGGAGCAATGCATGAGTAAAGGCCAAAGCTGACTTGCTATAAAACAAAATGTTACAGGAAGGCCAGAGTAGTTTCCTATGAATAAAAAAGCTAAACGAGACAGGTATTGTTGCCTTGGCTTCTAGGGCAACATGAATATGCTTTGATGTAAAACTTTGGCCCAGTGCTCAAAACAACTCTTCCCACCTAAGCCAGATAGAATGGATAGATAAGATGAGCCACCAAGCTGCTCTTACCAAGAGATTGGTAATTTTTAACTGCAGCTTGTTTCTCTGTACATTTGGAATCTTGTAGATTGGAAGCTCAACCAGCTATTATTTCTCCTTTGGCTCTATCTGAAGTATTTCAGGGCTTAACATGAATATTCCCTATTTGAGTGCATACATGGATTTTCAGTTATAAAAAGTAGTTGTTTTTTCTTTGTGTGTACTTTGTTTGTTTGTTAAGAACAACAACATGAAGGAACTTTAAAATTAACCTGCATTCCTTAGTGTATTTTCATAAGTAGTTACATAGATCTACATCAGAAACCACAGCAGGAAATGAGTTCTGGTCTGTGTAGAAACAAGGTGAAACTGATGTCCTAATTTTTTCTAATTAACTACATAATTGTTTAATCCCTTTGGAAAATGGTGGTGTAAATTTGTGTACTTTGGTTTTGAATATTTTTGTTTTACAAAGTATCTTATGACTTGGCTTGTCTTTATTCAGTGGTAGATGCCAAAGGCATTATATGAAGCATCTTCAGCATTTTTAAAGTGGAATAAATGTAGAAGTACTCTTGGCACAGCTATCTCCTACTTGCAGCTGAAAGTAATGGGGATTTTAAACAAAGGGATATTGGGTATGTTTGGTTTTGGTGTGTGGCAATGGGTTCTGCTACCTTCTTTTAACTCTGTGTTCCATAGGCCAGCTAGAAAGCTTGTGTTGCAAGCTTTCTTTCCTGGTCACAAAATGCTACCTGGGTGCCTGTATTTTGCTGTGCTGAAATGACCAGGCTAGGACTGCTACACCCATTGCATATTCAGTGGATTTTATCCTGAGAACTCTTGTTATAGAAGGTAGTACTGCTTATTCTGAATGTAGGATTTATTAGTGTCCTGACTCCTGTGCTTGGCACCATGTGTGCAGAACTGAGCTGTTTGTGCTTTATCTAAGCTACCTGCCTGTGGGAGGAATATGGGTACAGTGTCTTCTACACGTATCTTCTACAAGCTGTGAAGATGCATTTGAGGGGGTTGCTCCATCTTCTGTCTCCCAAACCATCTGGGTTTGGAAGAATTTGACAAGGATTAGAAGTAGATATTTGTCAGCTTTGGGCATTAATGAGAAAGTGGCGTCCTCAAACAGTGTCCAAATGTAGTTTCTTTAGAAACATCTCAACCTTTTTATTCTTCTTTATCTTAAGAAAACAGTTCTCATACCCGCAATTCTGTATGTTGTCTTTGAACCAGCAGGTAGAGACCTCATAAATGGCCCAAGCTTTCTAAGCCCTGCATCAGAGGAGTCAGACATTTCCTAAGATGTTGCTTTGAAAATGAAGTTCAGTAAATAGGGGCATGCAGGGGTGGAAAGTGTGTTTGCTGCACTGGAGGAATTTCTGATGTTTAGATGTGCTCGTTGTGGAGACATTCGAAAGTGGTGAGGTGAACTTTAAACTCTGCTTGCATCGGCCATTTGAATGATTAAGAAGACTGGCACCAAGTGAAGGTCAGTGGGAAGGAGCTGATGATACCACTTTGTGCTGACTGGTAGGACCCTGTGCCAGCCAGTGCCTTTTCTCAGCTAGGTTTCAAATGCTTTGATTTGGTTTGCTGAAGCAAGGCTTGCCTGTGGAGGTTGCATATGTGTGCAGCCCAGCTCTGCTTAGCTGGAGCAAAAAGTCTATCCAGGAGCTTGGATTCAGGCCAATTATTGCATGAGAAGAATTCTCATTCTCCTCCTGTGTTTTCACATGCTCACTCAGCCTGACCAGCTCTTGGAAAAGCACTGGTGTTTCTTTAGCGTTTGAGGGTGTCAGTCGACTCATCCAAACTTATAATTTGTAACTGGGTATTCTATTATTAGCTGTAGCCTGAAGTGGTTTGCAGAATCCACCTGTCATTTTGATAATGCTTACTCTATATTTGTTTTGTTTGCTTGTTCATTGATAAGAGAAAATATTATAGAAATGTGCATCCCTTGCAGCTTGTGGCTAATGTGGTATGCTAGCATGTTTTAGAATGCCTAAAAAGAATTTTAAAGGAGTCGGGTGATGTAGGTTGGACAAAGAGTGATTGCATGCAACCGTGACTATGCATGGGAGTTCTCTACAGCTCAGGCTTTTGGTTTGAGGGGAGGGAAAAGAGGGTTTGGGGCTACCTGGACACTGATTTAGCACTACATGTTTTAAACAGGTCCTCTTCCATTGCAGAAAGTCTTCTGAACTGGTGCTACAAGGTACTTAAAAGCTGAGCCAAAGCACTTTTTTTTTTTTTT
>VWZT01015009.1:882975-1043148 GCA_013397055.1 Pachycephala philippinensis
TTTAATGGGCATAAACACTTTTTCCAAGCTCAGGGCAGCTTGCCGAGCATCATTCAAATACAAATCCTGAAAGCTGCTTCTCTGGCTTATATGTGTTTGGACTGTAACTAGATCAGGGTTGGCTGCATTTTAAAGGCATTAAGTTTATTTATTTGCATTATTAAGCTAAAATGACAAGCTAAAAGTGTTTGGCAGAAAAAAATTGTCTGTGTGTGTCTTCTGCCATGCTAACTCTTATCACCCTAGCTTGAAATTGGCCAGAGAGATAATGATATCCTAACATGATGATAACTGTAGAATTACGCTGCCTATTTTCACAAAACTTACACACCCTCTGAGTATCTTCACTGAGGGGAAGAACTTCATTCTTTATTAGATGGCAGTGAATTCACACAGGTAAGTTGTTACAGCTTCTTATATATTCTTGAAAAAGAAAAGGCTTTATTTGGGCACCTGAGAATCAAGACATGAATTACAGGAAACCCACACTTCCTTAGCACTGGTGCTTCCCAATCCATATCATTGTTTCTGCTCCGTGTTAGAACAGACATGAGGAATTCAAACACACTTGTGATACACAGCCTTCTTTTGAGTAGCTCCTTTGTTGGATACTGACAGAGTACTCATAGCAAATTTATCTTTTGTTTGTTTGGTTTTGGTTTTTGTTTGTTTTTTGGGGGTGTTTTGGTTTTTTGTTTATGGAAGACAGTATTCACTTTAAGGTGGATGTTTTATTAAAGAAAATTACCTGCTAGCAACAAGTCACACACTGATGTGAAATATTGTCAAGCTACTAATCATCCCCTGGATCTACTTTGTTGATGTGCCATTTCATTGCTCTTTTGTGTGCCACAGTGTAAAAAAAGCAAACCACAAACAAACAAAAGAACAAAATTATCCACCTGAAGATACACCACCTCACCTCCCCAAACCCAGTGATCCCAGATGGTACGCTGGGAGCTAGGTGAGCTCTTGTTTCATCCACAAGAAATCTTGTGGAAGTCAACTGTTTTGGGATGCATTGGATGTAGTTTGTGCTGAAAACTACTTTGACAACTGAAATCTTTTAAAGTGGAAAACAACAGAAACATGAGACAGGAGCAGCATGGAGCTTCCTCTCTTATCTTTTTTTCCCAGGGAGGGAAAGGGAGTGCCTGACTTTGATCTTATTACCTTCCTTCCACCTGATTTTGCGTGCGTGTTCATGCAGTTTCATGTCTGGAGACTTGATTATCATTTCTGGTGTTCCTGAAATATCTCCCATTTGAGAAAATCTGTAGGTGGAGATAGAAAAGCCTGTGAGAATCTGGAGGAGCAAAGATTATAGGAGTCTTCTTCATTAACATGTTTGGGTCCTAGCTGATCTCTACAAGGGCTTCAAACCTTAAGACTTTGTATATTTATAAAAAAAGTAGCCAGTTAAAAATAACTGTATTGTTTGTTTAACGAAGTATTACACTTTGAATTCAAAGCTCCTTTGAACTGGCTATTCTGTATTAAACATAGACTAGCACACAACTGGTACTTTAAAAATGCACGGGAGTGCTTCTGGATTCCTTTTGATGGCAGCACTTCTGTAACCATGACTGTAAGGTCAGACTCAATGGTTGCAGAAAGTGTGATTGCTTATGGCTATCATTTTGTCCCTAGAGTGGAAATAGGCTGCTGCAGGTATTTGGTTTATATGCAGGTGTTTTGTAGGCATGGGCCATATGAGAAGGAGCTCTACTGAAGGACTTTATTTTGGATTCCTTGGAATTAGTTCCTCAGCTATACCCTGTAGGGTAATGATGTTATGTTTCTTATAAGTAATTCACTGCCACTTGAAACTCTGGATTTCTGACTATATGTTAAGTACAGTGTCAGTAAGAACACTACTGTCCTTTACACCTACCATTTTGTTTCAAGTTGCAGTGTTTAACTGCTTGAAGTTTTCTTCTCCTGTATTTCCAATCCCATCTTTTATTTCAAAGGTGGAGTAATGTGAAAAGAATGCAAAATAGTTAGCTCTTTGTCTGAGACATACCACTGATAAAAAGCTGACCTATGTTTAAGAACTGGAGCAGAAAAGATGCTCAGATTGCATTAGTTCCTTTTCTTGGTATCTGGAAGTAGAAAATACTTTTCTACAGAAAAGACTGCTACACTATATTGAGTAAATTAATTAATCAAAATCTGTCCAAGTTAAATGGTTGACTTGAGAAAGGTTAGATTTGTGGGTTTTTTTGTCACTGAAATTAAGATTGTTTAGGTGGTCAAGATAGCCATCTGGTAGTGCCCATCTTTAGAACTTTTGATGTGATAGTAAAATAATTAGTCTTAAAATACAGTGTAACGGAAAAATTAAATTACATTAGTTGTGATTTGTAATACGTGTCTTTTGGTCAAGTATTATGAGCAACATGATCAGACAGTCTTTAAGACAGTCTGTCCTTAGTCCCATGTCCCAACCTTTATCATGGTACACTGGTTAACTTTATCAAGGTCTGAAGGAGGGTACTGTCTCCAGATTTCCTGGACTAGGATGATGCTGTATGTTGCCTTCAGGATGAAAAATAGCAGCAGTGAACTTCAGCTACTCCTGAATGAGTATATGAGAGATACCATTGGTAAGATTCATCTGCTGGGAGACAGACCTCTGTGCTGTAGTGCTTGATGCTCCCTTAACAGTCTGCTGTTGTTTACTGTAGATGGATGGTTGCTCAATCATAGAATTACTGAATAGTTTGAGTTGGAAGGGACCTTGGAAGAGATCATCCAGTTCTAACCCCCCTGCTGTGGGCAGGGACACCTTCCACTAGACCAGGTTGTTCCAAGTGCTATCCAACCTGGCCTTGAATACTCCCAGGAATGGGGCATAACACTTCCAGGAATGGGGCATGATACTATTTCTATGGTAGACGTAGAAAGCCAGGTGAGAGAAATCCCAACTTGTGAGTCCTGGGCCTTGGTTAAAAAAAAAAAATAAAATTTGTAGCTTAGCTTTAAAATATTGCCCAGCATAAATGATTTTGATCAGATGAAGTTCTCATTCTGGAAGATGTCTGCTCTTGAGGTAGATATGACTCTTTACATGTTAAGTGCCTTCATGTGTATGAATTTTAGTTGTCATGTGATGAATGCGTGTATTTGATAGCAGGGAAGGTGAAGGAAGGAGAAGGCTAACCTCCAAGTGTTTCCAAGAAGCAAGATAGTTAAAGGAAAGTGAGACTGAGGAATGAGCAGCTGAAGTGTGAATCCAGGTAAATTCTTTGAATGGTTCCTTGAGAGTGTGCCAGAGGCTAGAAACTAGCTAGTGTTGTCCAGAAGGATGAAACACATGTTACAGTCTCACCTGATGGCTTGCTCAAGCTGTTCTGGCTCCTTGCTGTAAATATATTGTATTGGCCAAGTTCAAGATCTAGAAATTTTGAGCCCATATTACACAAATAATGAGGTAATTTAGAAAAACAAAGTTGGTCTGTCTCTTGACTCCTTGATTGCTCTTGCCAGCAGCTTTTGAATGATGCCAACAAACTTATGAAAAAGGCTTTGGCAGTTGTTACAGGACCTTTTGCAAGACAAAGTCACCATTATTAGAGCCCTGCTGTGATAGGCACTTAGTCGCAAACACAAATGAGATTTAGTACTGCCTGAAGAATGTCTAGTGATGGTGACTGCAATGCACCCAAGTGAGATGGTGTTCAATCCATCCAAAAGCTGTTGGTAGTCTCCAGCTCTCATCTGAGGTGGCTGGCCTCAAAACAGCATATTAAAGATGAGCACCATTTTGGATCCTGGAAAGATTCTGGGTGGCAGAAGACTTAACTAATAATATAACTAATAATATATAATAATAATAATAATAATATTTTAACACAAAGGTGGCTTTCTAGAAGGACACTTCAAAACTTGCCTTTCATGAGCTTGCAGAAACAGGGGAATCAGCTCCTTGGACATCATCTCAAGATTGCTAGTAAAGTTCCCTGTTTGTCTGTTAACTAAAAAAACTGCATTTTAACTTCTAATTACAGTATTTTTCTGGTGCTCTTTCATGTGTTCTGGGGCCTGAAAGACACGTTTAAGCTTTTAGCCTCTTCTCATGGGGATTTTCAGAGATTTGGGCTCAACACTTTTTAATCCTAAGCAAATTTTAGCTCCTGTAGCTAGGCGTAGTTAGTGCTAAAGCGGAAGATGTGTTGTTTTTAGCCATTATCTGGCCAGGGAGCAGTACACATAGGCATAGCCTGGGTTCCTTGTGGCCCTGTGAGCAAAGAGTGATGGAATTTTGTAAAAATGTTAAAACACTTAGTTTTGGAGATGCCTCAGAACAAGGCCCCTACATGATGAGTAGGCTACATACTACTGTAGTATGAAGAGGTGGATTTTGGCAAAACAAAACAAGATGTAGCTGTACATACTCCCAGTAACCACATCCTCTAATGTGGCAAAGTTTGTGCTCTTTGCTGAACCAGACTTCAACTCTGCTTGGAGTTTGGAGTGTTTGTCTTTGTTGTGAGGATCAAAGTACTAGCTGGAGGTACATGTGAGGTAAAGTGTCTGAGATTGTTTCAGAGTTTGTATGACAACAACATTTTTAGTGAAGAATGTATTTTGAAATTTGACTTGTTAAGCACTCGTTTTAATAAGTCTTTTAATAGGACTTATGCTGTGTTGGTTTCCCTGTTTGGAATTCAAAGGCTGAGGAGTTAATATTCAATTTCAATCCCAGCTCTCCTGATTTACTTGCTACACATTTTTTATTTTTTTAAGATGCAAAGCACAAGTAAGTGGTTTCTTGGTGTAGTGCAGATGATACTGGTTGTTTTCACATTTTTTTAAATGAATTTGAGCATCTCTTAGCGTGGTGCCTGTCATGCTCTGAATTTCAGGATTGGAGCCTTGGGAAAGTTACTGGTTTAACCTTGACTCTTTTGATGCCAGCTTTTCTAGGAGGAGAAACTGAGCTGAGGTTGCTGAGATTTAGCTTAAAAATTTTGGAACTAGCAGAGAGCTGTTTTGTGTCTCTTCATAATAGCTGGCCCTGACAGTTTAACAGAGCTTATTGACCATCTGCTTTGTCTAGTTTGCCACATGGCAGAGTAACAACTAAGCCAAAATACTGGCTGCACAGTGTATTAATTAAACAACTTGCATGTGAACACTATCAAGATACTATTTTGATTGATGTTGTACATGTAACTTGAAGAGTTTTGTCTTTTCTCTTACTGCAGTTGCTGGGTATTGAGCTGAAGACCATAGGATAGGTGGTGAGGAAGGAGCTGTTTGACTGTATGTTGACGTCCCTATTTGTCTCCTTGCCCTCTGTCTTCTGTTAACCCACTCTCAACAGATGGGATCCGGAGTATATTACAGTCTTGTTCCCCTGCTGCTACTTCTGACTGCTGTTCTTTGCCTCTCTCAAAGCTGGCAAAGCAACAGCTGTTTCATAATTTTTCTGTTTGAAGGGAGAAACATAGTGGGGGGTGGGGGGAGAGACTGAAAGACTAGTCATCTTGCTTGCATAAGACTAGAGAGAAATAGCATTCTTGTCTCTTTTTTGAGAGCCAATAACTCGTCTGAGAACAGATTTCATGTTCTTCAGTGTTTGTGTTCCTGGAAATACAATGCGTCTTTCTCCAAGGTGAGAGGAGAAGTTGAGAGCTTTAAGCAAATAGCACTGGTTCTGTCTGCGTGTCTCTAGCTGGAGGAACCTGACTGTGGGCTGCTTGTCAGTGTGACTAATTCTGCTCAAAGGCACAGCCCCCTGGGAAAGCAGATTTTAAATCCAGACAGTGCTGGTGGCAGAGATGTGCAACATGCTCTCTGAAAGGGATGTGGCAAGACTTTGGCAATATCCAACAACTGTCTGCTTGATCAAGGGACATGCTGTAGGTAGCATCTCTGCATCTACAAGCTGAATCCTGTTGAGCTTGTTACAATGAACAGATGGCTTGTTAATATGATCTGCTGTGCTATGGCAAGCCATGCTGCTTCAAGGCATTGCTAGCTACACTTTCACTGCAGAAATTTGTGTACATTCTCTTTCTTCTGGTAATTTTCTGTAACAACGGGTAACTGTTCATGCATATGTGGATGTAGGTGTATATTTGTGGTCTGTTAACATTATCCTGAAGGGTTAGTGTATATGTATGTGTGCACTGTGTATATAGTATGCTCTTGGATGGTGTAAGATGAAATAGTATTGCAATTCAGTGTAACATCAGCCTCAGTGAAACTACTGTTCGGCTCTGTTTTTAATATACCTAAGCTGCTGGAAAGGCTTTGCATAGTATGGAAAGAACTTCAGGAGAAAACTGAAAGACTGCTGTTCTCATTTGGGTTCTGTCTAAAAAGCTGTGTCTAGTTGGCTGCAGACAAAGCCTCTGATAACACACCCATGTTTTGGCCTTTGGCCTCTGAAAACTCAGTGCTAACCAGAAGCATTGCTCTGATTGTGTTCGGGACTTCCAGGAGTTGCAGAGGATCCCAGGTAGCCTTGGTGTGTGCGTTGCCCTACAGAACAGGGAAACTATTTAAGAAATGAGATCTTGAGTATATATGTGAGATCTCTCCTTTCTGGGAATCTTTGGTATTCCTGATAATTGAAGGTGGCGCCTTCCGGCATTTAAGGGATACTTGAGAAAATTACATTCCTCTTAAAATCTTTTTCTCCTCCTCACATATTTTTTTTCCCCTTTCCCCCACTATGTGTAGATTGAGATACGTAAGAGTAATCTTTCACTCTTTTGTTAACTTGATAATGAGAGGGTTATAGCCCCTCTGCCAGGGCTCCAACCCTGGAAATGAAGGGCTAGGCTTGATACAACTTGAAAAAAGTAGTCTTTTCCTGGAGCTGTAGTTCAGTCATAGGAAACAGTATAAGCAGTTGTTTTGTTTAGCACGTACACGGGCACGGTTCTGCTAACAAGGGGCGGGGGGAATAAGTGCTCCTCCTTCAGGAGCCTGGTGGAGTTCTCTCTCTTCAGTTCAGTCCAATTGCAGTTTCTCTGGTTTTGCTACTGCCGGTCTGCAAGTTCATCTATTTTGAGGGCCCTCATCAGTCCGGGACTTGCTTTGTTTGCCTGCATCATCTTTCTGCTACAGTGATTTGTGAGGACTAGCAGCTGTTGCATGAGCATCTGGAATTTTTATGGTTGTGCTGAAAAATATTGCCTGTTTGTGTATCTGAGGAGCAGAGGGACGGACACCTCGGTGCTTTGGCCTCATTCTGTTTTGGGCTTTCTAACACTGTCATGATCATGTATCTCACCACGGTTTTTCGTTATCCAATGTGAAAAGGTCTGTCATGTGTTTGCTGCTGGCAAGAGAGTATGTTGTGGAAGATGATAGGCTCTTTAGCATTTAAAAAGTAAAACTGTAAGTAAATTAGAAATTTCAGGAATTGCTTCAGTTTTCTACTTTTATACAAAGCCAAAGCAACAAATATCTTGCCTTACATTGTACTTTTCTCCTTCTGTAGGCCTTAAATTACTTCTCAGGCTATGGTTATGGAACTACAAAGCTTTTATTTCTTAAAAAATAAATTTAAAATGTATGCATATCATCATAACTTATTTCTTTTGGAATGCCACTGGGAAGAAAAACACACTTTTTTCTTCAGTCTGTGACAATTTCCAACGATGCATATCATTAGAGATTGCTGACAAGCCCTGACTTTGGATGTTTGTGTCTCTCTGAAAAATGGAGGCAAATATTTTCACATATATTTGACGTCTGCTTAGGAAAGATAATTCTTGAAGTGAAGTTGAAGCAGGAGAAGAGAACAAATTTTAGGCTGACCACAGCAAAGTGAGAGTTCAGTTGAAAAAGTGTACTGTTTAGGGGTCAAGGGAGCTGAAACGGGAGTTCCCAGAGCTACAGGTTTTCTTGGAAGGGAGCTAGGCTGATATCTTGTTTTAAAACAGTTGCTGCAGATCATCTGCAGGCTCTGCCAAGGGACACTTGCACAGTCTGCATTTTCAAGATGGCAACACAATTTATAAGGTTTGCTGGCTGTTCAGAGTGCAATTTTTTGGCAGTGAGCAAAGGTTAGCTTCTCTTGGAGTAGGTAAATGTAATAGGTAAATAGGGGGCTTCATAGTGAAATGGGTGCAAGAATGTGGGACGAGTTGAGAGTCAAAAGGGTTTGCTGGAAGCTTTTGTTTTACATGCGGTTTCGGACTTCTTCGAAATGAATTCTTCTCTTGCCTTTGTGCTCTGGTGGCCAGGATGTGCTCTTGATGTGCAAATAGAGTGTCTCCTTACAACCCATTTTTCAGAGATTCTCAGGAAAGTGTGAATGTGTATACTTGAAACCAAATAAATGGCAAGGCATTTTGACAGACTCCTGGGAGCTTTTAAATGGAGGTATCCTGAAATAAAACTTAAATTCCTTTCAAACATGCTACATTTGGATAGAATAAAAGGATTTTGGAAAAAAAGTGAGTGGTTCAAAGCTTGCTGGCACTTAGATATTGACTAAAACGAGATAAAAATGACATGACAGAAGCCATGAGCGCAGATGTCAGGTAATGAAATGTGTGAAGGAAGGGTGATGCTGCATGATGGAAATCCCAGTTAACAAACCAGCTGGGAAGATAACACTTCAATGCAAGAAAAAGATCTGAATGATTCCATTGAAAATCCCTATTTTGAAAGGAATTAATACATTATAATGACAGAGAATATAGTCTGAACTTAACATGTTCAGCTTCACCTGCCAGCACTTATTTTTTTTCTCTATCTTCCAGTGATACAAAATTTTCAGATGAGATATTTATTAAATTGTGAAGTGGTAATGAAGTGGAGCTTTCTTTGTATGTTTCTTACTGGCTTGGCCTATTTTGTCTGCACAGAAATGTTGGGCAAAGCTGGCTTTTTCTAACGTAGTAGAAGCATCTGCATTGGCATCATGGTGACTCTTCCTTGGAGACTAGGCAAGAATTTCCCAGCCAGGAGAGGAGAGCACAAAGAGGTGTTCTGCATGTTAAAGAGAAGTGGCCATGTTTCTGTTGTACTGGGCAGTTGCATCAGTGTCACAATCAAAACCATCTGATTTTTAAGGGCTGTCACAATTTTTGCTGAAGTTGTCAAATACATGGTAAAAGAAGATTAAATAACAAGTTGTATCTGGCTCTCAGCTTCCATTTCCCAAACAAACTGATGGAAGTACTTAAATGAATGATGGGGCCATGAACCAAGCAAGGCTTGCCAAACTGTGTTTTTTGGCCAGCGAGGGATCCCTAGAAGCTGTTCTGTTCCAAGTCAGAGCCAATTTTGGTTGCTCACTGTTGGATGCTTTATGGCAGGGGTTCTGAGCAAGTGCTTCCTAAACAGCTGCTCATACAAGAGCTACTGTGTATGGACAGACCAGAGTCAGCACTGCAAGTGTGTGACCCCTGACTAGTGTTTCAGTCACCCATTCAAGCAACAGATAAATACCAAACTAAAAATAGCAAGTCCAGGCCCCAGTATAAGTATTTCCAGTCACCTACATAATAGGTTCTTTTGAAAACTTGTTAAAACACAGGATACCAAGAAACTGATTTGATAAAAAAAAACTCCTAAGTAGTGTGTGTGCGCGCATTTGTTTTACTTTTACAAAATTCCATTTAGCAGCTAATTAGAGGAAAAATTACTCCTGTTGATTCTTTGCAACTTGTTTCCTTAGCGTCCGTATAATAATGAATAAATAAATTAAAAAAACCCTGAGAGGGAAAAAAATCTTGAACAGAAGTGGGGGAAAGAAACGTAGAAGGATCTTGTTATTTATCTTTCTTGGCCAAGGCACCTGCACAAGCCTCCAGTGCTGTTCATGGAGTTGCAGGCTGCATCCAACTCTGTATGAGTTACCTCCCTGCTGCTGATGGAAGAATGCAGCCAGTGAAATGTGGCAGCCAGCCCAGGCATCTAAATAAAGAGGCATGGTCTTCTGAAAGAGCACAGAAAGCCATCCCTCCAGCAAGAAAACTTGATGGGTGTGCTGGTGACCAACAGTAGGCAGTGTGTCTGCTTGGCAAGCCCAGCCTCAACTGAGTTGGCAGAGTTCAAAATGCAATAAAACTTAGTTTTTCTCCTAACACATTATTCTTTCAATAGCAGCTTTGTGGCCCTGCTAGCAAGCAGGATGGAGAACTGTGGAAAGAGAGGAACCAAGGTTTCTTCCTCTGCAGAGGCACTTCTAGAGTGTTTGACTGAAGTCACCATGTCACCATTTTCATACAATCTATATAAACACAAAGGCCACTCTTACAATAGTTGTCATATTGACGCAGAAATGTAAAGTGAATTTTAATGGCTAGTTTGCCCTTACTGATTAAAGAGAACCCTGATCTCCATTTGAAAATCCCATTGCCACCAGTCCTGGATGTAGGTAGGCCCAAATCTTCATTGAAACAGCTTGCGGAAATTATGATGCTGCTTCTCTTGTAAATTGGTAATATTATAAGGCTCTACCTTCAAGTTGATATATCAATGTTTTTTCAACTACTTGTTCTTTTGTTGTTTGCAAAGTGGTACCATGTTTTATTTGAAGCTTTATTTTGGCATAACTGTGTGGCACTGAGGCAGTTTAGGTGTGATGGGTAGCATCTGTTTGTGATGCAGTGGAACACAGTAGCAGGGGGAGTGGTCCAGATTTTCCATTGCTCTGATTTGGAAAAGCCATAGTTTCATAGCCTCTATATATTATTGAGCTGTTCTCTGAAACTGGCCCTGCCTCCCTTTCCCTGAGTAACTTCAGTAAGGGTTTTGGCAGTGCTTGTACCTGTCTCACTGTGCTTTAGCTTAACTTCTCCTTTCCCCTCTTTCAGCTGATCTTTTGACACAGTTGGCTGTCTTATTTTTCCCTCACTCCTTATACAGGGTGAAATGTTATGCTAACCATGTTGTTATGTAGGACCTAGCAGCTGACTTAAATTTAGTCCTGTAGCTGTAAGGAGTTTGTCCAGAGGAAATCATGGTGTATTGCCATTGTCTTTCTGCCATCTAATCTTCTAATTGAAGGAAAGGCAAAACTGCAGTGGCATCTGCAAAGACAGCAGCTGCCTCTGAGTTGAATGTCAGTGCAGGCAGGCTTGTGTTCTGGGGGAGGGTGAAGATATTCAGGGAAGCTGGGTGGGGAGACCTGTGCTGTGGACGTGGATGTCCTTTCCCTATCCTCTTTCACAAAGGCTTGCCCATAAAGAGAGCTTTCGTAGGAATTGCATTGGGAGATTGATGTTCTTTGCCCCAAACCCTAATCCCTCCTTGCTGATAGAGGGACCCCACCTGGAATAAGGGCTCAAGAGAGTTGTGTCTTTTTGTATCACCTGAGTGCCAGGATTGTGCTGTTGCCATTTTTGTGTACTTGTGCTATTTTACAATAAAAACTTTGGGGTACATTTGCTGCTTTAGAGGGGCTGACTCTTTGAATGGAACTTGTAATTGGAATAGCATCTGTCTGTTTCATCTGCTCTACTGTCACTTGAGAGCCAGGAGGAGAGGCTGATCTATGACAGTGCCAGCTTGAGACAAACAACAATGGTTTACAGTGACTGAGGCAAGAGAAAGAGCCAGCTTGGGTAATGAGATGGAAGAACTTGGCTTGAGTGGGTGATCCTCCCCTGATTATTAAAAATATCAGTTGTTAATTGCTTTAATGAGGTTCACAACTGGAATTTAAGTGTTTTGCGTGTACTGTATATCCATTGCCGTGTTAGCATATTTTTCACTTCCACTTGAAGTCTGAAGCTGCAGCTGTACCTAACTGCTGGCATGTACATGAATACTAAGATGTCTTTATACTTAGAGGATTCCAGAAATTTTCAAATGTTTTACACCATGTTTTTTGTTTGTAATCATTTCTAAGTAAGGAAGTTTGAGCTGTTCTTGACTATTATTAAGTAACATTAATATACAGGGTAGGTGTTCCAGTTTGCCTAGGGTGATACCCTTATATAGGGTTCGTCCTGCTTGACATCATTCTGTTCTGAATTCCTTCCTCCTTCCCAGCACCCCAACCAAACCCCACAAATCTGTGACCC
Organism: Pachycephala philippinensis; assembly: GCA_013397055.1. NCBI lineage: Eukaryota > Metazoa > Chordata > Aves > Passeriformes > Pachycephala > Pachycephala philippinensis. The sequence continues at coordinate 894,981 of VWZT01015009.1, forward strand.
TCATTACTTACTCTTTCTAGGCAACTTGCAAAAGTACTGATTGACAAGTCACGTTGTCAGGTAACATAGCTCACAGAGGGAGTATGTCCCTGTTGTTTGACTCTAAATTTCTAAATTTGTCATTATGTAGACTGATTAAATCAAAACTTTGTGTCCCTCTTTTTTTCTGTAAGGAACATACTGCTCAAACTGATCTGCTACCTGTATGACAGGAAAAGATAATGGAGATGGTGGTGGTTATGGAGGAGGCCAAGAATTCTTAATGGTGCTGTTTCAGGGAAGGCTGACTAGGCTGTGGAATAGGCATGCTTTTTCAATTATGCAAGGAGTATGGTGGTATCCTTTTAATATATAATCCTATTCTTTTTCTTAGAGAGTGTGTCTCTGGCTGGGAGCAACACAAACCTAACTTGCATACTGGCCTGGATCTGGGATGCTGTTAGGTTGTACTTTAGATCTTGGAGCTTGAGTGTGCTCCCTGTTCCCTGGATTCAGACATGAATCTCCCAACAGATTTCCTAGTTGGGGTTTCCTTGTAATATGATGTGTACTTCCTAATATAAGCTTGGGGCTATTTGCCCGCTTATCTGCTAACCAACATAGGGTGAATTGGCAGATTCAGACAGGCTCTTTAGCTGTTTCTTTCTTCTCTGAGCCAGGTGGATGTGGGTAAGCTTTGGTCTGGAAATCTAATTGCTGTGTTAATAAACTATGGCACTTGAATATAAATGTTCTGCCAACAGGGATTGTTCTCTTGGTCTGAAGCTGCCCTAATGCAGCCATGTTTTCTGGACGATGCAGTTTGTGCACACTGGCTGAGCAAGCTGTGGTCTGGCTGTGCCTGCCTGTGTAAACACCATCACTGTGTGTTTAAGTGTCTGTCCATCTTTCTCACCTTTTCTGCAGCTTTGTTTCATCCTCTATATTGCTAGACTTTGCAAATTCCTAGGTAAGCTCCCTCTCTGCTTCACAGCAAGGTTTGTAGTCCTCCATGCAGAGCTCCGAAAGCATTGTTCTTGGCATACTCTAGATTTAACAACTGGCAAGCACACTTAAAATGTTGAACTTGTCCAAATTGAAATAATCTGAGCTGAGGAGGTTCTCAGTATGTGCCTGCCTCAGCTAGAATATCTTGGAAAGCTTTTTAGGTAAGACTTCAGTTATTTCTGATGTTGAGTGTAAAATCAGGGAAAAAAAAAAAAGGGGTTTTCCACATTGCTTGAGGACTTTCAACAACCGAGTTGAAACTCGGGTATGTCTGATCATGGAAATTTAGGAGGGNGATGTTAATGTAAAAATAAGAAAAAAAAAAAAAGTGGTTTTCCACATTGCTTGAGGACTTTCAACAACCGAGTTGAAACTCGGGTATGTCTGATCATGGAAATTTAGGAGGGACCAGATTTTCTGTGCGTCAGAGATGCCTGTGGCCAGTTTATGAAAGTGTTCTCAGTTTAATCAAGCAACTCCCCTCCTCTTTCACTTGTGCTTGTCATGTGCCTGAACTTGTTAAAGTTTGGCAATAAACTCAAAGATTGTCATATGTGAACAAGCTTGCTCTGTGGAGAACTAGAAGGGGCTGGGCTCTTGGAGTTTCATCTTGGCAGGGAGCCCTCATCACAGTGCCTGGGAGCTGAGTTGCTCCTTTTTCTGCTTCCAGCAGTCCTTTCTCTGGCCCTCAGTTGCAGAGAAAGGGTACAAATGATAGATGTAGAAGCAAATACCTGAAAAGATAGGAGCAGAGGTGGTAGGATTTTACAGGAAACAAGATGTTAAAGTAAAAGCTGAGGACTGCATTTTTAAGAACAGGAGAAAAGGGCAGTGTGTACTTGAGAATAAAAGTTAGGCTGTTGTTCTCCAGACTGAGAACTGTACACAGGGCTCAGAAGACCTTTCCATGCTTTACCAGCTGCTTCAGGGGCCCTCGTTGTGTTTGCAAAGTGTTACCTCCCTCTAGTGGTGTGTGCAAAAGGCTATGGACTGCTAGCTCCGGGGTGAGGGCACGTCAGATCTGGACCATATGGATAAAACACCGTGTCCTTGACTTTTATCCAGCCCTTCATACCATGTTATGTAGATGTAGATGCGTTTGGTGCACCAGTGAGATACTGGGCAGCTCGCACAATCCATTCTGTTGACAGGTGCGCACTTAGTGTCTCTCCTTTGTCGTGTGTTTAACTGGATCCACGTGATGTCAGACTTGAAGACAGGCTCCGCACAGGAGAAGGTTTCTGTTAAATAGCCACACTGCCACTGATAAATTATGATTATTCATAATCAGTAGGATCATTGACTCAAAATGAGTGAACAAATCTGGTAACTTTGCCTTGAATATCTCTGCACTTTTATTCAATAAAAAGGAGTGATAGAGGAAGATAGACTTGCTGTTGGTGGAAGAGGCTGCTGCTCTGGTTAGAACAGATTGGGTACAACACGAGTTTTTCTACTTCTTAGCTGGAGCCAAGACTGGATGGCATGTGCTCAGGAGTGTGGGGGCTTGTTCTCTATATTGCCTTCGAGATTTCGCATTCAATGACTGGTTGCTAATGAGATAAGTGCCTAATGGAGGAGGAAATAGTATGTAACTGCATGCTAAAGGTTGTATCATACTGGGAGCAGCATCCTAGATGTGTTCACTGATTATCAGCTGTACAAACTAATATTCACTGTTGCATGGACTGCTTCACCTGGACCAAAAGAAATGAGAGAGATTTTTTTTCATGTCTAACATTAGATCATCGTGTCTGCTATGGCGTTACTGCTCTTAATATTTTAGGATTGGAGAAAACATGCTGTCATTTAGTAATTGGATTTTACCACTGAGGATTCTTGTTCTTACTGCAAGTTTCATGAACCCTGGCACTTTTGAGTACCTTCTTGCTGTCTTCAGCATCCTTTCCTAATCTTCTCTTCCTTATACCAGTCGATAGACAGAGCAGTCTTTTTGTCTTGCAAATGGCTTTATTTTAGCTGTGTATTTTGACTCTGCACTAGAATTGGCTTTAAGTAAAAACGAGCTTTTTCTGATTCTGGATTAATAATTTTTGATCACTTAAATATATTTTTTTATTTTCACTTTTATCCACTTTTGCCCTCACGCGTAAGTCCCCCAAAACAACTGAATGCTTTGAAACAAGAAACACGTAAGTTTCTCTTTTGTGTTTCATAAAAATTACTATTTGGTCATATTCATTTACCTGGACTAAGTGCAATTCATTCATAATGCCACCAGGTTACATATGCAACCAATGACTTCTAGTCCTGGTAATTTATGGAATTTTTATTTATCATCCTGAGACTTGCACCACTGTCTTGCAGTGCCATCCATGTCTGCAGATGAACTTGTTTAGAGCTGCCTGTATTAGATGCCCAGCAGATGCCTGTTCTAAAATAAAGAAATATTTTCATATATTAAGTGGATATTTCCAGAAAAACTGGTCCTTTTTTCTAGTTTGGTTTTGATCACTTACTGGTGGTCTTCCAGGACTCCCAAGAGAAATCTCTGATTCGTACAATCTGCAACTTTCATATGTTTGAATTGTATGGTTATCTTTCCTTCCTTTTCCTTCAGTTTTCTTTTGCAATCCTTTCCTGCTGTTTCCAAACTCACTATAAAAATAATGGCTTTAACTTTTCTTGCTGGATTTAACTTCTCCTTTCTTTCTCAGATTTAAAATCTAAAGTAAAAATCAAACAAGCCTATTTAATTATTTCCCAGCACTGCAAATGAGATGATATACAGTGAATGGCAGTGAGGATGTGGGATAATAGGCTAATTTGCCAGTTGGATTTATAGTGGGAAGTTATCCATAGGGCAAGTATTGCCCTTTAAATTTTAAAGCCTCCAGTAAATGTTTAATTAGTAGATACTTGGAATGATGTCAGACCTGCTTTTGCTGTACTGGGGGTGCTGTCCTCAGGGTCAGCAGACTGGAATGTGCAAGTGCTCTTCAAGATGCCCCTGCAAAATCCAGCCCTTTGGCTTAAGCTGCTGTGGGAGCTCGTTTTGAAGGCCTTTCTCTAGTCTCACTAATGGATGTTCACCTGTTTCTGTTCCATTCACCTCTGCCAGCTGCAGAGGTTGTAATGTCTTAAACTGCTACAGCTGTTTACTGCTTAGTGCATGTCTGTGCCCAAGGTCTTTTCCCTGTAGCCTGCAAAGAATTCATGCAACCTAAAGAGTAATGGGGCTGTCTTTCAATGCAAGGTTGAATTTAAGTTGCATTAAATATCATGGAAGTTGTCTTTGATATTTTTTGACTTTTGAATAATTAAGCAGAAATCAGTTCACGTTCTGCCTACATTGTTAATGCAGACTACAGAGGGTGCTTGAAAGGAGAGTGCCCATCCTCCCCTCCCCCAAGAGTTTCACTTGATAGATGTTTGCACCCGGAACCCCCACACCCTTCTATTTTAGCTTTTCTGGGGGCTGCTCCCTGTCAGCATGTTGCTAGTGGTTTCTTGCCCCCCGCCATCATCTGCTATTTGCATCACTTTGTCTCCCTCTTACTGGAGGAGAACTGGTGGCAGTGCTTTGTATTTTTTGCACAGCCTCATGACAGTAAAAAGACCCTCAAAATACCATCCTTTGGCTATGCACAGACCCTTTCAGGCTTGGCCCAGCCCAATCTGTATGTAGCTGCTTAATTGTAATTGGAGCAACCAGACTAATGTCACCAATAAAATCCGTCAAACAGAAGGCGTGACTTTGTCTTTCCTCCCTGTCATTGCAGCTGCTGTGGAGTGGTCAGGCTCCTGACCTAAGGGCATGTTTTTCATGCCTAACATAAAACTCTTGAGATCGTGCAGGCACAGTAGTTCAGATGGAGAAAAGATGTTTTGATTGTTTGTTCATTCAGCCAAAAATAAGAGCAAGAGTTGCCTTTTTGGGCTTCCCCCTCCATTTGTGTTATGTATTTGAGTTCAAATCTGCTGTGAAGTGAATAAGATACACATGATCTTTTACAGAAAATGTAACTTAGTTGAAAGCCATTGTGTCAGGCACAATTATAGTTCCTTGTTTCAGAAATATTTCTAATTTATTTTTTGTTATCAGTTTGTGTGATGTACAGGAACTGTGTTACCTCTTATACCAAAGTTTCAGTGAACTGCTGGGGCAGTTGCCCTCTGAATTGATGGCACTGTGAACCTTGAAGTTGTAGGAGAAAGTTGATTTGAAGAAGGTAAGAGGGAAGAGGGATAGAAGCAAGGATTTCTCCCACTAGACTGCTACCATTCAGTGTAAAACTAACCTTTAAGGAGCACTCAACTTCAATGAAGTGTGATCACAAAAAAGCATTCTATACCTTCTAGGCAATTTCCCCTCACTGCTGCTTTTCAGTGTTTCAGTTTGCTAGAATGCCACTCCAAGAGGTAAGAGTTCAAAATGTGTATCTGACAAAATGTTCAATGTGCTGAACAGCACTTCTGAATGCACACAGATGCACAATTTCTATTTACACAGTTCAATGGATGTGTCTTTTGATAAGTTTACAGTATTAGCAGTAACTAATAACTCCAGGCACCCTGTCTTAACAGTATTTAGGCTGAGCTGCTTAGATAGAATGTTCAGGAGGTTTACTACCTACATGGGGAATTTCTGGTTCTTGGTGTGATATGCGAATTAGCATAGAGTTGGGATAGTAATCTACTAAGTAACTGTACCACTGTTATGGATTATTCTTTATCCTTTCCAATTCTGATGGTTTTTACTGAATATATAGCCCATGGAAGACTTCCTCTTGTTTAAATTGCTAAATTGCATTGGGTTATAAACTCCTGTATTGCCAGATTGCGTTACAATAATTGGTATCTTTACTTCATTTCAGCAAATGTCTGCTTCCATTCTGAATTGGGCAAAAGGGTGTGCTTTGTGTATTTTTGTTCTTTGGGTCTAACTGCCTGTGCGACTGCACTATCGTGCCCCTGCACACTTTCCTTCAGAGATGGGGAATGGGGAACTTAATCATCCAACTTCTGTCCTTTCTCTGCACACTCAAAAAGATGTTGAAGAGTTGGCATTTTAGCTGGAGTTTGATACAGCTAGTTGTTTGCCACTTTGGTGCTTAACTTCTGTTAGATTAACTTGAACTAACTTATCTTCATTGCTAATGTTTGGACTGTCTTTTACCCAGTAGAAGAATAATTTTGGTGTTACCTGAGGCAATTGCTGTTGGAGCCGTTAAATTATTTCACAGTTGTTGAATTATTTCACAATTGTTGAAACCTTTGCAACTTGCTAGAACCACCACATTTTTGTCAAAATGTTTCTTTAAAGGATCTTGAAAAATCTTGGTGGGGCACAAGAAGGCTGCTGCTGCTGTGGTCTTGTTGCTTCATCCTGATTCTTAAATCCACCCTCCCCTTTGGAGGCTTTCGGGTCCCTGTTTTCATTAGGCAGGTGCCAAAGTGATGCCACATCAGCGAGTCGATTGATGGCAGTGTACTTGTGGGAAAGGACAGTCTTGCAGTGCCCATGTGTTGGCTTAGATGGAGGAGGGAAAACAGAGGAGCTGTGTGCCATGGCACTGAGGCCTCTGTCAAGGCTGGACTTGGTGTGGGAGACAGGCTGAGACCAGAGTTTTGTATGTGCAGCAGGGAGCTGCATAACAATTTTGATGAGAAAGTGTTTAAAATGGCCAGCAGAATGTCTTTTGCATAATTGAAAATGCAGTAAATGGTGATATCTGTGGATGGTGAATTCTCATTGGGATTCTAGAGCTCAGAGGTCCTTCAAAATGTGTGGACTGCTGCTCTGACTCAGGGAAGAAGGCATCTGATGTGTTGCTGATGCAAAGGGAGAAGTGTATGGGTGGAGGAGGTTTAAGAAAAATTCTCTAAAACACTCTATGCCTTAGAGAGTGTTGCCTAGACTTTGTGCTTCACTGCAGGTACTGAAAATCTGAGTTCTTCTGATGGAACTTGTATTGTAAGCTGACTTTAAGCAAGGGAGATCTTCCACAGTGTTACCAAAATAAGCAGTCCAATCAAAAATGCTTTCAAAACAATTCTGCAGCTTGCTGCAGTTATTATCTACTTCCTCTTCCTTCTTCTACTTCTTCATCCTCTTGCCCAGTACTGTGAGAATAGCATGACTTGTGCTGCTGGCTATGAGTTAGTAACACATCCTGGCTGTGAGGAGAGGATTGCTTAAGAGCTGTCACCTCCTGTGAGGCTGGGGCTTGGCCTTCTGCTGGCCTGGGAGCAAGGAATCAAGCCACCATCCCCTACTGATTTCCTTGTCTGGCTCCCGGAAGATGGGTTTGTGTGCTATCACTAGGCTGCTTTTGGGGTTAGTTAAAAGATAACTCTATGGACTAAGTGGGTATTTTTGCATTTCAGGAAGAAGAAATGCCAGATGTAGAAATTGACATTGATGACCTTCTTGATGCAGCCAATGAAGAGGAGAGAGCTCTCAAATTACAGGTAATATTATTTTATAACTTGAAATCAGAAGGTGGCTGAAGGAATGCATCTGGATCAATATCTTGTGTTTGATTGAATCCACTGTAAACGTAGAATTAGAATGGAGGGGTTCATAGGTCTAGTTCAGCATAGTATACCAGACTGTTCAAAGGTAATCAAAATTCTTTTAGATAAAATATTTCTGGAAGGTAGGTGATAACACTAGTAAGTAAAAGTTCAAAGAATAATAGAAGGAAATGTGCTAAGCCAAATTAGCCTCATTCTAATTTGTACAGGTATATAAAATAAAGAACAGAAAACATAGAAAAATGAAGAATAGCCACATGGAAAAACTGTATGACTGACAGTCAGTTATGATGACCAGATACTTTCTGTGATTCACTTCAGCAGCAGAAATGTTTATGCATGTGTATACAGACCAGAAATCTTCCCTCGTGCTTAGACTACTGGTAATTATTTCTGTCTATACTAGATAGAAATTGGAACCCATCAAAAATTTCAAAGAAAGGGTAACATGGCCAGGAACAGGAATTAGTAGGGAAATTCAAAAGCTGTCTGCTGAAATTACACAGTTCAAGCCAGCTCTCTAATTCTTTGAATCCGGCGTGAGGTAGAAGTTAATGAATGGAAGAATGAGGGGGAGAAGAAAAGAAACATCATTATCTTAATATATATCTCTCTCTAAATCAATATGTAAAACTAATAGGAAATGTCTCCATTCATAATCTTTTCAGATGCACTAAGAAAAGGAAAACTGTTCTAGAGTTATGGCTTGCCCTCAGCTTGCTTCTGGGAGGTGACTAATGTGGTGCTTAGGTGCAGCACATCTGATTTTAGTGCCTGTTAGCGCCCTTTTCCCAGTGCTCCCTGGCCAGCCACAGAGACGCGGGGCATGGCCCCAGGCTGTTTGCTCAGCGTTCATAAATAGCTTTGCTGCTTCTGCCTAAACTAGCTGCAGCAGCCCCCTGCTAGGAATGCCCTGCTAGAAATAACTAACGTCTCTATTTCTGCATTGCAAAGACTCTGATGTCCTCACAGAAAGCTGCCTTTCACATGTCCGTTGCTGGGAAAAATGTTCTTAGATTCTCCTCCTCTTCTCAGGTTTTCTTGGAGAGAAAGAAGCCATTATTTCTCTCCTGGTACAAATCATTCTGATCCACCTAGGGAGCAAAGGTGACTTGTATAACTGGGTTTTCAGTAACATCTTCATTCAGTGATTCAAAGGTTCTTGCTCCTTTTCCTTCTCCCCTCCCTTGCCAGGTTTCATACCATGACTTGTTTATGTTCACTATTACTCTGTATGGATACTGACGCTTTCATATTTTGCTTCTAGGAAACTCTTGTAGATTGCTACAAACCAACAGAGGTAAAAGACTTTTTAAAAATGCTATTATCCTGTGGAAACTGTAGTTATGTTCAAGCTAAAGTAACTTTATTCTTATGATAACGTAACTAGATTAATATTAATGGCTAGCTTGGAATAGACTTGGAATTTTATGTCCTGAAGATGTTTGTGCCTGTCACTTAGCTACAGTAGGAATGTGATTGTACCCTGTGGAGGAACTGCTGGTCATTCCAGGTGAACTATCAATATTGTTTTCTGTAATGCTCTGACTGACTGTACTAACTTATACAGCTGCAATGATATAAGAAAACTAAACACAATTCTCATCAGATGGATAAAATATTTGCATGTTGGACTGTGCTCTTCACTGCGAAATAATTTTATCTAGGACAGTAAAATTTATTCTGAGAACTGTTACGCAGATACGCAGCTCAGCTAATTGTATGTGTGAATGGACTTGATAAAATTGTGGGATAACCTGTACTAGCAGGATTTAGTTACTCAACTTTCAGCTTACATATCCAGTAATGTTTCCAGTGCCAATACAGCCTGCTTTTTATACAGTAATGTGTGCTTACTAGGAGGAGTAAATATTGTAAAAAAACCCCTTGGACTCATTGTAAAAAAAAAAAGAGAGAAAAAAAAATCGAAAGTCTAGGTCATGGGTTAGTTTGTTACTTCCATTTATAGAGTCAGTTCTTTCCCAGAAGTGGCTGCTGCACAGTATTTAATAGAAGGGTTGGTTTACAGGATTCCTCTTGTCAGAGGCCTTTCAGCTGTGCATGACTAGAAGCCAGGTGTTTGGTTTGGAAACAAGGCTGCAAATACGTTGGTTCTTCTGTAATATCTGCAGCTGTAGCCACACAAAGTGCTGGGGCTTAAGGTTAGTCAGACTATCAGGAAGAACTGCTGGTGCAGTTGAATAGGCACTTCCCAGTCCTTGAGATATTTTCTTCAAGACTTTTCCATTTTTATTGATTCCTATGGTAGATGTGGACAATTCTCCAGAATTGCTGTAGTAGTTGCTGGTACAAACATTTTGATGGTGCAGGGAATTAACCCAGAAAGACTCACCTGATAACACTTGTAGAGTTTGTTGTGTGTTGTATCTTGGTTTCTTTACAGCAGGTACTGTCTCTGCTATTCAGAACATAAACAAAAATAGCACAGGCAGAAAGCTTAATAACTCAAAGCTCTTACCCAACTGTTAAAATAAACCTGTAAACCTGCAAATGCATATCTTAAGTAAGTTTTTTTTAGTATCTTCCATTTAGACTAAAGGTTAAGGAAAGACTGAGGAATTTTTGTATGTATCCTGGATTGACTTCATCAGAGGAAGCAGAATTATCGAGGTCACTTAAAAGATGGAAAGAGTTCCCAGCCTCTTTAATAATTTGTCCAAAGACAATAGCTGGCAGTAACTTATGAGGAACTGTAACAAAACATTTCTTCTAAGGGAAATATAGCTAGATGGTTGAATGTGCTCTTAAAATATTAAATGTTTTTCTTAGGTAGCGGTTATGGCTGTTTTAATTTGTATGGAAATATGCTTAAGGTGGGACCTTTACGTAAAGACTTATTATGTACACCAACTTAAAGGATACGGTATCTGCTAAATCAGTGCCATAATCAAATTCTGGATTTGAACTTTTGTAATTGAAGAGGAGCAGGGAGCAGCACCCTCTTCCTGTATCATCTGTGTGCCAGAGCAGTTAGTTCTTCATACAGTCCCACACGTCACTTGTGGGAAATCCCACTGTGACCTTTGTCAAATTGCTATCTCAGTTCTGCCTGCTGTTCTCTGTCATCATCTGATGATGGAGATTCTTAATGTTAGCAGTGAATATAACAAAGAAATTTAAATATAATCTGCAATCTTGATGATGAGGTTTAGGTACTTCACAATAGACCTTTATTTAGGATAGGAAGACAGTTGTGATTGTGAAATCAATGAGGTTTTTTCAAGACATATTTTGAAGAAGGCTGACTAAATCTGTATTGCTGTTATTTCTGCTACTGGTAACAGCAAGGCTACTCATTTAGATTGGGCATTGGAGAAAATTTGAAATATTTGTGGCTGATGTGAGTTAAAGCTTCCACTAGTGGGACTGCCAAAGTGATGACAGGAGAAACGACAAGTAAACTCTTAAACTGCTATAGGAGAGAAATCGAATGAGTGGGCAATTTTTATGTTTACTGACTCCAAAAGATGCAGCTGAGCAACACAAGGTGTGCAGATAATGAGTGTTTGAAGAGAACTGGATAAATTAGATTTGCAGTTTATTTACTTCTTTCTTTTCTTATAGAAATATACAAAGCTTCAGATGAATGGGCTAGAGATCTCTCCCATTCAGGCAGGATTAAATCTATTTTGTTAGTACAATTCTTCACTTAAAATGCAAAAGTGCAGAAGAGGAGAAAAAGGAGATGAAGTTGCATCATTAAAGAAAGTTTCATTGCTGGAAACTTCTAATAATAATTTGCGATGTGGTTTGCAAGCAAACTATGTTGAATTGTTGTGCATATTTTGTGGAGAACTTGGGCAGAGATTTAAGTTACTGACTACTCAATTACTTCAGTGGTTGGACTATTTCAGCAGCTTTTAACACTTTTGAAAAAGGTAGAGATGCATTCACTTAACTGTATGTTTCTCCAAGTTTAATTTCCAGTTGGAGCAAGTTACAGGCTTGGGATGCAATTTTTTAGAGTGGTCTAGGCACTGTGGTTTTTAAGATAAAAGCTGTTTTGTATATGTATTGACATAATGTATGTTTGTAGTATGCATGCATGAATAGAAAGCTCAATGCTTCTGAAACAGAACCCCATAACTTTTGAAGGACCGTAAGTTTATTTTGGTCCTAATATGTGATGAATTATTTCAAGTTAATTGTTGTTTTTTCTATGTAATTGCAAGGCAGCAATGTGTAGGATACCCACAAGAAGCAATAGTCACTATGGATGTGTCTTAAAGCCTCAGTGCAGTGTGCTGCCTCACATATGGGCAAGCCAGGGCAGCTGTTGGGTGGTAAATTATTAAGTCACAGCAAATGTATTTTGTGTCCATATTACTTGAAATCAGATAGGACAATTTGTAGAGAAAAAAGGTTAGAAAGCATGCTTATTTGAAAGCAATGCAGGCACATTCATTTTGAGTAAAGCATGATTTCTTGTTCATCCATTTGACCACTGAATGCAGTGAACTAAAACTTTTTATGTGCCTGTTGAGATCTGCCCTATATTGTACTACAGCGTTGGAGGGAATTAAGCTTGCATGTTTTCATTTCTGCAAGTACTCATGAATACAACTTATGAATACCCATAGCAATATCAGAATGGAAGAGCAAGTGGTGATTTGACAAGAATAAGCTGTGCTTGTTTACGTGCTGCTGAATTGGAGAGTAATTGGGCTGCAAGTCTTTACCATAGCTAAGCTTTGTGGTACGTAGTTAGTGCCTTGTACAGAGCTCACCAAGAAGCTAAATTGATGCAAAAATTTCATCCTCTGGACACTGATGGTGCTGTGGCCTCCTGGAGAGGGCATGTTCAATGGGGCTACAGAGACGCTGCACTGGTTCTTGCTAATAAAGGGCATGTTCTGGCCCTGTTCTCCCAAAGCAGTTCCCTTCTTTCTGTACAATTGGCTTCAGGCTTGAGCCTATGTGGAAGAGAAGGTGTTTGGCAGAAAGATGGGTAGGGTTCCCTTTTTTGTTTGTTTGCTTTGTTTTGTTGTTTGTTTGGGTTTTTTGTTAGCTGTTATTTAGTTTCTTTCCCAAGTAGCTGTGGGATTGCTCTCCATGCTGACTTTAGTTTTTACATCCAACCAATGAGGCTGTCTCCAAGAAATAGCCTTGGGCAAACAGCTAAGGAAATCTTGGTTTTTGACCTGGCTACAGGGAAGTAAAGCTGACTTAGGATTCATTTCACGCTCTAGTGAAGCAGGAGGACTAGAAACTCTAAATTTTAGTTTAAAAATTAGTCCTACTACATGTGTACTGTTTGAGGAAGAGAAATCTGGAGAGACAGAGTCTAATTAGTCTCCAGAATTAATTGGAAGACTTGAATAGGAAGCCTGGAATTCATTGTCTGTCAAATGACCTCATTAAAACAATGAGTCACACCACTAAAGCAGAGAGGTGAAGTGATTTTCTCCCCTTTCCTGAATTATCATTTCACCTTTGTTTTTTGCCTTTATTATTTTTTCGCCTAAGGCTGAATATAGATGACTTCAAATGAACTATAGATTTAGTCTGTCTCTCATTAAAATTTGCCTTTAGAATTAGAAAGATGTCTTCTAGAAACAATGATTTAGTATTATAAATTAACAAGATTCCCAATACTTATAACAAGGATGCCTCATTGCAGAAAATCTGTAAAAAAGAATTTTAACAAAGTTTGCGTACATTTTTGCACTTTTAAAAAATTTTATTTTTTATTTTATTTACCTAGGCACAAAGTGCTAGTATGAGATTTTTCTTGTATTAGAAGTGCATGCAGCCTGTGTATTCCTGGCTATAATCCTTCAAGGAATAATTAATAAGTTCTTGAATCCTTAGCTGAATTATTCTTATGTTTTTTAGCTCTGTGAATGAAATTAGTATATATAGGTAGATGATTCAACCTCTGTTACTGCAGTGTTTTTAACATAGATTAGTACATAATCAGCTTTCAAACATCTGATGCTAAATTGTAGCATATCTTGTTAGAGGGGATTTCAATAAAATGCTCTGTGTAAAATGATTTTTGTGTATAAGGTGGATAGATGTGGCTATTAAGTCGACTCAAACGGCCACAAGGAATAACACTGCAATTTTTGAGCGATGGCTTAAGAAAACAAAATAGGCATTACTGTCATAAAGCTGACTTGGTTAGTTATAGAGAAAGCTTACTGAAATGCTGTGAAGTCTCCTTTCCTGCCTTCATGAGGGAAAATGTGCATCTTTTCTAGAGCACTGCTTTTCCTTGATGGGGAACTGCAAAGCAAGAAAGGCACGAGCACGGGAGCACAACAGTGTTAATGACAGCCAGCTCCATGCAAGTGTCAGATGCAAAGTGATACTTAAATCAGAAATGTGCTGAACCAGTGTTGTGGTTTGGGTGTCCCTGGGATGTGCACAACAGCACTACTGCATTATGCAAAATGTCTGCCATGTGCAAAATGCTCTTTTTGGGTTTTACTCTTTGGTACTGCAGACCCTTATTTCAAGAAAAAATAGTTCCTGGGTGATAAAGCATTTTAAATTATTAAAGGTACTTCTTCAAATGAATACTTCCTCTGCCTTAAGAATAGTTGCAGTTACCTCAGATCTCCTTAAGGGGGTTGACCCAAGAGTTTGGTTTATTTTAGCAGCATTAAGAAGTTTCCAGGTGGTGTTAAACTTGCCTGAAAACTTGAAGCAAATACCTTGTTTTGCAAAAGAAGGCACTTATGATAACTCTTCAAAGTAGAAGGGGAGGAATTCCTCTCTCTTGGTATAATATCATATTAAAAAGAAAATGACCCCTGGCTACGTTTCATATCTAAGGGAAACTTGCTCCAAACTCTACTGAGTTATGGGAGAATGGGTAGAGAAATGGCAGGATGGGATATCCCAAATGACTACGGAGTACCATAGACGTCCCTGTCCACTCTGCAAATGCCCCTTCCTGTAAGGCTTTTACTTGTGTGAAGCTGCTGCAGAGTTTCCAGATGCAGTGTCTTCTTGTAGAGTATTTGTGGCTTGACCAGACAATTAATAAAGTTTTTCTAAGGGAAGAACTGCACTTCAGCCCATTCCTCTCTGAAGCTGTCTTAATTTGATGTTTTGGCATGGGACTACAGGGTTTTTTTTTTTTTTTTTTTTGGTTTTTTTTTTTTGGTTTTTTTTTTTTTTTTTGTTTTGTTTTGGTTTTTTTTAATGGAAAGACTTGTTGAAAGGCAATACTAATGACATTAATCCCAAATAAAAATCTTCTAAGATCACTTTAGGGAGTTTATTTCTCTAATGATTTTACTGCAGGACTTACATAAGTTTGATAGTAAAAAATCCTAAAGTGTGGTTATATATTTCAAGCAGCACCATGCCATATAGTTTTGCATTATCTAACAGGTCCTTACAGTGATGATAGGATGACACAGAACTAATGCAAGGTTTGTTGAAAACTCTGAATTTTTAGAGTAAGCATGTCTTCCTCCTTTTCTGATTTTTTAGTGGAGAAGTACTGGACTGTGACAAGTTTAGAGTTGATATTGTTGCAGTGGCTTGTGCCTGTGTGGAAGAAGACAGCTTCAAGAGGACGGAGGGAGAGGATTTGGGGGTCTTAAGAAACCTGTTTTTCTGATTATCTCATTAGGCTGTGTGTCTGTCCAGGTGGGAAGTGTGATATTGATATGCATGGATGTATTCCTGAAGTGGCCTTAACTTAGTTCAGGGTGGTGATCCCACTGTCGTGCAGCTGCTCTGCCTCTGCTGCTGTTCATTGCAGCCACAGGTAGTGTGGATGCAACAATAACCACGGTGCAACAGTACATGCACTTCCCTATAGATATATATTTCTGACATAATCTGTCAGAAAAGGAAATTGTTTTGTTGGGACCATGGTCCCACCAGAAAAACCTGACATATTTCTCAAGTTAAAATACACTTTTACGGAGACTTTCCTTACAGAAAATGTAGCCCCTTGTAATGCATGTTTCAGTGTGACCTTTTTGTCATTTAGGTGGTGGCTTTGTTCACTGGAATTTTTAAGCATTCATCCAAGAAATCATGCTTTTAGTTGTTTCATAGAATGGTTTGGGTTGGAAGGGACCTTAAAGATCATCTAGTTTGACTCCCCTGCCAAGGGCAGGGACACCATCCACTAGGTTCTCAAAGCCCTGTCCAACCTGGCTTTTCACATCAACCTGGATGACTAAATCCATAATTACATTCCATGTTTATAGCCAGCTGATTTCATAGGAACCTTTTTGTAGGTGTACACAGTACATAGTACTGCGGATAAATATTATTTTCCCAATGTGACAGTGGGGAAGTCATTTAGCTTTAAATGCACCTCCAAGAAATTGTATACCGAAAGAATTTCAGAGAATGATGCAAACCTGTAGGCTTCTGTTCTCATACAGTTTAAAAAGAGAAAATCTGCTGAAACTGGGGAAAATATCACTGTGAATAAAGGCCTAGTCCATGAATTGGTTTGTTGTGTTCTGGGTTTTTTGTTTTGTTTTTGTTTGTTTTTTTTTTAAACTAGTGTCATTCACTTAGCTCTGCAACCGGTTTCACCCATCATAAACCAGTGGTGCTACCTCAGGTTCCTTCTTCCTGCCTTGCCTCAGAGTGACCCAAGTGTTAGTGTGGGCTGAGTGCTGGGCCTGGTCAGGGGGCTGAGCCAGCTTGGTAAAGTAGCAGGGCAGGAGGAAAAACACCTGAGTTTTTAGCCAGATCAGCTTTCTTGTACAGCTGAGTATGAGCCAACCAAAATATTGATTCCAGCATGGAGAGTGGCAAGAAGAGCACCTCTTTTGGCAAGAGTGCTGATTTCTGTGCAGCCTTAAGCTGTGGAAGTCTGCTTTGACTGTTTGCACTGTATCCAGCCGTAGGTTTTGCTTCGTTCAGTAGCTGGAAGAAGGCCCTGTGTAGTAAAAGCCTGAAAGATGGCTAACAACTGAGCTGGCACAATCACAAATAAAAGTTCATTGTTGATACCTCTGCTGGATAGGAAGGGTGTGTACAAGGTTCCTGGTGATGAGACCAGAGAAATTCCAGCTTAGCAGTAAAAGCTTAAATGAAAATGTACAGTTCGCTTTTAAAAAAACCACTTGATTATGGTATTATGGAATCATTAAAATTACTCATATTTTCTTCTTTTTTTTTTCCCTAGGAATTTATCAAAGAGCTGCTAACTCGGATAAGAGGAATGAGGAAACTCAGTCCCCCTCAAAAGAAGAGTATATAAATAACTCAAAGTAATAGCACTCTGTAAAAGACATGGCAAGGGAAATGGGACTTTGAATACAAGACCTTTATTAAAATAATTGTCTTTCTCCACAACTTTTTTGATTTTTTTCAGTTTTGACTCAAGGAATTTTTTTTTTGTGTGTTTTAAGGGTTCTTTTTTAAGTGTCAATTTTTTTTATCAAAAATATCAACAATTTGGATGCTGCTCAACTTTCACCTGAGGATTACTGAAGCAAGTGAAGAGTCCAAGAGTTAGTGATGAGGGGCAGCAAGCCTGTGTGGTGAACCAGAAGATCTTGTAAATTTACAGAGCTAGGAGACTTCTCCTTGCAACTAGTTGGATAACGTTTCTTAAGTTGGTTGTACATTTAACTCATGGATGTCAAGTTTCTTGTGCTTGTCTGTACATAAATTTTAAAGTGGGTTGTGAATACTGTTTCACATGGCTGGAAGGAGAAGTTTGTTATAGTAAATTATTTAAATGGTGGTTATTGCAAATTTGCTACCAGAAGGTACCAATTTAGATTACTACTAAAATGAATGCTGCCATTTTTCTAAATACCCTTAAAGCAGCCCAGTGAAGAATTTCATCATATCTCCTTGTTTAGACTGCAGCATATGAAAACTGGGAATTTTAAGGGCTTAATTTGTAGACTTAAAAGTTATTTGATTGACCTTGATGCTTTGCCAGGATCACTTCCTCTCCACCTCATGGTGTTTTGGAGCTGTGCTAACCTATACTGAATATGGGCCTGGAGTGGTATCTAGAGAAATGTCCATCACCATTTAAAAGCTGGTTCATGCTGGAGGAAAGGCAGTGATACCAAAATGAATTGCAAGTACTGTATTGCATTTAATCATGCAGTCTTAATCAAATGCAGATTCCTCTCCTATAAAGAGTAATGCAGCCTTTGTTTATGGCTCTGCCCTGAGAAGTGGGGAGACTTCTTAACTTGGGCTCTCTTACTTGTAAGAGCGAGAACAGAGATCCCCGCTCCCTTCTGGAAAATGTCCTAACTAGAATGTTTGATAAGCTACCATTTACTGGTAGGTGACACTAGTCAGGCATTTTATATCAAGGGTGCTCTGAACATATTTTATTTTTCAAAAGAAGTACATGTTTGTGAATTTTATGTATACTGGCAAGCTTTTTTAATGTATTTAATTTTGTAATGTTTACTGATGATTTTATTTACCAGATATTTACTCAAATAAATGGAACAACTTGTGACTTGTTACATGTACACGTTACAAGACTACTGTTGCTGAGTAGGTTTGTAAATGGAATTTCTTGTCAAAAAGAGAAGCCTGTGAGGTGGTAAGTACATGGGAACCCAGCTGTGTTGACCCTAAATGGCTTTTAATGTACCCAGTATCACTCATCCCTTGCCCAGTATCACTCAAACTCCTGTAACCTGGTGCACAGCTTCACTTTTGAAAGACTCCTCCAGATGAGGCCTTCCTTCCTTGTGCCCTAGGGAATTTAAAAAGGGGTGGGGGAAAAAAATCTTGGAAATTCTTTCAGATAAATGCTCATAAATTCAGGTAATTTTTTTTGTCCCCCAGAGAGGGACTGTAGGGGAGGGCTTACACTGGGTGCCTCTCAGTTTCCTAGGGAAGGTGTGGCAGACGGGAATCTTTCAGAAGGAGACACTCTACCTTTCTTCCTTTATGCACCTTTCTGGATCCTCAAGAAATGCCAGCAGCCCTCAGAAAAGACTCACCTGTGGCATTTTAAATTTAAATCTTGTATCTTGCCAAAGTTACAATTTCACTCTGGTTTCCTAAGGTGTCACCCAGCAGATTTTTTTTAAATTGTGAAATGAAATTTGTACTTCAGAGAAATTGGGGGGAACTTGTGAATTCTGTTTTTGTGTTGAAATCTCCCACTATTGTTGTCAACGTTATCAGTGGGATGCCTTTGGTTTTGAAAGAGGCCCATGTGTCCAATGTGTCCTGCTACAAGAATCTGTGGTCTGTGCTCCTTGCAGAGGATCTCATGTAGCTAGATCTAAATGACCAAGTTTGTATCAACATCACCATTTGAAGGAGAGAATATTACAGGAAAAGCTTCCTTACCTGCTGAGGTAAGGGGACTTTTGTTGGACTGTTCACTCAGCTCTGGAGGCAGAAATTGGTGGTGACATAGAGAAGGCTCACTAGCAAGCCTGATGTTTGAGTGGGCAGGTATTTTTCTGGAAAGTTTTTTGGTTTGTAAACTACTGAGAACCTTTTTTCAAACTGAAAAACAGTTTAATATGTCCAAAATGGGGAAAAATCTTTTGATTTGAGACTTGCTGGCAATTCTCATGTTCAGAGTTTTGAGCTGGAGTCTGAAACAACCTGAAGTTTGAACAAAAAGGGTTCTAGTAATTTTCACATCCACGGATACATTTTGTGACTTCACTGACGATTTCAAATATCACTTTTTTTTCCTTTATAAAAACGGTGTGCCAAATCAGATGTCAATTAATGGCAACTGCACTGGTTCTGTTTATTACCTACAGCAAAAAATACTATCCACAAATATTTTTTCTTTCATGTTGTTTGACTAAAAGCTGCCCACGCAACTGTATGCATGACATATTTGTGTCTTTTATCCTGTTCATCTTGCACTGAAGTAGCTGTGGAAAATAGCAGTGTACCCCTTCTAAAACCAGTAGCTTTGGTGGTACACTTAGAAGTGGTGAAGACTGGCACAGTCCTTACTGTTTTCTTGTTTCATGGAGATGGGATAAGTCACTTCTGAGAAGGGTTTCCTCTCCTCCCGTGCCTTTGCTGCCTTACAAGTGTCAGTGAGCAAAACTAAGCTCTAAATAGCTTTTGTTTGCAGCTGGCCTGATTTTCCTGGGGACTTACGGGGTCTCATTCTTGCTAATTTTTACTTAATGGAGCTATTCTTGGCCTTGGTGTAAGTGAGGGGAGAATTGACCCATTCACTAAAGATTTAATTGTGCTTTATGTCTTTATACTGTGTGGGTGTTCTTGGCTCTGGGGCAATATTCAAGAAGCATATAAATGGCACACTGTTACAGAAACAACTTGAAATTAAATCTTACAGCCCAGTCTCTTTGCTGTCCTGGCTGGACAACTTTCTTGAGAAGGGCCAAATTGCTGCAATGAGAGCTTCCTCTGGGCTTTAAAAGTAGCTAATGAGAGAAACTGAAGTTCCTTCTTAGAAATATGTAGTGAAGCTGAGGTTTTTGTTTTGGAATTGAAGTGCCTCTCCAGTGTAAAAAAATTGCCTGCAAGATCATGTGTTTCTGGAGTCTGCTTCATAACATAATTAGCTTTTGCACATTTTACAGCAGGACCTGGCAGTTGGCTTAGAAAGAAAAGGAAAGTGCTTGTGTAATCATACTTAGTGTGCCTCATGAGGCTGCAGTGACAGGGTAGTGTATTCCTGAGGCACAGAAGAAAGGACATGAGCCATTTGTCTGCCAGCCTCATTTTTGTTCCTTCTGCCCAATGATGGGGTTTACTCCTGAAGTTGCCATTCATGCAGGGAGCGTAAGGTGGAATGTGGAAGGGCAAGTTTCTCTATTCTCAGAGAATATGGCCAAGAAAAGCAGGAGAAACATATCTGCTCCATTTGTGCACTTGAAACTCTTTGACACAGAGTCTTAGTAAGAGTTCTTAGTACTTTGTGCTGTTAGGTATAATAGTGTATGTGAAATTGAAATTATTCAGCAATTTATTCCTAAATTTTTTTTTCAGATTCAAGACAGTGTTAATGTAAACATGCAGCTCCAGGGTTAAAAAAAAATATTGCCAGCCACATCAACAGAAGATCTGTTTGAGTGGAAACTAAAAGAAAATGCAGAAATTCTGAACAAACAGCTGAACTTAGAACTCTGGTGAAGTGCTGTAACAAAATTGCTTCTTGGCTGCATAAGATTTGTCATTGCCAGCATCATGCACACATTGTATACAGTTACTAGTAACTGCATGCAATACTTTTTAAAGGTGTTGAGATTTAGGGAGGAAGTCAGAAAAGAAATCAGATGTTGGGAAGTCCAGGAAAAAAACATCACTAAGAAAATTACCTCTTAGGAAAACAGAAGAGTCTTGTATTACTGCATATATTTCTGTATGGAAAGAAAATGAGAGATGGCGATGCTTTCATGTGTTGGAGAAAAGCATGAAGAGGAGGAATTCCTGAAAGATAAAGGATGGAAACTTGAAGTGTTGAAGAAAATAGAGCATCCTGATGGTGATGAGCCCTTTGAGCTTGCTACTGTGGGAATAGGTGAGATTGACATCTATTAGTATCTCCAAATTGAAATTGGATGCTTTTCCGGATAAATTGTCATTGGGTCAGTTATTCAGTTTCAGTCAAGGTAATCTAAGGCCTTAAAATTCTAGACTTCTGCTTCATGGGGTTCTGTTTGTTTGGTGTTCTTTTTTTCCTGTGACTTTTTTTTTGTTGTTTTGTTTTTGTTTTTTGATGGTTGGTTCTAGATTTTTGTTAAAGCAGAGAAAACTAATAGGAAACTGATTTCTATGTATTGTGGCCATGTAACTACATGCTTATGTAGTGGTCAAATCAGATTACCAATACTAGCTACACAGTATATATAACTCTACTACTTTTTACTTGAGTTTCATGTTACTACTTTTTTTTTTTTTTTCCCCTGGAAGTAAGCAAATAGTAAATGTGAATGTAATTAAGTTGCTATTGAAAGCTAGAGAGAAATTGAAGTGAAGAAGAAAAATGTGACTAGAAAGTGCTTAGTGCAGTAAATTTTATTTTTGCCACTGGAGGATTTTGTCATCAGTGTGTAAATAGAGTGTTTCTAAAGTTTTTAAATTGCTATTTATAATAATCTAACCTAGTGTTGATGGGGTTTTATTTGTTTTGTGGTTTGTTTTTTTTTTGTAGAACTAATGACTAATTCTATGAACTTACACTGTTTACAGACTTCTCTGTTTTCCAACAAAAACTGACATTAGTTGTT
The DNA here is from genome assembly GCA_013397055.1 of Pachycephala philippinensis. Taxonomy (NCBI): domain Eukaryota; kingdom Metazoa; phylum Chordata; class Aves; order Passeriformes; genus Pachycephala; species Pachycephala philippinensis. The sequence continues at coordinate 916,637 of VWZT01015009.1, forward strand.
TAAAGAAACTGAGCTATTTAAAAAAATATTTTTAAAAGTGGATATAAGACTGAAAATTCTTTTGGAGGTGCAGCTAACAGGTTTTGTTTGGTAGTAAACTCAGATGTCATACTGAATTGGTATTTTACTTGAACTTTTTACCTTCTAAGATCAAAATAAAAAATATCCTGTGGTCGCCCTTAGCAGATATTTCAGTCTGCCTAACTGTATGATACTGGGTTGGACTTGAAGCCCAGAATTACTTGGCAAAAAATGTAGGAGCTGATCCTCTTCAAGGAGAGAGACTTGTTTTACTACCCCTTCTAGGGGGCATAGGGGATGAGAGCACAAGAGGCTTTTCTGCCTCCTTAAAGGAAGATCCTACATAAGTGTCAGCAAGGCTTTGGCTCTTGCCCAGGCTTTGTGGATAAGTTCACATCATCTCATGCAGCCCATATTCATCCCGGGGCTGGTGGGAATTGGAGCGGTGTGTGCTATCAGATACATGGAGAACTAGGTCATGCAGGTCTGTGACAGGACTGTGCTTATCCAGGATCTCTGTTTCCCTTCATGTTGCTTGACCTGAGGCAAAACCAGCTGGGAATAGCCTTTATTTAACATAGTGATCAACAGTAAAGAAGGAATCCCAGTAGGGATAGTATGTTGAAACTCCCATCAATACTTGTTGTCTCCTAGGAAGCAAAGCCAATTTGTGACAGTGGTGGCTGTGCAGACACTGCAGGCAGATTTTCTTACAGCTCTGCCTGAACTTTGGGTCAGAGCCTGCCTTCCTATTTGTTTGTTCTGACTTTACTATTGCAGTATCAGGAAGCCTCATAAAGCAAATAAAAAGGCTTCAATGGGTGCTGCAGGCTTGTCCAGCAACTGGTACTGAGCCAAAGCCATGTCAAGACTACAAAGAGTGTGCCATGATGGTACTTGAGGCAAAGGCACTAAAACCGACTTGGAAGTGCTCAAGACCAGGTTGGATGGTGCTTTGAGCGACAGTTTCGTACCTAGTTTCTGGCACTAACCATTCCCAATGGACTGCATGTTTTCTGTTGTGTCTTTCCAGACTTAATTTCAATTTAAATCAGTTTTGGTGCCCATTGTCTTCTGTACCTCATGGTGTGTTTGCCTACAGTCTGCATTATTTTTCCCCATTCCTTCAAGTTTAACTGCTTGATTATTTCTCTTAGGGATCTTTCACTGCTACATGTAAATGTGTCATGATGCTATATTTCTGCCACAGTGTTTCTGCTGTCAGTACCAAGTCAATCCAAAAGACTAGAAAGGATGCTGTAAATTTTAGTGTCTTCTGATTTATGGCCTCATACTGCTGGAGTTTACTCACTTTTTGCATTATTTCTTTACTTCCTGGAGTAAGTTTTCATCAGTGTGTGAATGCAACCCAGCCACATAATATAAGGAGAGAACAAAGCTCCTAGAAGTAATCAAACAGTTTCTCTTACATTCTGGGAAAGAGATATAAATGTGGGTTTTATTTTTTCCCCAAAATATCTGGAAGATGCATTTACAATGCCACAGAAATGTTCTTGTTTAGAAACCTGAGGATGTAGTGTAAGCAATGAAACATGGGCTAAATGGTGGCAGACGCACAAACTCACCAAATGGACACATTCCTTGTGTCCTTTGGGAAAAGGAAAAAAAACCCGCATCCATGTCTCCTGAGCTCAGTGCTTGTCAGAGACTAACCTAGTTCTATTAGGCTCTGCTGGGCTTTGTGCTGGGTCCAGGCAGGGGTGCTGTGGAGAGGTGAGTACTGGTTCTTGAGGAACAATGCAGATATGAGCACATTTGTGTAATTGCATACCTGCTAAATTGCTTAATCCTGAATCCGATGGTTGGGCTGTTAAGAAGCCAGTGTTTCAGGCAGAGCATTGGTAGGATGTGCCATCACTCTTTTCCATTTTGTAGTGACTGTGATGTGTACAGTCTCTGCTGCCACTGCCACTAAGGAATACTGCAGCTTTTCAGGCATTAAATTAGGAAAGAGCATGTTTTTCATTTGGGAGGTACAGCAGTTTGTTACCAACCCACACATACCAATAACTTTGTTCCTCTGATATATGTACCAAAAAAGCAGGCCTTTCAGAAAGATATAGCTGTACATACGCTGTAACCAACTGACAATGTCTGGTGTTGTGAGAAAATGAAGCTGTTCAATGTTCTTTTGTCTGACCTCATTTAACTCATGCCTCCTAAACTCCAGTTAACATTTTAATATAGGTTTCACAGTTATCAGAAAAGCTTTAGCACGTTTGGGGAATTTTTCTGGTGCTGGTTTAGACTTAGAACCAGGCACAAAATGATCTGATATTGGAAGAAGGCTATAACTTGTTTGTAAGATTCCCCTCTTTAGAGTTGTCTCAAAGGTATTTGTTTCCATATCAACAATGTACCACAATAGTGCTTGTTTTATAATGGTAAATCCTTAGAATTTCAATAATTTACCTCAAGTGTCTGCTCTTTCTTTTGTCCTCTGATGTGCCTTGGCCAAGAGCTGACACTTAACATATTGTATTGATTATTTCTTCATCTATGAAGTTGTATGTTCCGCTCAGCACTTAATCACTCTGAGGCTGGATTTTTTTCTGCTTGGCACAAGGACAATGTGTTTAAAAATATATGTCAACTCTTCAAAATTAAAAGTTTTAATGCCAGGGTTGAGTGAAGCGATAATTGTTTAACATTTTCCTCCCTTGGTTACCTTTGAAATCTGAAGAACCTGAGTGCTTCCTGAAATTAGTATGGTTTTTTTAGGTCTAATCTTGCTAGCTGCTTCCTAATTCATTTAGTACTTGTGTTTCTTACAGTTTTTATCTATAGTAGCATTTGGTATCTGCTCTAACAACTGTTCACCCTCCCTCAGAATTTTTCTCTTGTGCTCTCATCCCTTTTGCAACAGAAATTGAGGTATGTCAAAATTATGCCCCATCTGCAGCACCAGCAAAGATAACTAGGCAGGGATTCAAGAGAGATCAAATAATCAGATTAACCCACAGTATTGCTGTGTTTTCTGTGCTGGAGAAAGTTAGGCTATCATTCTCAGCCCACTCCCGAGTTTCACAACTTCTCCTTCTCACACAAGCAGACTCTTCCCTAGGAGAGCGTGTTTATTTTGGGTGTTTAAGCACCCAAAATAAAGTACTTAAAACTCTGGGATTTGGTTCAAATATCTCAGATGGAACTAATTTATGGGGTTGCCTTTAAAAAAAAAAAAAAGTTTGGGTCTGTCCTTTGTATCCAACCATTGAGTCTTGTTAATTAGAAATTGTGGAGCAACTGTCAAATATGCAGGGGAGCGGGGACCCCAGATCAAACAGCAGGCATGGAATATGCCAAACTTTCACTTCTTTCAAAGTTTCCTCACTGTCTAAACCTTACTCATCTCAAACACTCAAAAATTGTAAGACAAATAATGTAGGCACTCTGAGGCTGTGGAGTCCTGAATCTTTTATAATGCTTTGATTGTTTCTTGAGTTGCTTTCTCAGGGGTCACTTGTAATTTGTTCATACTGTTGACGGGGGACTGAAACTTCCTTTCCCATCTCCAGCAATTTCAGGAACAGAAATCCTAGGAAGGATGCTTGTTATAAAAGCATTAAAGTCAGAGACAATTGGGGAAATAACATTTGTAGATGCTGGAGCTGACCTTACTCTTGATCTGCTACAGTGCCCTTCTTGATGCATCTCACACAGCCCATGGAGCTCTCCCTGTGCTGGTAGAAGCTCAGGCCTGCTTGTGCACAAACCCCTATGAGGCAGGCAAGCTAGGTAAAATTAAAATATGCTGGTGTGGCTTGGCATTAGATGTAGTTTACTCTTTATCCATTTCCATGCAGGCCAGTCATTTCATTAGCTGGAAAGCAACCTTCCTTTAAAGTAGGTTGATGATGGGGGCTTTTATATATCACGTCATCCATGCTTTACTGCAGTACACAGGGACCCTGGTGGGAAAAAGCAGTTCTTGGGTAAAAACCAGCTCTCTTTTTTTGGTATAAATAGTTGAGGACAGAGAGTAGCAAGCTCATTTTTAATGTGTGTTTAGATTGAAAGTGAGTTGCAGTGGAGCTTAGCTAACACCCCAAGCAATTATACTTCCAAATTTTGCCTTTTGGGGACAGAAAAAGGCTGTCAAATGCTGGGCTCTCTACAAATCAAAAAACTCTTTTGAGTTCTTTTAATTTTTAAAAGGGTCACATACTGAGAGCAAACAACTCTAATAAATGAATAGTTGATACTCAAAACTTGGCAGAAGGTTTCAAAGCTGTGTAATGGCATTTGGGAGATGGATACACAACTTTCTATGCCACGTTTGTGGGGAGCTCCATAGGGGGAGCAAACTGAAATGACAACTTTTTCATTATATCCTTTTTCTGTAAAGGACGGATTAGGTGTGGGGTTTAGTTACTCACAGATCTTTCCCTCACAATCTGGGACTGCAATGCTGCTGAGGGGAAATGGATAACCATTGGTTACTTTCTATGTAGAGCTTTGGACATGGATAATCTTACAAGAATTGTGTGCGTGCTCTTGGGAGTTACTCAAATTAGGCAGTTCATGGGAACCCTCCCCCTGTTAGGGTAGTGCAAGAAATTGAAAGGGTTCCCAGAGAAAAACCAGGGCTGCGTGACACTGGTTTGTCACATGTCTGTCAACTCGGAGCTGAGCCAGAGGTAAGTGCCACAACAGCACATGGAAGACTTGAAGTTATTTGCTTAGACACAACAAATGACTGAGCTGTTGTATTTAAAGACCACAAAATACTTTCCTCCCTATTTGTTTGCATTAATTAAACAGAATTTAGTTGTCTACTTCATCTATTATTCTGGTGCCCGCTCAGCTGGTCAAGCCTGAGATTTCTGTCCCATCCAACCTAAAAATCTCTTACTGCCTGACATTTTGCTTTCTGTCTCCTGTGCTGAAGGTCTTGGAGAAGTATTTTCCACAAGACAGTATAAGACAGCATTTTGCATTAACCCACTGCCATAAAACTGGATGTTAATTCCTACTACTTGCATTATCCCTACATGGATCATGACAGTGTGCTATCCATCACTGCTTAGGGAAAGAGACTCCAGTGAGCACAGCCTGCCTACTGCTCCAACTGGGACTCTGGTAGAACACACAGATTCTCACACGCTCACACCTGAAGTGGTGTCAGCAAGTCCCACGGCTGAAAGCCCAGGCACGGGTGATGCTCCCTCCTACAGATGGCAGGTGGGTCTGTCACTGGTGTTTAGTCAGCAGCAGTGTCAGGAGCAAGGGGCAAGGAGCAGCGCTTCCTCTCCTTATCGCAGAGCTCTGGACAGTCCATGTGCCAAAAGCTTTGTGCAAGACAGTCTGCTGCCTTTAGGAACATAAACATGTGAACTCTCTTGCATCTAATATTAGATCACATTGTCAAAACAGGTTGTGATCAATCTCTTTTTAGAAGGAAAGGAAATCCTGGTGCCCCTTGTAAACTTTAGCAGTAGTGCTTCTCAGGACAGACGTTTCCTAAACAAGGTGCTGCTAGTATCTATTGGTATATCAGTATTTTTCCTTCCTTATTCCCTAATTTCTTGTTTCCTAAAGGAGTGGAGTTGGTTCTTTCAGCAGCTGACATGTCAAAAGCATTCAGGAGCAAACTACAGGAAGCTGGCAGTGACTTGGAAAAATGAAGCAAATCTGCAGGGAATCTCTTGGCTGATTCAGTGGCTTTCTAACATCTTTCCCTTCCAGCTGGGCCTGCCTCCTGGTAGCAAGGGCCCTGTCTAGGCTGAACACATCAGAGACAGCACACTGACCTCTTTAATTTCTGAGGATTAATGAGGTTTTACTGCTTAAGGTAAACACTTAAATGAATGCTGAGGAGCTTTGCTCACATTTCTCTATCTTTTTCTGTCCTCCATCACCTCTCAGTTATGACTCATTGGCAGGAGTCATAAATAATGTAGTGTTTTTAAAATACCTCTGAAAAAATTGAACTGTGTAGTATAAGATCACTTGTGAAGGGGGAGCTGTGGCAGATGTAACAAGTGGGAATCCTGCTGAGGCACTGCTGTTGTTTGGGTATATTTCAAGGGCTTAAATAGAATTAAGGTTTTTATTATTATTAATGGGAAAATAATCTTTATCCCTGCAGAACATTAGAGATACACTGTTTTTTTTATGCCATAGAGGAATACTCTATGGGCAAATACAAGGTTCTCGTAGTCTAAATAGTAAAGCTTGAAGATTGTGCAGACTGAGGATTTCCTCTTACTAGCAATACACACTGCTCATTCTGCTGCAGCCTTGTTAAGACCAAAGGCTGCAGCATAATTAACTACTGATTTGAAGTGCCTGGATTTATTGGTGTTCCAGCATGGGGCACTTTAAATGGACCTTTATTTTTAAGTAATACTCTTCACAATGTTTCACACCTGGAACACTATGAATTTGAGGCTCCCAGCTCACTGGCCGTTCTTGAAAACCTTTGGGATATTGATGGATGAATGAATAGTGTATGCCTAGGCAAGAAGGTCTGTGACTGCTTGGTGCTATAGCATTGAAAGAGAAAAAATAAACAAGAAGACAGGCTTTATGGTTAAATGAACTGCCGTACTCTGACAGGATAATGCTAGCATCTGATTTGTAGGGCAGGAGAAAGGCTTTTTCCCCCATAAAAATCTTGGGTTAAATTAAAAAAACTCACCCTCTCAAACCACTGTTACCCCAAGAACTCTTAAAAATTCAGTAGGTAGCATCATGTAAAATATTCATTTTACACTGGCCACTGCTTCCTCCTTTGTCCCTGGTGTGTGTGCAGCACTTTCTGCTATTTGAAGTGGGCAGAGGCATTTTGGTGTGGTTGCCTCAGTTCAGGACATATGAATATTTTTTGCTGCAGAGAATGGTTTTCCTGGTGTGTGTGGAGCAGAGCAAGGTCATATGGAGCAGCCTAAGGAAGGGAATAAATCAATGAACCAAGCAAAGGCAGTCACTGGTAACTAGCTAAGAATAAAGAGTCAGGTTCGGGTGTGCAATGTTCACTGTCAGCAAACAGAGCTTGAAATCCTCAAGCCAAATGGTGCATTTCTGAGCTCAGGACAGGCTTGGAGGAAGCTGAGTTGTTATTGGATCTCGGGATGCTGTGGTCTGAGTGAAGGTCAGCTTCAAGCAGTGTTTGCTGACAAGTGCAATAGATGAGTTGCTGTGTGAGCTGGCTTTAATGGACTTGAATGAAATAAGAAACGTTGGACTCTGAGTGTTGTTAAAGGGTTTTAGGTATGAAGCCATTATCTCTTTTGTAGTCTCACTGTATTTGCCTGGCTGGGACATGGCAGAAAACCTTGTGGAGCTCTTTCTGACCTAGCTGGGGGGTAAGAAGAGACCTGGGTGACTGCAAGGTTTCCAGCCCAGTGAGTAGCCTGAAAAGAGCTGGATTATTCAAACGCACTGTTCAAACACTATAGATGCTCTGGGAAGGAAGTAGCATACGCGAGGTTTCTTGATTTAGTCTGGTTTCAGATTCATGTATTGCTCTTTTTTTTTAACTGTCTGCTCTGGTTAGGTAATGCTGCTTTGACATACTTGCTTTCAGATGTTGGTAGCCTGCACTGGACCAGGGCTTGATCCAGCTCAGTAAAAAAGTAAAGTAACATATTCCTGACCTGTTTTAGAGAAAGCCCCACATTGCTCTTTGCTGTGCTTGCCTTCATGGGGTGCTCCACTGTTTGTCCCTTTAGCCTTCAGGCTCTGGTGGCTGTCCTTGCCATCCCTCACCCATACCCTGACCCCTCCTGCTTCGGCAGCTCTTCTTTGCCCACAGGGGAGGGTGATTGAACTGCCTCCTGCCTTGCCCCCCTCCTGCCCCCAGGGCTCCGTTCAGCTGTAGCATCTCAGTGCTGCTCAACACTATGAGGAAGATGTGCAGGTCTCTGGCCAAGCTGAGGGCTGGTGCTTACAGCATCCTCCTGTGAGAAATTACAGGGATCTCCCAAGCTATTTCTGCTCTGATGCACCTGGGTGCTGTTCTGGGGATTTCCCCTGTTTGGCAGGGAGGCAGTTGCAATACAAATGAGCTTTGGCTGCAATAAAGATAAAAAATGTGGTTGATAAAGGATACTATCTCCTCAAACTGTGATTTAGGCTTGCTGTTCTGCCAGCACTCTTCTGCGTGGCCTTGTGAAAGCTACTTCTGTGCATCAACCCCCCCTGCACTAATGGTCCAGGGCTGGTTTTGTCACAGGGGTATTGTCAGGATAAATGCAGCTGAGGCCACAAAGCATTGTGGTGACATGAACCACTTCACTGTCTTGATTGATTGAATGCAATAAACAGGATGTCTAAGTCACCTAACATCACAGTACATCTCGCTTTCACCTTGATGAAGTAAATTTTCTTAGCTTGCCTGGAAATTGTGTTGATATTCTAAAGCAGAAAGCAAAACCAACCCCAGAGTCCGGCGTATAGAGACAAGAAAGGTTATTTTTAACAGTGTGGGAAGTGCTGTACTTACAAGGCTAATGCTACCCACGGGACGTGCCTTGCATTTTGCTTAACAGAAGCAGAGCCCTCTCAAGTTACGGAGCTGAAGGGGAATAGCAAGCTGGTGTGCTAATAATTCCCATGTAACTATTTTTAAACTTCTGCCTGCGTTGTTTGTAGCATTGTTACCCAGCAGTGCCTCCTGATGCCAGGTTACTTCAGGCAAAGTTGGTGCTAGCACTTAAATCTGTATTAATTTTCTTGCTTTTTGTTTGCTTCCCTTCCCCCCATTATAGCCTTATGCACTTGTACATGAAAAAAACCAAACTTGTAGCGAGAAACTTGACTTTGACAAAATTCAATTTTTTTTGTCTTGTTCAAATACTCAGAGCTGTATTTACAGGGTCCCAGCACCCTTCACCTGCCTTTGTGGCCTTAGTTGTGGGTACACAAAATGACTTCTGTGAATTTTTTTTGCCTTGGTGGCTCAGTTCTTTCCTAGCCAGCTTGTATGTGAAAACACCATTGAACATGTTCAGGCAAGCTGATGGGTCAAATAATTAGAGGTACAAAGCTCCTTTTTGCACTCCTACCCTGGTCCCCAGTGGAAGCTCCCAGGGAGGCTTGGTCTGCTGCTGTGGGGCTTGGTGGAGCCTCTCCGCTGCTGGCGAAGCTGTCTGGGAAATCTGGTTCCCTTGCAAAGGCTCTGGTGATATGTACTGACAACTGTGAGGATGCCCCTGGAAGGAGAGCTGCTGGAGAAGCAAGCAAGGCTGTTATTAGCAATAAAAGCAGAAACATTTGTGAGAGTCCCTCTGAAAGAAAGCACATTTTCTCCAGGAGTGGGGAAAGCCAAAGTACAGCTTGTCCTCTGCAGTAACGCTGTTTCTGACCCCTCCTGTGCACAGGGAGATTCCCGCACATCTCTTGCCTGTCAGCCTGCTGGCACCACGATAAAGCATTGCTTACCTGGAGGCGGCAGGACTGCTGACTGCTGCCGTGTTCCTATAGTGACAAGCAGCCTTCCCAGGTGCGTGGAGCAAATAGGGAAGGGGGAGAACTGAAAGGGAAAGGAGGCAGCTCATTTTTAGGGTCTCAGGGGCAGAAGGTGTGAGAGGGAGAGTAGGGAGGTGGGAACAGAGAGGTCCTTATGTCTTGAGCAGTCTCACTGCAGCCCCAGAAGCCCCTTGCTGTAGTCTCCCATCTGCCAGCACTCAGAGGTGTAATATAAAGGTTATACCAATGCACTATTCTAGGCTTCATTTTTATTCCACAGGGGGTTAAATTATTTATGTGCAGCACAGCAACAGCCGAACCTGCTGTTAGACGGTACCTTGTAAGGCCTTTTTAAATATTTAGTACTTACTAACAGAACGAAGCAAGTAAACAGGAGTAGCTAAAGTGTTGATGCACTCAATTTTTAAACAGTTAAAACAAATTAGGCAACACTTCAGAAGACAAGTGTACAAAGGCCATTTGCCTCATACCAAGCGGTCTGCACAGTGACAAGAGACCATCTGGCTGATCTGGATTTTTATGTGGGGCTGACTGCTCAGTTCAATGGATGGTGCTCTTAGAATGATGATCCTGTAGATTCAGCTGCTTGGCAGCTCCTGGATCCATCTTTTGGTCAGCCACAATGGGAACCAGGCACTTTCCTTTATAAAGATGCATCTGCTGTGGGCAAATCTCGCTGTGGTATGTCCTTGTAGACCTACGCTGGAGCTCTCGCTCTGCCAGCTTCCCTCTATTTTCCCTTCTGCGTGGGTGGATGTTGCCAAAGCGAACAGATAGCGATCGTGCTTCCCCCAGGCAAAGAAAATAGAAAACATTCCCTGGCAGCTTTCTTGATTTCTCATTCCAAATTTGTGTTTATCTTATCAATATTCATGGTGCTCTGTATATTCTCGGGGTATCTCAGAGGCCAGTGTGAGACTAAGTAGATTCAGGAAAGCTCTGGTCTCAGTAGGAGTTGTGAAGCAACTGGACTTGCCTAAGATAATGCAGAAAGTACAGGGCAGGGGGCTTTGCCTCCAAGTTTGCTGGGTCCATTATTCTTCCTGGCTGCTGCCACAGGAGCTCGGCATGGTGTCCCTCCCACTGTTGCTGGTGGCATCCAGAAACAGCAAGGGGCAGCCGTCTGCAGGGCTTTACAGCACCTGGGTGGGAGGAGTGGGTATGACTTACTGACCTCAATCCTCAGAGAAAGGCCAATGACTTTTGTAGAATGTAAAACAGTGATCCTGGGTCTCTGCTGGGAAGGAGAAAAAACCCAAGTAAACTCAACAACCAGCTCAGGCCTGGATGCAGGAACAGCCCTGCTTAGAGCATCTCCTCTCTGTCCACTGAAACCAAGGGGCAGGAATAGTTTTGCCAGAGCCAGAAAAGGTTGTTGGCTTTGTGGGTGGACTGAGGACATACCTGCACCTGGATCTGGACTGCCAAACACAGGCTGCCCAGGACAGCTGCCAGCCATAAGGGTCAGGGATGAGGTAAGCACAGAGGACAAGGGAGAGAGTGAATGTGTCCTAGGGAAACACCGTGCTTTGGCTTGGTCTCTCCCCACAGCAGGAGGGAAGATAATGTGTGACACTGGATTGCTCCAGAATAAAATTATATGGAGAAGATCTTGTGTCAAGCCAGAAGAGCTGTGTCTGAGAAGAAGATAGGAACTGATTGTGTGAGAGAGGTGCAGGGGAGAAGCATGTGAGCAGCAGGGAACAGCTTGAGATGAAATGAAAAAAAGTGGAACAGGGTACAAGCAAGTGATATCAGATGTAATAAAAATCCAAATAAAAATCTTGGCAAGGACTAGAGAGCTGAGGTGTGGCTGAGGGAAAAGAAGACATAAATATTAGAAATAAATTTAAAATGTCCAGGGCTGCAGAAACAGTGGAAGATAATACAATAACATTAAATAGAGCAAGCACTAGCACTCAGTTGCTAGGATAGATCAGTGCTATATTTATTTGAGTAACACAAATAGAGTTCAGGGTTGCTTAAAAGGATTATGTGGCCAGAGCATAGTTAGTGCTGGCTGCAATAGCTGACAGTAAATAATTAAAAGTGGGAGGGCTAGAGTTACTAATTATTGAAATTTCCTGACCCTGCTCATTGTAAGATGCTCATTTTGGTTACTTATAACTCTAAGAAGGTATGACTGGGCTGTAATTTTTCATACCAGCTGTCTGCCCCAGGCTGAATGTGTCTGAAAAACGGCATTTCAAGACAACTGGGACATTTCAAGACAACTGGGACGAGACTTGGGATCATGAAGAAGATGGAAGTGGGGACAGACAATAGGAGCATGAAAGCATCCCTTGTGTGCCTAAGGATGAAATCAAGAAGACAAAAGCCCAGCTGGAGCAAAGGCTTGAGGCAGGCTTTTAATGGTAACAAAGAAAGAATCCTGCAGGTATGGTAGCTCCTAAAAGAAATTCTGGGTAAATATGGATCTGCTAACAGAGAGAGGAGGCAGCCATGTTTGACACGGAAAAGGGTGAAGTGCTCAAGTACTTGAAAAATAGTTACAAAGAATGCAGGACCCAAATCCCTCCCCAGTATATCAAGGGGCAATGCCCACAGACTGTACCATGGGGTGCTTGGGTTGGACCCAAGATAAAAGGACATGTGTACTGCACAGGAAAAGCTACCCAGAGGGGTTTTGAAGGTTTTTGGGGCTGAGATAGACTTGATGTGGCTTTGCTGATATCCCTGCTGTGAATGGGGACTGGACTGCCTCCCAGCCAGCATCTCCTTGGTGCTCTGAAGCTGTGGTGGAAAGTGTTGCTGTGACTATGCTGGAAAAAGGTGTGGTGACTTTTTATTTGAGAAGCTTTAGTCTTTCTGTATTTTAGCTTTGAAAGGCAAAAGAGGTCAGGTTTTGGGTCAGGGGTAGAGTACCCGAAACACTGTCCACCAAAGCAGCCTTTACTTCTAAGTCTGTGATGACAACCCGAGGTTTTCCTCTTTGACTCTTACTCTGCTGTCAGGAGGCATGTGCCTTGGGCAAAATATCCCATCTTCCCTGGTGCTGCAGATGGTAAAAGAAGCAAACCGGGTTTGGCTCTCAGTTGTGCTTTTCTTCCGAGTGGCAGCAGTCAGCTGCACGTTTAAACTCTGGCAGGGTTTGCACGTGTTTTTCCCCATTTGACATCTGACTGCTTCTGACATGCTTGGAGATCTGATAGGATGACAGTCTTGAAAAACACTGGAGGAAGCAACTAATTCTTCCTCCGGAGCAGGGATTAAGTTGTGCCTCACGCAGAAAAATAAAGGGGTAAACCAAAATAACTGCAAAGTAAAACCCAACAATTCTGTGTAGTAAACAAATGGAAGAGTCCTGTGGAAAAAAAAGATGTCACATGATAAAACCTGTGCAGTAAAGAAAAACAACTGATGTTCTAAGTCTTTTTTTCTCAGATTTCAATTATCCATGTAGTGGCTGGTGCCCAGCAGTCAGGCTTAAGCAGGAAAGACCTCTGCAGCAGTCTTGCACACCAGGCTATAATTTGCCCTGAAACCAGGAGAACAGCATCCTGGTAAAAACAGCACTGGTGTATTTGTGATGCATTTGTAGACCCCCTTTTAACCAAGCAGGCCCTTGGCATGTGAGGAATGGCAAACAGGCAATGTACCTGTACATCTTTTGTCTGTGGGGCACAAATGTTACCCATGTAGTTACAGGAATTCAGAGAGGTGGTTTCAATGTATTGTGTCAGAGACAGAGCCCAGCCAAACAAGCTGAAGATCTGAATCTTAGCACAGAGTAGAGGATATTCACTTGCTGCCTCCTGGGGTATCACTCTTGGCCAACTCACAGAAGGGAAAATCCTTAAGCAGGTTTAAAGCTAGGAATCAGGGCAGAAGAAAGTGTGTGGTTCTTGGAGTGGAGAAAAATTGCCAGAGGAGCTGGTGGGGTCTGTGCAGTTCAGCAGATTTCTGTGTGACCTGGAAAAGGGGTTAGCTGTCAGCTGCCAATATTTGCTGATGGCATTAAATTGTTCAAATTAGTAAGAAGCAGGACCAGCTGTGGAGACATGTAGAAAGAAGAACCTTGTAATAGTGGGTGACTGAGCAAAAAAAAATTGCATATGACATTCAGCATAAATTAATGTTCAGGGATGCATGTAAGAGCAAAACAGTTATGACTCTACATATAAAATGATGGCCCTGGGAAGAGCTGAGGGAGCAGGGAGATATAATTCAGGAACTTGATCTGGGATTACATCAAACACCTGAAAACACTGGTAGTGGTCAGTACTCAGTGATGGTTAAATAAAACTGACATATGAAGTCAGTTTTAACATTAACATGCTGGGGAACAAAACAGAACATACTAGTTTTGGTAAAACAGCACTTTCTGCTCTGACTTCACTAGACTGGTTTCCTGGAGACCAGGTGATGAGTGCTCACAGCCTTTGTGTCATTCCCTTGTCTGAGAGAGAGAACAGGGAGGGCTAGTAAAGAAGGGATTTCTTCTCCTAGTATGTCATGTCAATTTTCCTTTGACATCAAGGACTTGTTCCTCTGTCAAAAGAAGCCAATTTTGCAATGTGTGGAGGAACAACATGAGCCCTCCAACAACTGCTATGGGGGGAACTCAACAGCCCCTACTCTAGTTCATCTCACCCCAAAGGTTGCATGAAGGATGCCTGTTAAATGCAGTAAGGGCAACATGGGTGAAAACTGACATTGGGGTGAGATTATAGCTCAGGATTATCTTTAAAAAGTGAGAATATTCAATAAGATGCAATAAGGAGCTCTTGGAAGAATAGAGTTGAATAACATTAGTAGAAGGAATACTTGGAGGTCATTTAATCTAACCACTTTCTAAAACCAGCCTTAGCCCCAGTACCGAAATAGGTTGGTCAGGGTCTCTCTGTGATGCAGTGACTGTGTTGAGTAGTTTCAGTGCTCAGCCATGGGCTAGTTCCAGTGCAGTAAGTCCTGTGTGGATCACTTTGTCTTGGCCAGGCTTGTGAAGAAGTAATGAATCTTGCAAGGTCAGTTTTTTTTTCTTGTATCCATTCACATTATCTGTTTTTCGCTGGGGCTGTGATGTTGGCAGTTTATGCAGGATGTTGAGATAAAACGACAATTAAGTTGCCAGCCTGGGCTGGGAGGGTTAATGGCAAATATGTGCTACAAACAGAGCTCTTCAGGCACTTGAGCCTGTCCTGAGAGAGAAGTGATTGGGTAAGACTGATGCCCAAGTGCACTGCACAAGGAAGGCTGGGGAAAATTAGCAGCTTTTCCTGTCCATGAGAGCTAGTCCTTGCCCAGCTGTTGAGTGGCAGGAGGACACTGATTGATTGACTTGTGTGTTTTCTCTGGTGGCCCTGAGAGTACCTTCCCCAAGAGACATAACCTCTGGGCCTTGCTGTCTCCCAGAGAAGTTGAGCAGTATGTGAGCTTTAGGTGAAACTTCCTACTGGGTTGGAAAAGCCAGCTCCCTATGGGTCATTTATTTTCAGCCTCCATTACTGTTGTGTTGACCCCTGCTTCCAAGGTGGGTTTGCATTGGGAGTGAGGGTCAGCGTGTGTGGGGATTAGGGGTGGTGTTCAAAGACAGTAGACACGTGATTGTATTTTAAATACTTCTTTTGACTGCTTTCTGCATGGTTTGTTGAACAGGATGAAGAAGCACAAATGAAATGAAGCACCCTGGTTGTACATGTCCCTTCTCAGTCCCCTAGCTCAGCTTCCCAGAGGTGTTCCTGCAGCTTCTTGCTGGTGAGCTCGTGGGGCAGGGTTAAGGCTGTGGATGACCTGAGGCCAAGGGCTGTGGCAGGACCGTGTCCCAGGAGCTGGGCACAGGGGGCAGCCAGCTGCCTGCTGTCCCCAGCTGTGTTCTCTGCTGCGGCCCAAACAAGGGCTCACGGGTTGGCTTTAATACGTGTGAGCTTTCTGCCACCTGCTCACAGAATGAAAAATTAATATGCTTATGCACTGACTAAATTATGCTGTACACTAATTCCTGAAGAAAATGTTGATAAGAGTGCTTTGAGAAAGGCTTTTTAATATCCTTTCCAAGTGACTGAAGGAATTCCAATTAGACCTTACATGTCATTTTCATTTCCCTTGTCATGGCTGTCTAATTCTGAAAAATGCTTCCATCTCTCCTGCTTTCATGTATCATCTGCTTTTCTTATTTGTCCACCCATAATCCTGGTGGGTGACATGACAGCTATTTCCATGGCAAGAGCATTACAAATTCTAATAATATCTTTCACTGAAGTAGCACTTTTATCCCTGGTGGAGCTGTGAGAAATGAAGTTTTATATACATCATTTCATCACTTCATATGGTTTTCTAATCTCGCATTGTGCAGCTCCTGGTTACCACATTTCATGTAACTTGCTGGAAAAAAAACCCCACAACACTCCTTTTTTCCTTTGCGGTTTTGATCTAAAAAAAAAAATCTCTTTGGCTTGGAAGTACGATTTATTTAGGTTTTGGATTGGAAACAAAGCTATTCAGCATTCAAAAATGTTAAGAAAATGTCCCTATGTGCTAAAGTAGGCTTATTTTGGTTTGTGTAACCAAAAGTAAACCCCCATCCAAACCCTCTGAATTCCAGCTAGACAGCTTTGCATTTGATTACTTCTATCCTATGCATCTTTGCTCTGAAAAGAGTGAAAATCCATTTTCTTGCTGAAGATTTTATATTAAATAGTTGTTTTATCTGCCATTGAAACACAGCTAGTTTTACAAGGGGTGTGGCTGGTGCTGAGCACTGAGCTGCAACGCTGCGCGGTAGCTGCCGGGATGCTGTGCAGGGAGCACAATGCCCAGGCATTAGGACAGAGAGGATTTGTGTAGGCTGAATGTTAATGACTCAAACTGCAGTTTTTCCAAGGCACTAGGCTCAACTTCTCTCAGGATGGAGGACAATGAACAAGAGATATTCCTGGCCAAGTGTCATGGTTTTAGTTCAGCACAGATGTGGAGGGAAGGTTGCAGCTGAACGCTAGCACTAGTTTGATGGGGTTTTTTGCAGTATCTGAGATTTCTTTGTCCTTGCTAATTAAAAATATGTCTGTGAAATGAAGGAATAATGAAAAAATATACAATTACTTCTTTGGGTGTTGGCTTGGGGCAAAAATGATATTTCCTAGAATTCTCTAACACTTCTGCTCAGTGACTGAATACGTGTTGTTTAAATTGGATAACTACTGCTGCAGCCTCCTCTCGAGAGGAGAGAGGAACTGGAGTTCATTTGTTGAAACTCTCCTCTCCTACATTTATTCTCACACAGTTCTGTGCTCACCCTTGGCTGGTTTCTTATTTAATTGCTGTCGACCAGGAATAATTTCACAGAAGGCAAAAGACTGACACTGCAAAACAGTGGCAAGGAGGACTAAGTAATGCACGAGGACTAAAAGTCTCCTTGTACATTACTTTGTTAATATGCTTGAGAACTAAGAATATAATTTGAGTCAATAAAATGTTCAGTGAGTCACTGCTTCATAGCCCCATCAACTTTCCAGGGGTGGCTGTGCAATTTGTATTTTGCCCCTGGAGAACCTGTGAGCTCAGTCATGTTCAAATCAGAAGTACTTATGTATTTAGTTCATATTTGAGTTCATTTTTATTAATCCAAGGTTAAGTATGGATTGCCCTTTCACTCTGTGGCATTACATCACTTAAAGGAAAACTTTTACTTTTAGTTGTCCTATATTTTGCAATGTCTAGCCGTGACTACCCCATAAAGGGGCTGTTTCACAAGCAGTAAGTACATGCTTTTTGTTAAGACATGCACAAAAGACATCAATGAATGATGTTTTAAAGCACTGAAATCTGAAGTGAATACTCCGTGAAATTCTGGGGGAAATCCCAGCATGACCTGTCCACTGCTCTTGCTGGCTTTGGAGCCAGGCTCCAAAGAAAAACACATGTGCAGTGGTTTAAAGGAAAAGGAATTACACAATATAGAGGGCATGGCACAATGTACTGTGGCACTAGACAGTGTCCTTGGTCATGCAGAAGAACCTTTTTGTACAGGGGAAAAATGTTGCATTTTCAAATTTATATTGTATTTGAAAGGGACCTGCAGACATTGTAGCTGTGTGAAAAAGAAAAGCAAATTTGATTACATGTTCAACAGCAAGATTGTCTTCTTTTGACGCTTTTGTGTAGATGTTCAATGCCCCCAAAAGCAGAGAAGTTATCCTCTGAAGCCCTTAATCAGTATACTGAAAGTTACAAGTTTGAAGAACACCTAATTACGATTTTAGAGATAGTTATTTCTGATATTTTGAGATCCCTTATTTTGTGCTTAAAATTACATACAATGCAAAAGTGCTACAAATCTAACTTCAGAGAATTTGTGGCTAGTAACAAAACATGTAGTAAATAACATCCTTGATCTCAGGGATAAAAAAACTTCCAGAAAGTGATCATTAGAACTGGGATGTAAAATCCCAGAGTGTTCTAGGATTCACCTAGATTTTTGGGAACTTTTTCCCTGCCCTTCATTGCTGCCCTGCTTAGAAGAGCTGATTCTGCCATGAGGTGTGCAGTAGGGACAACCCAAAAGAAAGCATCAGGCCCTGCTTTTGCACTGCTACTTCCATTTTCGCTCTATTATAGAACTCTTTTTTTGAACTTTATTATATATATATTTTTTTTAATAGCAGTTGTGTCTAGAATCAGCTTGATTGCATATCTCTGCTCTGGAAAAAGTGCCTTCAATTCTTCCTTTTTCCTCCTTACTTTCCTCAGAGGAAGTACCATCTATTGTCTGCTGTAACTAGCTGTGCCAAAGCATCTCTCTGTTTCCAGTCTGGGATCCCTTCCCTGCTGTTCCAGGGCAAATCTCACATTCTTATGCAGCTCAGTTCAGTTGCCTAAACAACAGCCAACTAGTGCTGTTAAAGTGCCTTGCAGTATCAGCAGATGTGACACAGAGCCTGGGCACAGCCCATTCTCTATGGAGGAGCAGGGTGTTGTAAACTCGGGTATCTTAGGAGGACTGAGGAGAAGTTGTGGATGCCCCATCCCTAAAAGTGTTCAAAGCCAGGTTGGATGGGCCTCTGAGCAACCTGGTCTAGTGAAGTGTCCCTGCCCATGGTGGGGGGCTTGGAAATACATGACTTTTAAGGTCCCTTCCCACTCAAACCACTGTACAATTCTATAATATTTAAACATGAGAACTGGTCCCACCCTCTCCTGGTGGTATCCGTCTGTGCCAGTGTCGAAATGAGGACTCAGGGATGGATGAACCTTGGCCTTCTAGCAGGATGCTTGCCTTGCAATTCCCATTAGCAAAGAGCCTTCACAGAGGAGGTGATGGGGCAGGAAGGTAGGATTAAAGTGTTTTAGGAAATAAGGACACTTCTGGGACAAGAGGGACCTGTGTGGGCTATGCCATGGTTAAAATGAGGTCAGGCTGTGCCTCTGAAAAGGCTGGGAGGGAAATAAACAGATTGGAATGAACAAGGAAATGAGGCTGCCTGTGGTCCCTCTTGGCCAGCAATGCTCAGTGACAGAGCTAGGGAAAAACAAACCCATGCTTTTACAGCAGAGCTTAGTGTTTAAAAATGAGGATAGGAGAATGAGCATTCCTGGGCTCAAACAGAAACCCTGATGGAGCAGTCATCCCAGGGACATGGTGGGAGGAGTAGGATCAGTGGGATACGGTGTTGCCAGGCTACCAATCTTGCAGGAAAAGAAAGCAGGACATATTGGTGGGGGAGTGACGTTGTATTTGAAGGATAATATGAAGTGTAATGGCATAAAAATATTCCAAGGAAAACAAGCACGCAGTGGAACCCCTAGTTAATGGTGGCACAGTGACATTGTACTGACGAGCCCCTGCTTAAAGACAGGGACTGATCAGCATAACAGGACTGGGGAATGAGAGGTGAGAGGAGCTGCAGCTACAAAACAGACAGCAAAGGGGGTAGTTGTGAGCTCCCTCTATAGACTGGATTGATGCCTTGTCAGGGCAAGGTGTGGAGGTAAAAAATTTTGACTTGCTGTGTAGAATAACTTTCAGGAGAAGATGCTGATCTCTGTTTGGATCCAAGTGGTGCATGAGACCTGCTTCAGGAGGTAGCTGTCTCAACATGATTAGACTGCAGCAAGCCAAGTGAGTTCAGAACATGAATATTCAATTTCAAGACAGGGAGCTCCGTGGAAATGAGGCAATTTGTCAAAAAAGAAAATAAAACAACCTTGAAAACACTAGTCTAGGAAGTGAGAAAATGGAGGCTTCTAAAAATGACAGTATTAGAAGTTGAGGTAAATTTTGCATTGCAATTAGAAAGAAAACATAAATCCAGTAAAATCCCTTCAAGGCTTAATAAAGAAGTTGAGGCTATCACAAAGAGTGGATTGATATTTAATAAATGGGAAAATTGCCCAAATGAAGACAGTCCATAAATTATGAAAAGTAAATAGGCAATTAGGAGGACAGAAAAAAAAACCCCTAAAACTTGAAGAGAGCCTTGCTAATGATGCTTGAGCTGTTAGTGACAAGTTCTTCAAATTCATAAGAACTGGGAAGCCAGACAAGGGATCAGTGGGACCATTTGCTGGCCAAAGGTGAAAGATGCTCTCAGTGCATCACATCCAAGAACCTCACTGTATTTGCATGTGTCTTTGCTGCTGGGGGGATTCCTACACCCAACGATCTTTTTCACAGCAGGAAGGTCACAGGACCCAGATCAAGTTTGACTAAGCAGGTAAGTTAAGAAGTTCCTAGGACTAGATGGCATCTAGCCTGGACTTCTGAAGGATCTCCAAGGTGAAGTTACTGCTCTTCTGCCTGTGTGACACATTGTTAAAAGTACTTGCTGTGGCAGCAGATTGGTGGGTCTCCCTTGTAATTCCTGCCTATGTCCCCTACCTATGGGGCTGGAGAGGATCAAGGGGTGTACAGTGAACCTGATTTCCACCCTTGGCCAGTTAGTGTTGGAAAAAAGAAGGTCACTGAAAATGTGGGTGAACAGAGCTGGCTTGGAAGGTCTCTGTCACTGCAGTGAGATCCTGCCTTGATGCTCTGCTCAAGTTTCGTACATACATCAAAGAACATGGATAAAGAAGTTCTAGTTGGCACACTGTAGCTTGGATCTTCCATGTTCAGAATGCCAGCCTAGATGGATCATTGGTCTAACCCAACAGGGTGTTTCTTGTGCTCGCAGACACAAGATGTAAATGTTTGCAAACAGAATGAATTCTATGATGCAGGGCACTGTGGAAAGTGAAGAGCTGCTGTGGGCTGCTGCTATGGCATGGCAGTCTTTCTCCTCTTGGAGTCTACCTGCTCATAATGCAGATAAAAGTTTATTCTTCCCTTCTCCAATTTTGTCTGGACACTTGGCAGAGCAAAAACTAGATCAGATCCCTGAAAACTTACATCTAGTTTCCCCAGACTGACAAATCACCACATGTAATTTGCTTGCTGTTAAGGACTGGCAGAGATGTCCCAGCAAAAAGGAACTTACAGAATCCTTCAGAGCAGCATGTGTTCTTAATGGGGGTTTAATTACCCAGGCATTTGTTGAAGACAAACGTGACAGGACACAGATGGTTCATCCAATTTTTAGTGTACTAGTGGAGAGTTGTGAGACCAGGTGGTAAAAGCAACTGGAAAGAAAAGTACTTAAGGATTCATTTCTTACTAGAAGGAAGAGTTGAAAAGTTTATGCTAGAGAAAATTAATATGGTGATCATGAAATGACACAGTCTCTGATCCTCTGGATGAGAAGAAGAGGTGACAGGGCAGTCAGGGTCCTGGACAACGAGAAAATTACAAGTGTGATACTGATAATTAAACAAAGGGTAGCAGGTGAGTTATTTTTAACCTGTCACTTCAGTTCTCTGATAAATTCTGAAACAAATAATTATGTGATATTTTGTAGGCACCCTTGAGATAACAAAACAAACAGTATCCATTATGAACTTGTCAAGAACCAAGTGTGGAACCAGTCTTTTTATTTTCTAAAATAGCAACCCACTGGCAGGTAAGAAAGAATCAGCAGGAGCTGGCATTTGACACTCTTTCACATGTCCTTATAAGCAAAATACAGAAAAGTGGTCAGAATGAAATTGTTGAGGTGTAGAATCAAAATTTATACAGTACCCATTTTCTTGGGTGGTGTCAAAGGTATGTAGTCAAAGTGATAGGATGGATCAAGAGGGGATTTGAGTAGTACATACTGTGTTTTTTCTCCTTTTTGGATCCTAAAGCATTTGTATAACCTGAAGGAATTGCTGGGAAATAAAGTGAGACAGTTCAATAGGGACAAGTTCAAGGCACTACCCGTAGGTAGTTAATAAATGGAAGCAGTCAATATTTGCCCTGAGGCAGTCTGCCAGCATGTGCACCAGTCGATGGCTGTGTGAAGGGAGGTGAGTGCCAAGGCAGCAGCCTGCCACAAGAGGATCTGGGGCTCACAGAGAAGCACAGGTTGAGCTGGATCAGCAGCTCCATGTACAGAAGGCCAGTGTTGCAGCTGGTGGGGGAAGAAAGGTAAAAAACCAGGAATCAACCAGATACATGCTGTTGCTATTTCTGAATAGACCAGGGCAGGAGCTTTGCACCTCATTTTGGGCAGTAAGAATGAAGAAAAATGAGGACTGCCTGGAATGATGAATGTCTAGAAACTGTGAGAATGATTAGAGGGCTAGCAGATGTCACCCACCAGTTGAAATAACGAGATTGGTTAACCTTAAGCAAGGGGTTGGAGGGGAACAAGAAAGCAGACTTTGAATACATGAAAGGCTCTTGAGAGGAGGAGGAGGTAAATAAAATATTTCCATAGTTATGGTAGCTGGGGCAAGAGGTAGTGGTTTTGACTCTACGGGATGTGAAGCAGAGATGATTCAAATAAGACATAGGAAAATCTTTCCAAAAACAAAGCACTGGAATAGATTCTGGAGTGGCAGTGTTGGTGATGCCTCATCACTACAAGTGGTTAGGGCAGGTTAGCCAAATCTGTCCTGAAAAAATAGAAGTACAAGGTGATTCTGCTGTGGGACAAAATTATTCTGAGACTTTATTTTCGTCTTATCCTACGTTGTTCTGACTTCGTATTTTTAAATTAAAAACCTTTTCTGAACTGCACTCCCTTCCTCTGTGCTCTATTTTGTGTTCTCTTTGATGTGATATGTTCTTTGAATAGTGCCGCTGATACTTTCCTGCTGATCTGTTTTACCCAATTCAAAATCTTAGAAATTGTTTGCATGAAATTATTTTTATTCCTAGTGTGCAATAACAATCTGATACTTGACACAATAATCACTGAGGAGCTCGATTGCCTCGATGAAAATCTCAGCAAACAGTTAAGGAATTAGAAACTTTCAGTGTTTGTTTTGTGAGTACCCCTTGGGTTTTTTGGGGATTCCACCCTCTAAATATTTTATTCTTCATCTCTTCGGCCTACACCTGTTGTATTCTGTTCTCCAAAGCCAGTAAGTTTATTAGGAAGGCATTTCTTGTTCCCTGTGCTTGCACAGTCCTGTTCCCTCTTTAAGCACACTGCTTCCCTCGGTGTTGCCTGGGCTAAGTAAAGGAGGAACCCCATGGAAGTAGTTATTGAATTTGGAGAGAGCTTTACATTGTTGGTAACTGGGACTAATTTAGGTGTTTGCTGTATGTCTGTCTGAGCAGAAGGAGTTAAACAGATAAAAGGCTGCTGTCTAGTCTCCTGTGTGCATTGTTTTACGCCCATGGCAATTTTTAATCTTTGATGACAAGCATGTGCCCACCCATTCTTTCTGTCTGTTATTAGGAGAAGACAGAGCAGTGAGTCAACATGCTTCTGTCTTCTGTTGGGAAGTATTGAACTTTCCACAAGGCTTCATGTTGTGAGATAGCATGGTGAAGCATCTATTCCTGTCACCATGACCTGGAAGCTTTTTGAGGAAAAATTGCTTCCAAATATGTTCAGCCATCTAGTTCTGCTTCTGAAAAAACCCACCTTTTCATCTGTGAGACACGGGGAACCTGTGTTGGAGCCACCTGTTTTAAGTAGACTCTCAAAAAGCCACAGGGGGGTGTCTCACCACTCAGATGGGGTGTTTCCAATTAAAGGATGAAACAGGAATGGGACTTCTGTGAGCAGGAAGCACAGGCAGTCTGTACCCCACAGCAGGCAGAAAACCACATCTGTGCCTCAGCCACCCCAGCTATGTGCTTGGATGGGTTGTGATGTGTTGCAGAGTGTGGATGAGAAGATCTGAGGTGATCGTCACCTCAGCAGCCTTGGGGATGGCTGGCTGCAGCTGCACCTCTGTGCTGATGAAGGCTATAGAAGACAAAACAAGCTTGCAGAAGGGCAAATTAAAAGATTATAGTCTTCAAATATTTGCTTTTCCCTTCTGTCAGGGTTTCTCACTGCAGGAAGTGAATGGGATAACCCTAAGAGATTTGGCTTGTTTGCAAGAGGATGTGAGTGTCGTGCTCTCTGCAGCATCCTGCACAGGGGCAGCAGCTCAGGGGAGGACGAGAAGACAGCTGGGCATAGAATAGCCAGAAACAATTTTTGAACTGCTGAAGGCCATGAAAAATCTTGTCTCTATCCTGAATGTTAAATTCACCAGAAAGTAGCCTGATCACCAGTAATTCCCTGCGGGGCCATTGCAGGCAGCCTTTGCCCTTGGGTTTGGAGTGGCTGGCCAGGCTGGCCACTGATGTCCTGGTAAGGCAGTTTTTCATGAAGGTGCACATGGGCTGGGAAGGGGTTTAATTCTCTGCTTGGTCCATTTGTTGCACAGCTACACTGAAGTCAGGCCCACATAAGATTCAGCAGACTGGCTTTGACTGGAGAAAGGGCTCTGCTGTAGATGTATGAGTGCATCTGTTTAGTCTTCACGCTGCAGTGGTAGTGTTCATCAGGGGTGTGACCCGCTCAGCAGATGCTGTTGTTTTGGACTCAGCATTAACATTGATGCCTTACTTATTGCTAGGTTCGATCAATGATTTCAGTAATAAAGGAGGAATCAGTGCTTATCTATTCAGATTCCTCAGCAGAGCAAAGTATGACAGACAGATAATAGACCTTGATGGGTAGTGACCTTTATTTTCCTTAATAAATGTAAATCAATCGTATTCCTTATCCAAAGGCAAACTGAACAGATAGCTACCAAAGGAAAGGACTCGTGTCCTTGCACCCCGAAGTGTGCTGAAAACAGGTTGTACAAAGAGCACAAGCACCCCGGTTGCTCCTAGTGGGACCAGGGAATCGTGGTGTGGGGCCAGGATGGAGTGAGCATGTTGATTGCCAGCAAGATGGGAGCACAGAAACCAAACTGGTGAGAACTCCTATGGAGAGAGGGAGATTTTTGATCACCTGTTTTCCATGAGTCAGCTCTTCTGACTGTTTTGGGGGGTGAGGTGGCAGTCAGAAGCAGCAGAAATTAAATTACAGCAACTTGGGATAGCAAAGTAGCATTTGACGTGAATTCTAAGGCTGAGATTCTTATAGAGATCACAGCTGGCATCAAAATGTCTGAGCTTGGAGAAATGAAAATTATTTATGTTGCTTAGTTCTTTGCGACAGGGAGTTTAGTTCCTTATATTCTAAAAATAGGCAAGACCTCCCCCCCACTTTAAACAGCATCATTTCAACACAAAATATTTCCCTCTACACAACCCTATTTCTCAATGGAAGGGTCTTCTTCTGTACATGCTATTTTAACTTTGCCATACAAGAGCTAGGTCAAAGTGTTTCCCTCTCTAATATTAATTATTAAATATGATTTAAATTGACTTGAGAAACAGTTCTGTTAGCTCTTTAGCACTGAAACCTCCTACTGAAACCTCCTGTTTCACTTTTTTTTTTTAAATACCCAGGGTCATTCATGTGTTATAACAAGATGCTCATTCAATGATTTCAGACAAGCAAGTGTCTCCATTCTGGGGTTTTGCTTTGATTAGCACCCATTACAATGCTTCTGTGAATGAATGCATTATATCTTCTTTTAGTCCTCAAGAATCTCATGCTGCTCAGACAGAGCTGTAGGAAAGAAATGGACCTCTTCTTTCAGTGTGTGCATTGAACTATACAGCAGCGTTTTACAGCATGCCTTAGAAAAAGCAAGAAGTCGGGGCACTTTGTGAACTGCATTCACAAAACCACTGGACTGGCACTTTGTGATGCTCTCTTCTGGGTGACCCATTGCAATTCCAGGCATAATCCCTCCTGCTAAGAATGCCATCCTGTGTGATTTAACCGGATCTGCTCCCATGCAAGGCTTGCTTCTGCGTATGTGAGAAGGGAGCCAGGCGCAAGTGTTCAGATTTCAACATGGAGAGAGCAAGGGGCTGGTGCAGGATGTGGGACTCAGCCCATTCTGTAAGAGTGCAGAGCAGCAAGCCACTGCTGGGATCCAGGAGGGATGGGGAGAGGGTGTGTGTGTGTGTTTGCAAGTGGATATGTAGGAAACAAGGACAGACAGTGATTTTGTAGGAGGACTGATGCATATCCAGAACCTGCTGTATGTTGACTTTGGGATGCACTGAAGGCTTCCCCTTCAGAAGAGATAGCACAGTCAAATACAGGAAAAGGATATACATTCTGTACCTATTTCATCACATTCAGACACATGAATGGGTGAGGTGTGCTCAAACCTCTGCAGCAACTTCTGCCAGCTTAGTCCACAAGAAATGATATGGTGCTTGTATCACCTTGTTAGTAGCTTTAACCTTTTCCTGTTTAAGTTCCTGAATCTTACTTGTTTCTTTATCAAATGTGGTGCTGCATTTTCTAACCATGTTGGAAAATGTTCAGTGTGCTGTTCAGTGGTTTTTTTTCAGCACGAGAACACTGTTTTAGATTTAAATATCTGCACTGAAGTAATGTGAGCTATATATTGAGTCAATGTCTGCTAAATAAATGAGGCTGTAGTTCTCTCCACAGTAAGTGTGAGTTATTCCAGATTTTGCAAGACCATCTGTATTCCAGACTTCTAGCTGAACTTAGTGCAGAATATGTTTGATAGACAATAGCGTTATTAGATAAATTAAGTGTTAGCAATAGGCTGTCAGCTTAATTATGGTAGCTGGCTGTTCTTAAAAAAACAGTGAGTTGTTTTGGATAGAAGTGTCTGTGTGATAACCTTCTCCAACTTCTTGCAGCTCTTGAAGCCAGTACAGCAAGACAGGAAAATGCCTGTGGCAAAGCCCTGCTCAGATGCCTTATTTATAGGTCCCTATTAGCATTTTCTGTTTTAATATGTGAAACAACCATTGACTGAATCACAGGATGACCTCCACAGCTACTGAGCCACAACTCTCTGGCAGGGCACTTGGAGATTCTCTGCTATTCAGCTGGCTTGGCTGTTAGGTTTTTGTTTTCTTTTTATCAGCCAATTCATATCAGATGCCCCGTGTGTTAACATGAGGCTGAAACGGTCAGGAAACAAGACTTGCATGAAGCATCCTGGAGATGTCTTATGCTCTCTGTTGGTGCTTGAAAAATGCATTGATTCAAAAGTGAGCATGTGGCTTTTTTCATGGACCTGTGCCCTGGGATTCACTCGCTCCTACAATCAATTGCAACCCAGTGAAATCCTGTCTGCTTCTGCACAGACTTTTTCCTTGCTTGCTTCAAGGACCCGAGATGGAGATTAGTTTTCTGGTAGGAATAACTAGGCTCTGCAGTGAAGGCCATCACCATCACTTCGTTTCTCAATAGGACTGGTAGTAGAAGCGTATTACACAAGTGTCTTTTGTTCTAAAGCAATAATTATAGTCTACTTTTAAATGATACTTGCATAACGTCATCTATTGCATTTCAAGACTAGGGCTAAGGCAATATCCAAGAGCCACAAAACCTGACTGTAACAGGGTGCTGCACCTTGGGGAGTGGGAATGAAACTGGAGGCTCCTTCAGGCAAAGTTCCACCAAGTCTGCTCAGGAAGTGACCTTGTGCCAGCTTCTTGACTGGCTATGCAGCTATGTGACCAGGCTTTTTCCCCTGCTAAATTCTCCTGACAAACTTATATTCAATGGCAGTGAGCTATGCTGTCTCTCCCAAACAGTGCTGAATGAAACCTCTCTGTCTCCTCTTCATCTCATTTGCCCATTTATGTGAAAATACCAGGTTCCTCTGGCACTGGATTTCTCCCTCCTTCACTAATGTTAGTTACCATGGGGACTGCTAATAGGAGAAAAATCAGCAATTTACCCAAGTAAAAGATGAAAACATTTCAATGCTATGTTCATATTATGCACTGAATATCTAGGTTCATGAAGAATGGATATATGAGTGACTATTGTTGTGTGAACAGCCTGTAAATGCTAAGTAAGGGGGCTGTTGTTCTTGCCTTCAATATATCTGGCACCATAAAAGAGTGTTCTAGTACTTTTGCTTCCATGTACTCTGTGCCATATAGTACAGAGATTTCTCTATGAAATCATATTTTTCCTCAGTTTCAAAATACTCGTAAAATGAATATATATCAGTTAGCTGTGACTGGCATTTTTAGGATAAGGAATAAATTCCATGAAGTTTCAAAGAGAAAGAATACTCACATCTTAACCAATGACTTGATTTGACCTGAGGTGAGGCAAGAGGCAGATTGCCAATGAGTCCCTTGAATGTGGTGTCAAGTGCTTTTATGTGTAGGCTGCTTGCTGAATGGCACCAGGCAACTGTTCAGAAATCTAAAATGACTTTTTTTTTTTTTTAAGTAGAAGTTGTAGATGACTGAAAGAGATTTCAAGTGTGAAATTTCCACTTTTCATTAGTGAGTAAGGTTTTCCTCCTTGGTGGTGGCTTTCCTATAGAGGACAAATTAGACAGAGAGAAGAAACTGCCAGGA
This sequence comes from Pachycephala philippinensis, assembly GCA_013397055.1. Lineage (NCBI taxonomy): Eukaryota > Metazoa > Chordata > Aves > Passeriformes > Pachycephala > Pachycephala philippinensis. Next base: position 944,871 of record VWZT01015009.1, read on the forward strand.
AAATTTTCAGAACAGCCCAGCACCAAAGATTTGGTATTTGGCTGGGGCTGCTGGTAACTCTGCTAAGGAATGTGGCTTCCAGGTGGCCACTGGCTGGGTCATCCTGTGTGATGTGCTGAAGAGGAATGGATGCAGCTCTGTAGCTTGCCTCTGCAGACCTGTGCCACACTGCCATGAGGCAAGGTGAGGACCACCCTCTGTCTTTGGTGCCAAGTTTATTCAGGCACTGATTTTGGGTCTGATACAGGTTTGGTGCATGCTGAGGGAGTTGAGGAGGAAAAGGGAATTGAAGTATTCTGGTTCAACCTTCAGCTTGCCCTTGGGATGTCCTAGGTGTGGGTTTCTGGTTCAAATTCAGCAAATGGTACTTAAAAGGTTAAAAATCCCCATGTCCCCCCCACCTCCCCAAAATACACATGCACACACAGAGAGAGAAAAAAAGGGTGCAGTGGAGGAATTTGTACTAAAAGCTTTTTTTTTTTAATATACTCAGTACAATACCCATATCTAAAAATGTGATTTAGAGCTCTGTTCTTTTCCAGCAAAGCAGAAAATGTATGTATGCTTTACCTGCTCAGCCCTGTTTCAGTTCTATATAGAATTTCTTCCAGCTGACCTTTCCCAAGCTGGCATTTATGTTTTGAGGGATTGTCCTTGAATCCCTCACCCTTATCCTGCCTCCTTCTGTCACTAACATCACAGGGAGATGGCTAAGCCAGCATGGAGTGCTTTTTCCCCCTCAGACTAAGGCAGAAGTAAAAGTTGGAAGTTGTGCTAAGTGCTGTTAGCCAGATTGAAATTAGTGAAGACAAAGCCCCCCATGCCAGACAGGGTGGGGAATGATGACTGAATGATGAAGGGCAGGGTTTCCAGGTGGAAACCCCAGTTCTTGATCTGCCTGCTTTTTTGGGGGGACTTGCAGCTGGGGTTGCAGCGTTACTGCTGTGGACGTGTTCACTGATGCAGGATGTGTGCACTGCTGCACTCCTCAGTTATTCTGTGGGGTTCCACCTGAGGCCTCTCAGATCCTCTTGCCTAATCCTTCAGTGAATGCTTCCAAATCTAATTCAGCCCAGAGAACCTTCACACCCAAAGAAAGTCATCCAAAAGCTCTAAAATATTTAATTTGCCCCTTTTTATAGCAGGAGGAGAAAATATGCTCTTGTGTGGGGTTTTTCCAGGGTTGGTGGTGATGGAACATATCCTGAGCCAAGGGCACTTTTACAACCCCAGCTCTGCCCAATGAAGCTAGTTTGAATGGCTGTTTCAAAAGAACGGTGAAAAATATTTATGGGGCTTTCTTATTTTTTTTTCTAATTGCATCTACTGTAGAGAACCTTCCCGTTGCTTGCCTCTGTTATTGATATAAAGCTCTGTTAAGGTTTTCTAAGTGTACAGTCTTTCACTTTTTGTATAGTAAGAATTAATTCTGATTGAATACTTTGCTTCACTGAACTGCAGATAAGATGAATGGGGAGCTGCTGGCTAAGAAAAGGCTCTCACAATGTGTTTTAGACCTCTGTGTCCCTGAGCACTTGATCTATTGATGGGTTTTCTAATGCTGTTATCCTGCTGATCTAGTTGCAGGATTTTACCTCACGCTGCAGAGCGCCTGCAGAAGAAAAAAGGGAGGAAGAAGTAGTGGTGACCCAGTTTTTCTCACGTGTGTGTACACGGAATGTCCTGGATGCCCTACGAGTCATTTTTGGTGGACAGTTTTCTTTGCTCTGGAGTCGGGCTCCGAGTTTGTTACTCCTGCTGATGTTCTTGAGGAAAAAAGAAGCAGGACAGAATGGATGGTATGCTCTGTGTTTGCAGCATATCCTGTAAAGGTTTTTTTTTGGAAATATCCAGGGTTGTGGCCCTCGTACTACCTTATAGCAGGTGAAACTGGGGTTTTAGGGCTGCTTTAGGAATGTCCTCAGATGTGTCTCTTGAGGCTTAATGCCCCTTGGTGTGAGCTGTGCAGAGTGAGGGAGAGAATTAGTTTTAACAGTACTCTTTAAAAAAATGTGGTGGCTAACCCTCAAAATCCTAGTGCTGAAATTGCATTTATCTTCTTCCAAACGCTTTCTCAAACCATAAGCTTAATATTCGCTTGGAGGGAAACCAGAGATATTTTTAACTGGAAGAGACCAGGCTGCAGGGAAGGGGCGTTTAGCCCAGGACCACGAGCATCTTGGCTCCAGCCTCCCTGAAGGGAATGAAAGGCAACTTATTTGCTTTGTCCTTGTACCATTGCAGCAACACAGCCCCAGTGACAGCCTCATTACCTCCTGGAGTTCTCCCAGCCTAAATATTTCTTTAAAACAGATACCTACAGGGCCATATTCCAAATTTTGTTCCACTTCTTATTAGATATACACCCATACAGATAATTTACAATTCAGGCACTGAATAATTATACATTATTCTTGACTAAGCAACTGATACAAAATCCAAACTATTAATTACTAGCACGATACCCAAAATCTGTACAAATAATGAACGTTTTGGTCTTATGAGAAATCTGGTCTCCTTTCATAGGCAGGGGCTATACTGATTTGGAACCCACTATGCAATGCGTGTGGAAAATTACACGACTGGCACAAAGCAGGGTCCTGTTCAGGCTCACAGCAATTGCCATTTATACCAGTGACGACAAAGTTGCAAGGCTGTGGCCTATCTTTCAGTGTCTGTTAAAATCATTGTAACTTTTTCTGTCAGATATAAATTGCAGTTGATACCTACCTCGATGCCTTCAACAAGTTTTCACAGCTGGCATGCAAATACACATATATCAATCCTTCCTGGTGGCTGGCTGGTTGCCAAAGTAGCTGAATACAGTCACAGCCCTGTTTGAATTTGGACACACATCTTGCGTCCTCTGAGATGCCAAATGAGTCACAAGCGGTTGCAAGAGTCAAATTTATCCACCCTCTTGAAAACAGTTCTTAGAGTTCTTCAAAACTTCCCAGCACTCTGCTTGTGGGTTTCCTGTAGGACTCCTTGCAGGGGGCAGAAAACCTCCACACAGTAATTCTGAGGCAGTGCTGTGAGAGACTAGTATCTTCACTAATGTTTTGGAGCAGGAATACTGCATTGGCAAAAGTGCACATCATTGGGTTTTTTGTTTTGTTTTCTTTTATTTTTCTTTTTTTATTGCTTCAATAAGTTCATGCTATCTGGTGTTAAGGTAGATGGCCAACAAGAGAGGCCTATCAGGGGTCATTGGCTTGCCTGGCCTTCCCTTCAGCAGCAGTGGCCTGAAACATCCAGCTTTGGTGGGTCAGGACATTGGGGGAATTATATGAACTGCCTGGCTGGTCTCTGTGCTCTTTAGACAGAAATACTTACAACTAAAATCAGAGGATGAGGATCACTGGGGTAAGTCTCTGTCATAGGCATGACCTTTGCCTGTAGTAGCTGCCCTTGTTCCAGAGAATACGGTACGGACCTAGCGTGCCACAAAACCAGATGTGTTTGAAAAAGTTTCAAAGTTGATGCTCACCAATACAGACGATTCTTTCTGATCTAGACATCAGCCTTTGAAATTAAAAAGAGAGTTGAATGAGCTTTTCTTGTAAATGGGGCATTTTTTACATCCCTTCCGTGGGGCTTGCCTAGTTTCTAATTAAACGCATGTTAAGCTAGAGCAAGAAAAAAGTCTCTTTTCTTTGTGGCTATTTATTGTGATTATCTATTTTCAAGCAACTTGAAATAGATGAACATTACTGAGACTGCATAAAGGCATTTTGCTCTTTTGTGAAATTTCATGGAATTTGGCCTGTGGGTTTAAGAAACACGTAACACACATACACACACACCGGGATTGCACTGGCTGTATTTCCACAAAAAAATTAGGCTAAGAAGGTCAAGCTGTGTTTAGCCTCAAGGTCAAATATCACACATTGGAAAATGTGCTTCTGTTCTTGGTTTACTTCTAAATGAAAAATATTATTTGTTTCTAACTTCTAACAATTCCTAGCACTGCAGTGTTTCCCTACTTTATTTAAGGTTTTCTGCAATTAGAAAAAAATGAATAATGCAAAAATGGATTTGCAAATTAATAGGTTGAATTTATGGTGCTAAAAATGAGGCTGCATTATGAATTATTCATGTGTACCTGAATGAGCACTATCTTTTCTTAAAACATTTGTGAGGTCCAAAAGATTCAGAGTCTCTTTCCTCACCAAAATAATCTTGTTTGGTAGCCAAAAATAACAGCATCAAAATCACATGAGAATAATAAAAAAAAATCCCAGATGAAATAGGTTTTATGAGTCATAGTCATTAAATATGTAGAAATACAATGATCTGTTTTAAATACAGACTAAATTTGAAAGAAAAAATAGTATAAATATTATACAAATCGGTGTGGATGTTAGTCTTTGTAGAAAGGAAAGGTTGTTACAGGGTGGCATGAATTATTTGTTCAGAAGCTTGCATTAGAAGATGTTTAAAAAGGCTCAGCATATTTTATAAAAGGGCAGAAAGCATATTCCAGCACAACTAGCTGAATGAAATTGCCAGGTTTGGGATTCAAGTGCCCTGAGGACATCTGCTCAGTACTCAGCTTCTGCAGCTCTTCCCATTGTTGTCTCTGGCTGGAGGCTCCAGAACCACAGGAAGACCTGACAGAGGTGACATACTGAGTCCTGCCTTCTGTCCTTCAGATGTGAAAGGGAAAATATTTAGCACTGCAAGAATGTGACATGCGAATGTAGGTGTACTGACAGACCATCTTTATGTTTGTATTTAGCAGGAAGATCCTGTTCGTATTAGTCCAGGCACATCCAGAAGTCCCTGCCTGAGGTGCTTCCCTCTAGTTTGTGCTCTCTTCCAGGGCTCCAGACCTGAGCAATATGGTGATACTATCTCTGTGAACTCATGGAGGAGGCAAAAGGCCTAGAGTTTTCTTTTGCATATGTGTGGAGAATTCCTGTGTTTACTTGTAGAGAGAAAAGTGGGCTCAAACCCTAATGCTTTCCAAATCACTATTTAGGTTTCTCCTATTTAAAGCCAGATCAGTCTTACAGCCCTTTGCGTAGCCTCTGCGGATGCTGGGCTTGTTCAAAACAGCTCTCTGAGAAGTGAAAATCCCAAATATACTATGGGTTTTCTTTCCAGTAAGTGTCTGCAACTTCTCCTCCTCTGTAACCCCTCCCTTTGGGGCAGAGTGACTCAGTACTGCTAGTGGTAATGAGCAGACCATTTTGATTGATAAGCACTTCACACTGATTCTGTGATGCTGGGGTAAAGAGCACAGACAATTCCCAGGGTGCAGGCTAAAAATGTGCTTCAGTCAAACCTCTTTCTTCACACTGATAAAGGGAAAGGAAAAAAACGGGTGTGAGGTTAAATACTGTTCATCTTTCAGGTTCTAGCTTTTAGATACATCCTTTTCATTAATAAATATCACTCTGTTTCAGTGGTTATCTATGCAGTTAGAGCACACCAGGCTTTTGTCAGTGCTGGAGTCCCAGTTTGCCAGGTGCTGGGCAGTGAATGCCAAATCGTTTAGAGCCTAGTGAAGCCAAGACACTATGAATGGACAGAGCAAACTGCTGAAAAGAAAGGAGGAACATGAATGGAAAAAGTAGCTGTGGGAACAGATGTACATTTGCAGGCCAGAAGCAAATGTAATTAAGATGCCTTGAAGGATTTGTAGTACTTGCATAAAAACATCACCTCTCTAACTTGCTTTACTCATTTTTCTTCCTAGATGTCAGCATGTGGCACATCAGATGGACACTCAAGTAGAATTTTGTATAAAATGAATTAGAGGAAAATAAATATTCTATTTGTTACATCTGGGAGACTCTTTACATCTGTTTTTGCAAACACTTATTAACAGGAGGTTTTCCAAGTGGGGAGAATTTGGTTGATGACAAGATATTCCTCTGTCAACATCATAGGATTTGAAGAACAGCTGCTGGTTGTATTTGAAGCTGGGAGTGGGGGAGAGGATCAGTGTTAGCTCTGCACTGGTAACTGCTGAGAAAAGCAGCAGTTTTTTTACTGCTTTTTACTGATTTTTTACTGATTTTTAAATCACTCTTTTTCTAAAATGTGGTGGCTTTGCATTGGAGACACTAACTCTGAAACATCTCAGTGCCTTTTTTCCCTTTTGTAATACTAACCCATTTGTGAGACACTGGCTATGGCTTCCTTTTCTCTCTCCTCTTTCTCTCGTGATGTTTGTCAGTGCTTTTACAGTCCTTGGCAGCTTCCCAGCCAGAGCAGGTTCCCTGCCAACAGAGTCCCCCCCATGGCAGCTCATTTTATAAAGGGCTGACTGCTTTGATGGATGATAAGGCTAAGGAGAATGAAGGAACAAGGGAATATTTTTTATTTTTAAGGAAAAAAAGTCCCTCTCACTTGCATCTGAAAGACGCATTGTAAATAGAGTCAGTCCAAACCTTGCAAGTTTTATCAAAAGGGAGCCCATCAGGGGTGAAAGCTGTTCCTGTGGTGCTCTGTGTGTGATACTGGGTGTGGGAGGTGGAAACATTAAGGCAGGAGAGGTTAGGAAATAAAGGAGAGCAAATTAGAATCCTAGGCTATGAGAGAAAAACACAGTGAGTGGAGAGAAGGGAAGAATAATCAGTCAAGGGAGAACACTGGAACAAAGAAGGAAAGAAGCTGGAAAGCAGAAATAGAAACAAAAATGGTCTGTAAGCAAAAGAGAAGCTGAAGAGATGTGCTGGAGGAAAGCAAGGTTGGTATACATGCAGCCATGTATGCACACTTGGTAGGGGAATAAGAGCTGAAGCCAGGATGAAAAATAAATCATTAGAAAAGATAAAAAAATCTTTTTGCTGACCTCCCTTCTCATCAGTCCAGCTGATACCTCTCAATGTTGAATTTAATATTGATGTTTAGTTCTGCAGGTATCTGATTGAGCCTCAAAGGCCTTGATTATATCCATCCTGTGGAGGTTTGCCTCAGGGCTCATAATTATTGTGGACACAGAAGGAAATACATGTTTTGAATCAGCCCAGTGTTTCCTTCATTTTGTGTGTCCTGGCTGGACTCTGATGTTGGCAGCTATTTCAGCTTTGCCTGCCTTACCTTATCTTACCTTAACAATTATGTTGCTTATCAGCTATTCACATCTTAAGAACCTCTAGTGTAATGTGAACATCTCCTGTGGATTATGTTTCACATCCTCTGGCTGTAGAGGGTAGAAACATAAAATGACACTTTCCTTCAGTGTCCATATGATCTTTCTGCAGCATCAATATGTCACTTCATTTCCTTGCTCATTCCAACAAAACCTCTCATGTAAGTGCAATTACTCAGGAGCATGTAAATGGCAACTTAAGGGAGAGACCTCCACAGATGTCTTGGCAGGAGCAAACCTGTCCTGTATGCCTGTATGCTTGAGTAAAGCTTTCTTGGGTCTCAGTCCAGACCGGCTCATTACAAACACTGCATTTACAATTGCCTTTTCCAGCGAAAACGTGCAGCATATTAATGGTTACTTTGTTAAGACTTTTTTCCTCTTTTTTTTTTCTTTCTTTCCCCCCCAGCTGCTGCAGGCATCTCTGGCAGACCAAGGCCCACAGCCATTCCTGCTGGCTACAGGCAGGCAGCTATCATTAATTTAAGGTAACTCTTAAGTGTCTAATAATAGGGTAATTCTGCCTTTTGAACACCTTTCTTATTTACACCTGTAGCTCTTGGTGCATTCCCATCCCATTCACATTTACTGCGATAGTAGGGACAAGTGCTCTCTGAAAATGATGCATCAAGTCTTCTCTTTTTCACAGTAAATTTTCTGTTTTTCTTGGATACCACTGGTTGTGTTCTCTGTTTCCACACCAAGTCAGTGGTGCTGCCTATCTCCCTGCTGCAGGCTGTGCTGTGGAGGTTGGCGCAGGCTCCGCTGCCTGCCCGTGGCCAGCAGGAATGGCCGTGGGCCCGGCTCCGCTGGAGATGCCTGTGGCACAAGAAGGGAGCAATTCCTTGAGGGGTTGAACTGGGTTGAGGCAAGCTGTGCCTTTAAAGCACAGTGATGTTCTGAGTACTTGTGGTGAATTTGGAAAAAGGTCCCATTTTTGTTTGGGTTTTTTTTTCCCCCTTGGTTGCTGGTTGCACTTACTGTTACCATGACTAGGTAATGTGTTTATACCTCAGCCTGGTTTGACTCATTACCCCTACCTTCAAGCCTCTGTCCCTGCTTCTGTCTTTGATTTAGCCTAGTTCACAAACCAGTTTCCTTAGGATATACGCGGAACTTTTGAGGTTTAAGAGGCAGTTATCTGCTTAGTCACAATTCAGGTTCTATGGGACATAAGCACTGACCTGGACTCTGGACTTTTCAAAACCAGCCCTTGGATTCCAGTGAAGGTGGCAGGTGCTCTCCATTTCATGTTGAAATGTAGGCATTCCAGCCTAATTTCTGAGTTGCAAATGCATGCAGATCCTTCCCATCACTGCCTGGGTGCTGGAAGAATTATGTCTTCTGGGATTATGCAGACTTCAGTTTCAATGGGTTTGATGTGAGCATCTAATCTGACTTCCTATACTTCAGCCTTACCCCTATAGAGTAAGCCTGAAGGTCATGAAAATAATATAAAAGAGTTTAAAAAAATGTAAGAGTAAAAGTGAAATAAATGAGTTAAGAAAAATCTAAAAGTGAAATTCAATGCATTCTGCCTGTGCTTATTCTGTGAATCTCTGTTTCCTCTATCAATCAAAAAGAGATTAAACTTCCTCACTTGCTTAATACTTGGTTAAACATTATACAGTCCATTGGCTCCAGATAAATGTGTCCCCAATTACATGGGACTTCTACTAATAGAACTTGAGCTAAGTAGTAGTCATTAGAGTAAATCAAATACCCCAGTAAAGTGGCCTCAGCTGAAGTTAGGTGCAGTGCAATCATGGCCCTCAGGGCATGTGGCTTGATTGCTTACAGCCTTGCATGTTTCCTTCTCTAAGTGCCATTTTCTAAATGAAAAATGTCTTCTATCTTTTTTTTTTTTCTTTTTTCCTGTGGATCCTTTCAATTCATAATAAAGAACCTCAAGTACTTTTTGAAGCCTCCTTGAGGGAATTCTATTTTTACTGGGATTTTAAAAGGGAAATAAATGGGAAAACAGGGAGAATTACTGTGTTTCATCTTGCTCACCAAAATCTCACCTTGTTTGAACTCAGCAGTCAGAGCATATTCAAACATCACGGAGGCAGAAAGTGTTCAAGTTTGTGGAATAATAGCCTTAAAAAATTCACAGAGTGCTAAATATTGGATGAATAGCTGAATGAAAATTCCAGACCTAGAATGTGGAAAGATTAGTCAAACTTCCCAAAGGAAATGTAGCTTGAGCAGCTACACTGTCTTTCTAAGCTGCCTATCCCTCCTCCCCCAGGTGTAGTTTTTGAACCCACCAGTCTCCTGAGCAGATCTGATGGAAGCATGGGGATTCAAAAGGCATGGAGTTGTTCCAAGTTCTGCGGAGGTGGTTAGTCAGAGGGGAGGAACAAAGAGGCTCTGCAGGAGGATAGAAGCCTCTCCATACAGCACACGGGGCTTAAACCCCTTGCAGCAGGTGCTGCCCTCAGTTCAGCAGCCAGCAGGGAGCAAGGCAGGGTTAGGGGATGTGGAGAGAGCCAGGTGTGTTTGGGGTGGCTCCAGGGGGCCACTGTGGTGGGGGACCACAGGCTGGAGGTGGTGTGCTGCGACCAGGAGCGTGCATGGGCTGTAGAACATCAACCACCAGGAAAACAGCTTCATTAATCTTGTTGGAAATGGAACAACTTGTCGGTGCTGTGTGAAGGAAGGGAGAGGGGGAATGAATCCCTGTGCATTTCTATGAACAATTTTCATGTGTAGTTCAACATTTGAGAATGCAAAACATTACTTGAGCCCTCCTCAGCCCGTTCCCTGAATCTGCTAATAAAGTAGGTTGTCAGGAAGAAACTGGGCTGTTAGAGCAGAGCAGGCAGGACTGGGAAGGCACAACTGGGACTATGCAGGAGGCACCCAGGAAGTCCTGGGCACTGCAGCTCAGTGCAATACCCCTCGGACACTGCCCGGGCCATGCTGGCCCTGTGGCTGCCACTGGTCAGCTGGTTCCACAGGGGATCACCTGGTGCCACAATCAGGACCTGTAACTACATCAGGATTTTTTTTTTAAAATCTCTTTTCTCTGGTTGTTTTTTGTTTTGTTTGTTTGGGGGTTTTTGGGTTTTTTTTGGGGGGTTTGTTTGGCTTTTATTCGGGGCAAAAAGGTAGGATGCTGCTGGTGAGCAGAATAAGATGTCTTCCAGTTACAGCTGCTCCTGCAGAAGCTCTGTCTGGTGATGTTTTGTTTATCTTGCTTGTGAGGATTGTGAGAAGGGAGCCAAAAATACCGAGCAAGCTCTGCTTTAAGGGATAACCTCTATGATACCTCTCCTTTTGCATCAGAAATGTGCAAATAGAAAATGACAGCATTATTTTCCTTTCCTTCTTTTCTTGCTGCAGTATGCTTTTTCCCCTGCCTGGCATACTGATTTGCTGGAGAATCCAGGCAGAAATTTGGTGGAGAGAAAAAGTCATTAAGTACACGCAGGCTTTGCTCAGCACTATGTCATGACTGGACTCCTACTAGCACCTAGTATTTTTTTCCCCCAGATCTCAAAGTACTTCATGTGTAAAATAGTGTCCCATTTCAATAATTTCTTTATTTTTTCAATCTTTAAACAAAGAGAATGACTGAACTATATTTCACAAATCATCTCATGGATGTTTCAGAGATCTTCCTTGCCCTTATATGTGCCACACAGCTCTTTCTCAAGCATTTTTGCATACTTGAGACAGCATGTTGCAGTGCCAAAATATTCTGGTTGTAAGGCCTTTCTTTATTTAAACTGAACTTTTTCACTAGCAATAAAGCTTTATGCAAAACTTGAAATCATCAGGAGAGTAGCTTAGAAGTTATAAGTTAAATTAAAATTATGTTTGTGTTCTTTTGTGTTGGTGCTCTTATTTCTGAGCCTGGGAGGTATAGTCAAGCTTGCCTCTGGTGTGAAATTTAAAAAAAAATATGCAATTCAGACAGAACTATAAAATGTTTGGGGAAGGAGCCAAGGTCGTTTATGTGACACAGAACTCCAGAGGTGAGTCAATCCACAAAGAAAGATGTTGAAACTTCCTTACAGGAGAGAGAATTTAGTTCTTTTAGAATGTAACATTGGTGATGCAGACCCTGACCCAAGGTTCACCCAGCCCAAAGTGCTGTTTCTGACTGTGTCCATACTTGAAGACCTATGGAAGAGTCTGAGCAAGACAGGTATGTGTGATACTTGATGTTCCCTCAGCCTTCACATTTTTGAACTCAGACTCTTCACGGCTAGATGTGGTCTGAGGGCAGCTGCCCTCTGTGAGAATATGTCCAGCCTTCCCTTGAAGCCACAAAAACTTGTATCATCTGTAGTGCTCTTTGTCGAGGAGCTCCTGCTGCCCTTTTTGCTGTTATTTTGGCTCCTTCAAGCTTCAACTGATGACCCCCTATTGCTGGTTCTGTTAGAGAAGCAGACAATCAGTCTTTTTGAAGACTGTTTTTTGTATATCCAGAAGTCACCTCTTTCACAGAGTGATGTGGCTTACCTCACCCATTTGTTCCTTGTACAGCAGCTTTCTCTACCTTTGATCTTCTCTTCTGCCTTTCTCTGAACATTTGCCAGTTCTGCTATAAAGCTTTTGAGGGATTTTCTTGCTCAGTTGTATATGATTTCTCTGCCATTTTTCACAGTTGGTGCTAGTCCTTACTATCCTGAATAACTTAGTATTCTTGATAAGCTTTCTCACTTCACCCTTTTCTAAATATTCCATAAATACACTGAACAGCACAGACCCCTCTTGAACTGTTGCTTACTCTTCACTGAGAAAATGTTGCTACTGTATTTTCTAACTGGGCAAAGACTTTCCGTGGATGCTTGGTTTATTCTCATGCTTCGGAAGATGTTTCTGAAAATCAAGGCAGTCAGTGTCAAGCAAATTACTCTTATCTTCAGATTTGTGGATCCCTTTGCAGTTCTCCAGGGAAAGCAAGAAAGACCATCTTATTATAAAAGCCCTACTAACCCTTCATACTCTGATCGTCTCAAGTAGCTTGTGCTTCTCTAGTTGAGCACTAATTTTTTTCACTATTACAATTTCTCCTAACTGTCTTGGTTGAAAGGTCAGGCTACTTCTCCCACATTGCTTCTGGTGATTTTTTAGGAATTGGTGTCACTTTGACCCACAGCCGTGACTGAATGTTGCAATGCATCCTGGAGCTGAAGAGATGGTCTCCGGGATCTCAGCACCCTGCTGGTGTCCTGGCCCCATCTCTGGTCAGTACACGGGACACATCACACTGTTCTCAAGTGACAAACTGTGTGCTCAGAGAGAAAAGAAGTGTTAAAGCACAGATAGGTAAGATAGGCTGGGTGCTCACATGGGAGGGGGCTGTTCAGTCCCTGCAGTGCCACAGCTTAGTCTCTGTCTGCCTCTCTCCCTGCATGTGCTGTGGGTGTAGTGGTATTTTCCTAGCTCACAGGGTTAGGGTTGGATAAGCAGACTGCAGACAGCAAGAACCTTATTTACTACTGGAATCTGTGCCATAGTAGAGCCAAAAATAGGTGGGTGAGTGTACTTAGAGCACCAGTGGAGCGTCGCTAACCTTGTGTGACAGACTGAGGGCTAGCACGCTACCAATGTGTTCTGGAGAGGGAGTGGGAAAGCCCTGGCTGAGCACAGTAGGATCAACCTCTCCTCATGGAAAAGGGGCTGGGTTCCCTTGACAAAATGTTGCCTTAGGCAGGACTTTTCAAACAGGGCATTTTTTGTCTGTGTGAGCTTTTGGGCCCTGCTTAGGGTTGTAAGCCCATACCTTCAGTCATGCTGGAAGTTCTTCATGGTCTGGAGATGAAACTGGGATGGCAGAAAGGGACAGGCCTTGTGAAGCCCAGAACAACAGAAAGGGACTGTCACAGAAGAGCATGTTGGCCACAAGTCTGCAAAGAGTGGTTAACACTGGCCAGAGTACATTTACTCCTTGGGTTGCACTACGCCTCTCATTTAAACATCCATGTGTAAATTACTTTCAGTGGGTAGTGATTTGCAGAAAAAATATATTGTTCTACTTGGTATTTTGAAAGATGTCTCAGGCTCTCTGAGGCACGTTGAACTGTGTGCTCTCCCTGCTTCATGCATTGTGCATTAGTCCAGCCACACCTAACAGAGGCATTTGCATGAGTAATTAACTGCCATTTCCTGCAAATCAAATTACTTGGAATTAGAATTTAAAATTGCTTTCCAATTACTGAACCATACTTGTTAGTGAGAGCAATGTTTTTACTGTGCCACATTTAGAAAGGGCAGAGGCTCTTAACTCTTTCAAGAGAGCAATTATTTCTGAGAAGCACAGTGTGTCCAGGGATCCCAACCTTATTTGCTTTACACTGCTAACAACGGCTGGAGCTGGTGATGCTGCTCTCACAAGTGAGACAAATTAATTTGCTTCTTAAACTTTATGAGTAGAACAACATAAAATTTCCTTTATTAGCATCATGTTTCAAGGACGGTTGTATGAGCTTCAGTGCAAAGTTGGTTTTTTGTTTTTAATGTATACAGCAAAATTGTTCAGAGCCTTTTAATGACAGGCTGTATAACTGTATGTGCAGATGCACATATAATTCTAAATGAAGATGTCCCTATTATCACTTATAGTATCAACTTAAATTGCCAATAGGAATGTTGCACTAATATTAGAGAATAGTATTTCCTAAAAATATCCTTTGAAAATTTACAGACCCTGAATTTCCTCATGTCTTGTGTCCGACAATGATCAGAGAAATTGTCTTTCTGTCTGCCTGAAACACAACTACATAATAAAAGGGATTAGGTAAAAATGATGAACCTAGGCCATCATATTTTAAAGTTGCACTGTGGGGACTTTGGCTGGCATCAATGCGTTGAAGAAAATAAATGTATTCATGTTTCTTGATTCCTGCACACCAAGTCTTGCATGTAACTTAAATGACTTCCTGGCTATCTAGTGAGGTTTCACAGAGTCAAAGACTCATTATTAATGTCTGCTTGAAGAACACAGTGCCCTGTTAACCGTTAATAGGAGTCAATGAATCCTAATTGATTCAGTGACCAGGGAATATTTGATGTTCAAGATCATAAAATATTATGAGAACAGACATTAATTTTTGCTATCTGCTGCCTAGAAAATGAATGGATTTAGTTAAAAGGAATACTAGAAGTACAACTTGTTTTTTTTCTGTATTCTATAAAAGCATAATGACATTGTGTAGCTAACTTGAACTGACAAGAGCAGTGAAATGTAAGGTTAAGATTCTTACTACCTTTAATCTTGCTGAGGCTGGAGGTACTGCAGTGCACTAAGCAGTAATACTATGAAAATAAAGAGACTAATTATAATTGTAAACAGGGGTCTGGAAAAAGGAGAGTTGGACTTGTTTCTTATCAGATTAATTGGCAGACTGTTGGAATAATCATAGAATAATCCCTTCTGAAACCAACAGAGGTCTCCAAATTAACAACAAAAATAGAATTTGCCTTAAATTTGTTTCATTTCACCCCAAATGTCACTTTAATTTACCCCGTCAAGTTAGGGGATGGGTTTAAGGAGGAGTGATGACAGGAGAGGCATTTCTTTAGTGCCGTCTTCCTTCTTTTGCTCAGGCCAGATGGTTCTGCTCTGGGGAACCTGCAGTGCTTCCTGGAGGGCAGTCATGGTATGGGAGGTGTCTGCTGAAAGTGAGCTCCTCTGCCAGCACCCAGGCAACTCGGGTTAGGGTTTCACTGACTCTTATGTCCTAATTGTAAGGAAAGGCAATATTTGTGTTGTTAAAGGGTGTTTGGACCTGTGATGGAGGCTGAAAAGGGAAGCGTATTATGAAGTTGGACATTGGAAAATAAAAGGAGAGGGAAGAGGTGGGGGAAGAGAGAGGAAGATGAGGCAGGATAGCATGGGTGGATGGAGCAGAGGAGCAGGCTGATGGTAAATGAGCAGAGCTGTTTGCTGCCAAGCAGCTCCCAGAAGGCAACACTGGGGAAGAGAGACTTGAGAGGCCTGAACTTACTGCCTCTCCCTGGGCTATGGCTGCACTTGTCAGCCCGTGTCAGCATGTTTTCAGAGCGCCCTCAGGAGGGTTTGATACAGGGTAATGAAGAGTGTGGAAAAGAAACCTTTTCTTAAGCTGCCTACCAGCACAAGAAGTTCATCCACCAGAGGGTCATGGTAATTCAAGCCTCTGCCTTCTGAAGAGAAGGCTGACATACTTTCAGAGATCGCAGTGATCTGCCAGAACCATTGTCATGAAAGGACCTGGTTTTGAAAGAGATGAGGATTTAGCATCATCTGTGGCATTTTTTGCCACCATTGCCAGGATGCTGGAACAGCTGAACAGTTGCTTGGATCTGTCAGTTTGGTGTCTGTTCAGAGGCTCATGACACAGTTTTGCTGGACAATTAGCTCCCTGAACCTTCTCTAATAGGAATAATGCTGGGCAGAAACCAGACAGGACAGTGCTGTGCAATATATTTAGACAGTTAAATGGTTAACAACAGAGCTCCTGTTGTGATTCAGTCATGCCAGTAGCATAATGCCAGCTTCTGTCCTCATCTGACACTTTCAGGCTGCTCGGAAGGAACCGCTGGGGAAATATGCTTTCACAGATTGTTAGCTGTACAGCCACAGCCCTCAGAGTCTCGTATAATAAGGCATTGGCTGAGGAAGGGGAAATAACCAAGTCCTGGTCACATACCACCTCTATTTTTGCTATCAGCACAAGCTCAAAGACAGCTGATACTGGGTGGGAGGTAAAGCTTCTCAGAGGTCACCTCAATTAACATCAGGGCTTGGGCAGGGGCCCCGCCTGGTTTCATAGATAAAGCTCTGCTGCTTTTTCATTTACTGAGACGAACCTGACTAAAATGAGCAATTGGGTTTTCATGCTGCAAAAAGCCACTGACAAAGCTCTAAAGTAGGATCCTCTGTGTCTGTGTGTACCTGCTGGCAAAGCAGAGGATGACAGACTACCTCACAGTTAGCAGGGGCAGGGCAAACATGTAGCACATAGAAAGCAGTATATAGGTCCTAATTATTTTTTATTTTGGAGTGAAATCACACTGAAAAGCAAGCAGTTGCAGTCAATATTGAAAAATGAGCTTACTTATCTTTTTGGACACAGAAGATGCTCCAGCATTGATTAACTGTAACGGACTGCAGGGCACTGATTGCAAGGTAAGATATGATTGATCAGTGGTGGGAAGACACGGTATTGGGGCAGCACCTTGGCAACCTTTAAAAGAGCATCAGCCACGTGTGCAGAGCTGTCCCAAGCCAAACTCCATGTGCAGTGAACAGGGACTCTGTTGTTGCTGCAAGATAATCTGAGAGCATCAGGCAGGGCAGAAGTCTTTTCTGTCACTGTTTTGGTGACAAGGCAAGGTGAGGGTAAGGATGCTGGCACAATGCCTGGATCTCTGCGTTCACTCATTTATGGTGCACATTGTGTTTTCTAGAAATACCCATTCATAAGTTTTTAAGTAAAATAACCTCTGTGGAGTCTGAGTTTCTTCTTCCTCATACCAATGACTAGAGTCATAATATATCTGTGATGGGGCAGCATGAGACCCTTCAATCTTTCTGATAACACCATTATTTCCCTTTGTGAACTTTTCCTCTGGTGTCAAGGACCATGTTCCAATTTTAGAAGGAATGAGAGAATATTTTTTGTCATTCCAAAAGTAGATCTCAAATGGCTGTCATGGACTGAGATTTTATGGTTTTTTTAGTGAGACAAAAAAGGCAAGAGTTTCACAGTGGGTTTTGCCTATGTAGTTAGTCTGAGCTTTTCAATGAATTTATATCCCAAAGATCCAGAGGAAAAATTTCAGATAAGCCAATTTCCAAGCTCTGTATGCCTAAATCAGATCCATACCCACTGGAGAAACCGCATGCCAAGTTCACTGGCTGGTAGAATAGCAAACTTCAAACAGTTTAATTGTCCCACACAGTTGTATTTTTCAAACAGTCCACTAATATCCAATTTCAATTTCAGAGAGCAATTGTCTGTAAAGAAGTGTTAGCTGAGTAAAGTGAATTGTTTGAACAGTGCTGGGATTTTGAACTGTCATTGTGAAAAAAGGCTGCTTTTCTTTTTTTTTTTTCTGGACCAGCCAGGGAAAGCTGCAGCTTCTTTCTCTAGGAGGGAAGATGGTGAATATTAATCACCCCTTGGCAATCTGTCAGGTGGCGGATTGCAACCCAGGAGAAGTGATTTGCTGATTATCTGATGTGACAGGTTAATAAACAAATATTTACACACAGGGTAAAAGTAACAGTAAAGTTGGGCAAGAGTTCTGCATCTCCTGAAGTCTTGGGTCAGTGATTCAGGTAGAAAAAATGCTTTCCTTTCTGGCCTTAGGGAAAAGGGTGGAAATATCTTCATCAGGTTCTTTCTGGTGATCATTTAAATTCTCTGTGTGCTTGGGATTTCTCTTTAAAAAGATCATTCGAGACAAGAACAAGATTGGCAATTCTGGGTTCCTTGGCTGACTTTCCAGCCTCAGGACTGCAGTGGAGCATGCTGACCTGACCACCCAGCTATCCCACCCTCCCTGGATACCAAAATATTTGACATTATCAGACACTCTAAAAACCTCTCCCATGGTGTCTGATGTCTCTGTGGTTTACCTGAGAGCTGGGTCAGCACATGTGCTGTTCTGGACTTTGTGCATTGCCTGGGCATTTACTTCCCAGCTTCCCTTCATAAGCAACAAGTGCTGGAGCAAGGGAGAGGGAGATACTGAAGAGCATCACCCTTGATGCAGGTGAACCAGAGTCCCAGCGGCAGCTAACACTTGGCCACAGATGCTGCTGTGAGAAGAGAGGAAGGGTTTCACTTGGAGGTAATTCCAGGGGGCTGCAAAGTCCCCTTAGGGAGATGATCTCTGTTAGGCAGGGTGAGGAGTCTGTGTAGCAACTCCACCATCCAAGCCAACCCTGCAGACAGCAAGGTGTGACTCCTGTGAAGGAGAGCACTTGGAGAGGGATAGAGCTAATGATGCACCCACCTTAATGACGAGAGGAGGCTATGGATGCCCTTGGCAGTCAGGACAGGGCTTCAGCCTTGTGACAGATTTCTTCAGGGGGCTGGGAGATGAAACTCATTCAAAGCATGTAAAGAAGAAAAAAAAAAATTCAAAACAACCAACCCACAAAAAACCCGAACCCTTTGAACATTGCTATTTATGATTACATAGGAATTCAAGGCTTCCTTCATGTTCATAGCTAGAAACTGTTTTCCTAGATAAAGTTTTAGAGGCTTAGATGTAATCAGCTAAGGAACTCTTCAAATAAGCTTAGTCGTGTTTTGATTTGGTGCAAATAAGAAGTGAAGTAATAGGAATAGCTATTCCTGGAACAGCTGAAGCTTTGAAATGCTGATTTAAAATGCTCCATGCTGCCATTCAGCTGTCCTGTCATAACAGTATGGAACAAAAGACAGTTTCCCTCTCTGTGCACATACAAAAGGAAGATATATTAGCAATGGGAAACAAAAATCCAGCTCTAAAAATATGGGGGGGGGGGTGGTAATTTTTGTCCTCTTTTACCTTTCACTTTATATTTTTGTTCTTTTTTTTTTTCTCCCCGTATTTCTTCTTAGCATCAAAAAGACAATAGCAATGTTTCTTACATCAGCTACAAAGGACATCCAGTTATCATTTCTCTACTACTGTTACCTTACTTGACATTATGGTTTGAAAAGTCTGATCATGTGGGGCACGAGTATAAATTTGCTATAAACACTCATTCTCCTGCATCGTGGGCTGACAGGGAAGAGAGATCTGGGATGATGCCTGTGCTGCAGTCAGAAGCCCAGGCAGAGCAGGTATGGGCTCTGTGACCCTGGGGATGAAGGCTGGGGAGCTGCAGCTGCAGGGGTGCCAGCATGAGGAGCTGCCAGAGTTTTTGCCCAGGGTCGTGGGTAAGCCTTTGGCATGGTGATAACTGTGTTGGCTCTGACAGTGGAGCTGGTTTAGGTCTGCCTATACATGTGCTTCAGCCCCACACCTTGGGCAGTGGGATCATACAGAATCTGCCTTCTGAATTTGTGTCTCTGCATTCTGCCCGTGCCTTCCCCTCTTTGGCCCGATGTGCAGACAACTTTTGCAGTGATATTTTATCAGAAATAGGCTATTCTCAGCTTGCTGGCCATTGGGAGGGGGGCATTGTTACCCCTCCTCCCTGTTCCCTAAACACCCCCACTCTGAAGAGGTTGTAACAGCCTCCATTAGGCTGTGTGCTCCCATGGGGCTATTCAGAAATGGTCCTTACTTTTCCCCATCAGCTGGTATCAAAGGTAACTCGCAGAATAAAACAGATTTGAACATAGCCTATTATGAGTCTGTGCCTAAAAGTGATTGTGGAAAAGTAATATTTTGTCTTCATGTATTTATGTGCCCCCATATTTGGGGCAAATATCTTCCAAGGTCTGTGTTATCTGCAGACCCTTGGTGGTTTCCATTTAAGTTCAGTGATGTTTTCAGGATCTTTGTTTAGAGTTTTAGTGAGTTTCTGAAAACTCACCCATGCAGCTTTACTTCATTGAGTAGCACTACAAATGTCTACCAGATTCCTGCCATGTAAACCGCCTCCTACAGCTTCATGGTGGTAGCATTGGTACAGCAACAGAAAATTGCCTCTTCTGCTATGAATCTGGGGGCAAATTAGTCTCTGGGTTAAAATTTAAGTTTTTTTCTGAAGTCAGAAATATTTTTAGGAGCACTAATTGTCCCGTTGAGCACAACTAATGGTTTATCTGATAAGACAGATGCTAACAAATGGATTATTCTGTTTAGAAAGATATTAATGAATCATGTATATTGTTAGGTTATTTTTTCTGCCCGTAATACATAACCACGGGGAGTTCGCAAGTGAAGGGCGCTATACTGAG
Source organism: Pachycephala philippinensis (assembly GCA_013397055.1). Taxonomy (NCBI): domain Eukaryota; kingdom Metazoa; phylum Chordata; class Aves; order Passeriformes; genus Pachycephala; species Pachycephala philippinensis. Next base: position 964,821 of record VWZT01015009.1, read on the forward strand.
GACAAGTGGAAAGAATTGCTCTGTTGCATGGTGCTCTGTTGTCTCGTGCTTTCGTTGCTATGGGATGTAATTCTATTACCCACTGTACTGTTAGATTTCAAAAGGGTAGTTCATAAGCACTAATAACATTTGCGGCAATCTGAGCTAAGTTAATGAAAAAGATAATCAAATCTAATGCTACAGGGCAAGATATCTGATATCTCCAGGGGTCACAAAGGGATCATACCACTGTCTCGGGGCAAGGGGTGGTTGTATGTGTGAGTGCAAAAAGAGGCAAGAGGCAGCAGAAACGTGAGGGTCACCTTGCTCAGAAGCACCGTGTGCTGGTCACTGGCAGAGGCAGGAGGGGATTGCTGGATATGTCACAGAGATGGAGATGCTTATTAAGCTAATGATATTTTTAGTAATGCCAATACCTAATAGATAAGTTTCAGCTGATCCCAGACATTTGTCTCAATGTGTTGATTGGGAAATTGGATTAAGTAGTTCATGCATGGTTCTGCCTTGCCCATAGCAGGCATATACTGAGTTGGGAGCTGACCAATGATGGCACTGAAATAGCCTTTGGAATTTTTGTTTTGGTAAACACAAGCTTCAGTTTGAAACTCACTTCTGAAGCACATGCAGTATTTTATTGCATCTCTAGACAATACCCAGTGGTGACTTCTTCTTGCTTCTAACTATAAACACTGAGTTTTTGTGGACCCTTTCATCACGGTATATTGGTATATCACTTGGGGGTTCGAGCAGTGGCTTCGTATTTCCTGTAGGTATGTAACTGATAATATTCAGCAAGGGACACTTGCAATGGGAATTGTAGCCAGTACCCAAACCCATGTTTTCTCTCACAGACTCGTGCTGTATTTATTGCAAGTACCTCCTTCATCCTACTCTGCACTTTTGTACATTCACTGTGAGCATTCTTCTGTTTCGACTACCATTCTCTTTAATGCAGATCTGCTTTTGACTACAGTAAGACTTCTGTCCTAATTTTGGCCAAGGACAGGTTAATTTTTAGAAGTAGCCACGAGGAGGTGGAGCCTGGAGCCATAGGGGTGTGTCTAGGTTGTTCTATAATATGCACTTCATCGGGGGAGGGACATATAAGGGATTCTCACTTCCAAGGAGGATGATGTGGCTTATTGACATTGCCAATGCGTTTTTCTCCATTCCTCTGGCAGCAGAGTGTAGGCCACAGTTTGCTTTCCCTTGGGGGGGTGTGCAGTACGCCAGGAACAGACTGCCCCAGAGGTGGAAGCACAGTCCCACCATCTGCCATAGACTGATCCAGACTGCACTGGAAGAAGGTGAGGCTCCAGAACACCTGCAGTTCTTTGACAACATCATTTTGTGGGGGAACATGGCCGAGGAAGTTTTTGAGGAAGGGGAGAAGATGACACAGATCCTCCTGAAGGCCGGTTCTGCCATAAAGCAAAGTAAGATTAAAGAACCTGCCCAGGAAATTCAAGTTTTAGGAGTAAAATGGCAAGATGGACGTTGTCACATTCTCATGGACATAGTCAACAAAACAGCAAAATACCAGCCATGTGCCTACCAACCGGCAAGAAGGAAACACAGTTTTCTTATCTCATTGCTCTTTCCAGTAAATGTTTCCTATCTCAGTTCAGGATATCTGCCCTTTGTCTATCGCACAGGAGGGAAGGGGAGGAGGGGAGTGGCTCATGGTTTTCATTTTAGTAGAAGCACTAAGTCAGGGAATTCCATTCCTACACCACGACAACTTCTCACACCAAATCCTAGCCATGTGAGGACATCAGGTGCTATAGCGGTGTGTGTACATGGCCAAAGGTAGATCATTAGGAAAAACAAGAAGGCTAAGGACTGCATGAAAGGGTCCCTCCTTCCATATGCCTTCCTAAGCCCCAGAGACTTCCTAAATTAGGTGTTTTAACTACTATACTTTGCCTCTGATAGTTAATAAATTCTGAATAGATGTGTTGGATCCCTTTTTTTGAATGTCTAGATCTTATTAATAGTCTGTAGCACACAGTAATAAGTCCTAAGAGTTCTCCAAAGTAAAGAGTCTCCTAAAGAGACTTCTCAAAGTAAAAATGTGTGATGAGCAGATGTCATTTGTTGGCTTCAAGTGTCCTTGCAGCCTACAATGGTGCACATGCCCACCACGTGGCAGTCTCGTGCCCACGGGTGCGCGGCTGCTGCATGATTGTTTGCGTGATCGTTGTGTGACTGTCCCACCACGGGTGCCTGCCAGGTGCATCTGCTCATGGCATTTGCTCATCACACGTTTTTTACTTTGAGGAAAAAAAATAAAAGGCTATATTTGATGCTAAAGTACTGGTTTTTTTCTTCAGAAGAACGACAGCTATGCACAGAATTCAATGGGAAATATTGAAGAAGGAATTTTGAGGCCAGAAGCTTTAATACGATGGTCTGTACCTTTTAGTACTTGTTTTTCATGCAGTAATAGTGGAGTACTTTGATGTTCTCAACATTTTCTAACTTCTTTCCATGTTTGTCAAAAAAACTCCATTAATTTCTAGGAGTAGGGTTATTCATAATGTTTCTCCTGACTTTTCTGAGACTCAAAAAACCCCCCAAAATTCAGCTGCTAGTCTTTAGGGTTTACTGTGAAACAGAAGAAATAATTGTAATAAATTTTCTTGAACCTATCATGATAATAAAAATCACATTTCTACAAAGCTTGAATTGAAAAAAATTCTAACAGAAAAACTGATGGAAATCTACCATACAAAAATTAACTGCTTCCATCCACCCTTTCCTACAGTTCCTCAAGACATCACCATTTTTCTGTTTTGAATGTCTACAATATAGAGTTATTTAAACTATATCAGGTTTTAATTAAACAAGGTAGTGTGGGGTTTCTGTGGGGCTGAAGTTCAACCTAACAATTTTCAATATGTAACACCAAACAGATTTTGCTTAAGTTAATACCAAAGCGACTTTTTTTTAGCTTTCTTTCTTTCTCTGTTCTACAAAAGAAAAATTAATATCATCTCTAAGGAAGTCAAAGTTATTCTGGAGCAGTGAGCTATTACAAAGTTTCCAGCATTGCAAATAGAGGTAGTTACTTTAAACAACATCATTCAGCCTTCTATATTGCTTCTCTCACTTTCAGCACACACCTGTCTCTTCATAGGATGGATTCTCAGCTGCAAAGCATCCAGATCCTAATTCATGTGTATGTGAATATTCAAGGTTAATATATTCCCTGTGGGAGAAACAGTCAGTGCCATTCAGACCACATTCTGTTTTCTTCCTTCGCCACAGAGTAGGCTGTTGAAAATGTGTCTGATGAAATTGCAGGTTCCTTCTCTAGTCTCATGAATTAATTTAATGTTTCTAATTGGGATTAGGTAAAGTACCTCTCCCCATAACTGGACAGCCAGCAGGTGAGACAAATGAGTTTAAACATCTACTCTAAATCGAGGAGAGAGAGGATAAATGTACAACTATTTTTTTTTCTCCGCATGATAATTGTTTCTATTCCTGTAGTGTGTATGAGTTTTGGAGCTTTTTGTATGTGCAGTCCAAATCAATGATCCAAGCACATGCCCCAGGTCACAAACTGACTGGAGAGTAGGGAAGACAAGACTCATGGCCTGGATTTTCAAGCGAATTGTCCTCTTAGCCACAGGTAGGTGGAAGTTTATCACCAACTTTACTGGATTAGATTAGATTAGGAACCAAAGTACAACTTTTGCATGTCCTCTTTTTTACATCTCTGATGGATTTGTGCAGTCCCTTGGCTGCTTCTGGGGCTACCCTTCTTACACATATCCCAAACACTGCCTGTAAGGACTGGTACCTACAGGGACTGGGGGCCTGTATGTTGGAGTAGGATGCAGTGCAACAGCAGTGAAGTGTTTATTCTGTATCTGAGCTGGGAGGCTGAGAAAGCCCAACCTGGGTACAAGCTTTGAGGCAGTTTCATTTTGCCTCTAAGCACGTCTGGACAATATGTGCACAGCTGTGCCATTTGCTTGACCTTGCCCTTTTAACACAAGGAGCTTCTATTAAAAGAGGATGCATGTCTGGACTGTCAGCCAGACTTCCATTGTGTGTGGCCAACCAGTGTGGTCACACATTCCTCTTCTTGTGCAGCAACCTGGTCATTAATCTGTGCTTCCCGACACATGGACCAATCCTCAAGGCAGCTGGCAGTATCTGCTGGAGCATTTGGAAGGTAGGGAGCCCTTGGAGTGACAGTGTCAAAAGGGACCAGTACGCGTGTGCCAAGTGCTGCAAAACGGGTGGGGTGAGAAGCATGAGTGGTAGGGTATGGACTGAGAACCTGCCAGGATGAAACCTGTGCATACCCCAACTTCTCTCTCCCCTTTGCGTCCTAGTTTTCACATTGGGGAAACTGGGGGTGCCCTAGGAGGGACTGCAATGACCCCTGCAGGTGCCAGCTGCAGTGCTGATGTGCCCTGGGACTCACCATCTCCTGGCATGGCTACACTCACAACCACTCCCACTTACCTTGGCAGTGCTTATTCAAAAGGCAGATTAACTTGCAGTGGATGCTAGAACATCAGAAATGGCCCCACATGGCATGAGATAAGGCTTGGAAGGTGCTAAGAAGAGCTGATGGGCACTGGTGACTGTATGCAGAGAGTACCCCTGCACCCTGCTCTCCAGCACAGCCCTCAGCACTCGCTGCCATCTGACATTTCATTACCCAGTATGTCCCAACAGCCCCAGGTAGAGACAGCAATTCAGGGCTGCTGTGTTGGCTCAGTTCCCAAGCAGCTGGCTGAGGTAAAAATGGGTTAAGCATTTAGACATTGACCATTATTGGATTATACCAGGATCCTATCAGTTTTTAATCTTTGATAAGATGCTGAAACATGGCTTTAAATTTCACTGTAGCCCTCACATATTTTTTACTTTGATTCCTTGAATTCTTGTCAGTTCCCACCGAACATCCAGGGTGAATACAGGGCTCTGTGAATTGTCTCACTCATGTTTTATACAGAAGCAATGCTGCCCCTTTACTTACCTGTTCTATTGACCTGTTGACATAGCTGAGGGTGGTGCTGCAAGCTGATTTTCAATTGGTGATATTCTGAATTCCTGGGATACATATAAAATGCTAATTTTATGAGTTAGACATTGAAGAGGTGCCATTAGTTTTTAAAAGTCATATTCCCACTTGGCTCTTCCCATAATCACTGTTACAAGGAAGATTAGTGGGATAACCATAACAATAAAAATAAGATGGGAGAAGTCTTTTGCTTAATTCAGGAGTTTTGAAAAACCTTGGGGTTTTTTAATTTACTTTGCACTGGACAGCATTTAAGTGTATGGTCAGTGCCTCTGCTTGCTGTTTATAAGCTGTTTCTTCTCAGAAAATATATAAACCTGGCTCTGGAGTTTTTTTCAACTGCACGAGCTGTTTATTAACAGCAGGGGCCCATCCCAGATGAGATTGTGGGGGCGGTGTTTGAAAAGTAGAAGCGAGATAGGGTGGAGGACTGAACCTTGAGTCCACCCCTGTTTGCTTACTGCCCTGCTGCTCTTCCCTCCTCAGCCTCTCCTTTTCATGAGAAGCTACTGAACTTGGAAGAAAGGCTCCACATTTCCATAGTCATGGCACTCTTTTCTTCCCTCACCCCAGTCTTTATAGCCATTATATGTGTTTTGATTGGGGTAATAATGAAGAAGACTAATGGAGAGAAGGAAAAACGTGACACTAAAAGCAAGCATCCATCTCGCCCATGGGTGGATGAAGATTTAAAAGATGGCACTGACCATCCCTTAGAAGAAGAAGGTAAGAAAAACCTTATCCCAAACACTTTCGTTGTTTGAATTTTATCTGCTGATATGAATAAAGGAGGTGCAGTCTTCTGGACTTCTCCACAGTGACAGCAATGCTGAGCACAACACTGCTGCTGTGCCCTGAGCTTGTCGGCTCCCAGGAAGGAGGCAGTCCCCATGTCATGTTGTTCTTGGTGTAAATCTCTTTTCCCTCCAGACCCCACAGATCAGAGTGCAATATATATATATAAAATGTATTCTCAGAGACTCCTGCCTGATCCTCTGTACAGCAGATCTCAGACCTATGAGGGATTCTACGGACAGTGTAAGGAAAGGAAGGAGATCCTGCTGAATTCCCCATAGTCTCTTCCCAGGCCTTATTAGTGTGGGCAAAGGGAAGATCTGAGCAGAGTGTTTCTATCTGCAAGTCATCCCACTTTATCACCCAGTGGTACATATTTGGTCTCAGCACTGCTAAAAAGTGGGAAACGGGTTTATTACTGTTTTTACAAAGTTCCTACATTTGTGGCTTCTGAGAATGTCAATGACAGCTTTGTTGGGAGCTGTGTTGATCAAATATTTAAGAACAAAATGTGGTGATGGTGATAATCTGTTCACTCAGCTGCATATTTGAACCCATAGAGAATGCCCTTTATTTTCAGTAGCTGTTTCTGATTCACAGCTTGGACAAAAATCTAAGTACAAAATGTACCCTTCCTTCTTACTTTCTAACTATCTTCCATAAAGTCACTTTATTTCCTTGTGAAGGAAAAATCTACAGAGTTCTGTTCCTATGAAGTTTTTAAAATTGTAGTTAATACAGCTCTTTTTTTTTTTCTTTTTTCTCCCTCAAGCTGGTTTCAAAGGCTTTTTGAGGGGTTTGTCTGGGTTATTTTTTCCCCATAATGACATCTTCCCCCAGTCTGCTTCTAGGAATCTTAAAACTTACATTGTTCTTCTGCACATAGATGTATTTCTAAGAACCATTATAGCTCTTTTCTCAGTGTTCAGTGTACTTTGAGTTGCTATTGTTTGTCAGTTTCTGAAAATAGTTGACACCAGGAAGAGTTTAAACCCTGTTGACTATTTTCCAAATACATAAAATTTCTTTACAAATTAGTTCACGTGTTGTATCCTCCTTTGTTCAATGCAAAATAGATTCTGTATAAAATTATCCCATAATTTCTTTGTCACTGATGGCTTGCTAGTTCAGTTAAATTGCTGCAGATTAAAATTCCTGTGGGTAGTTCTAACAATAATTTATGAATAATCATCTTGGACTATAGCTGTTCCTATCAGTTTAAAAATTTAGATCCTCTGCATAAACAAACCTATTAGCTCTTAACAAGGAGCCTCACTGCCACAGCTCCATATATAAAATGGACTTTTATGTGTTAGTTGCTTTCCCTGTTATTCAGATGCTAAATTCAAAACTGTACTAGTTTAAAATTGCTTGCAAAAAAAATTTGACAGGTAGACATGTTGGTACTGTTGCTAAGTTTTATTTGCTTTTAAATAAAACCTTTCTCAACTTACCATGTCACCCAATACTAAATTAAGTTTTCTTGCTATTTTGCTTTTAGTAACAAGTAATAATCTTTCCCTTAACGGTGTGTGATTCAAGTCAATGTCTTTGTAAAACAGTCGTGTCTTTTATCTCTAAAAATATTAAAATAATTTCATCATTTGTAGGGAAGTTTTTCTTCAGCAGGGGAAAGCCCAGCCTAAGTGAGAAAAATAGCAGTGAGGAGTAGATGAGTTAGTAAGGATCTTCTGCTTTGCTAAGGCCTTAATTAAGGATCAAAACGTGTTAACCTTGTTGTCACTGTTAAAATTTTCACTGACTGCACTAGATGCTGAAATGGAAACAGGGAGGTAAACAGAGATTTTCTAATAGTAAAGAATATTTTACCTGCTCTGCAAATTCTGCTATTTTATTAATGTATCTTACTTTATCAGACAAGCTAATTTCTACTTAAATGTCTCAGGCTGGCTTGTGTTTAAAAATAAAGTTCCTCTGAAGAGAATTTGAGTTAGGTAACATGAAACATCCTTAAGACCTTGTCTAAAGCTAGAATCTAGGGCTGCCCTAGGTGAAGAAGCTGAATTTTCAACAGCCCCCTGAATAGGAAAGGGGCAGCTGAAGACCAAGTCTTTTGATTCACATCCCTGACCAAAGCAAGGTCTATTTGCTGAGAGAATGAAGCACTCTGCTAGAAAAGCACCAACCTCACTTGTAGACATCAGCCCCACGATTCTTCCCTGAAGTGGAACCACCAGGTTTTTTCCCATGAGAAGGACATGCCTTTGAGCAGCAGAGCATTCAGTGTAAGCAGCTGAACTGCTTGGGCACACTCAGTAGGGTCACTTACTGGCAATGAAGGGTGGAATGGTGAGGGCCAAGTGCTCCAGAGCTTGTCTGTGTTCTGCTTTCCGTAGCTGAAGGGATGGATGTTTCTTGGAGCAGACAGAAACCCCGTTCTTTTGTTAAGTGCAAAACACTCAGTCCATTTGTTTAATGCTTTAACTGGCACTACTTCAGATTTTTTTGCATGTCCATCTATCCTGTAAATTTTTTCTTCATTTATAAGATCCAGAATGAGAGATTGTTGTGCTGTGGATTGGCAAGGATGCTCTGTGTATGTGTATACCTGGCTGTGTCTTGCATTAGACCATGTGTAATTAGATATAGATGAAAAAGATGTTTCTTCAGCCTTGCCTTGAATGATGAGTCACAAGGGCTTCCTTAGGGTAGCAGGCATCTTATCCCAAAGTGGTGGTACCTTGTCTCCCATTGCTTCAGAATAGATCTGGACTGTTGCAAAAACAACTTCAGCCTTTAGCCCAGGGAGCTTAATATATATTGATCATTTTTTTGGCCATGCATTCAGAGCTGTACAAGTGATGGATAAGGTAAATACAGACCTAGTTTATAGTGGTGTGGAACACGAGGCTGAATTATATTTTTATCCTTGTTATTCTGGGGATCACTTGCAAAGATTAATAGTGAAGGCATTTTATTACTATATATTTAATTGTGGGGACACTGGTGAAACACTCTGCTTAAGGACTACAAAGCAATGTACAAAGTCCCAAATGTTCAATTTCTTCTGAAAATGCACTGCTGGTTGCTTGTGATACTTCTTATAACAGACCTGTCCCACTTAAAAGCATTTCTCCTCTCCCCAGTTTCAAAGACTTCCCATATCTTAATAATACTACTACTGACATGAATGAAGCAGTAGCAGTTTAAATTTCCTTTCCAATGACAGTTCATGTTTTGTATCATTTAGGAACACAGGACTTAGATGGACACGATGCATTACTGTGTGTGTCTCCCTGCTGCTGCAGACATCCAGCCTTTGTCATCAGCTGAATGAACATGAAAGCTGGTTTAATACTACTGTATACCTATTTAATCTGTTCCATCCTCTTGATTTTAAAGGATTCTCTTCCAGCCCTGGTATATACCCTCCTGTGGTTTATGGATAGAAACCAGATTACCTCTCAGCTTTCCTTATACTAGGTTTTCTCTTTATATAACAGCCACTCTATTTCTCTTGAGATCTTAAGAAACCTTCTGCAACTATATTCCATTGAGGTAATTTTCACAATATTTTGATGCTGGGTTTTTTCTTCCAGGGTCTGTGCCTCTCCAACTTACTACTTCTTTTGCTTAAGGTTCCTGACCCATTCTTGAGATTTCCAGGATCAGCCTGCTAACCACTATTTATAACCCACTAGTAGGGTAATCCATCTCTTTTAGCTCCCTATTAGTCACACTCAGTTCAGGGTTGGATTCACTACTGGGATTCCTGTAGTGGCCAATTTTGCAGCAGTGTGCCATTAATCAGACAAAAACCCCACAGGGTCAGTTACCTAGCATTTAAGTCCAAAGATGTGAAAGCTTTCTTTACATACAGTTAATTTTTTTCCTATGCATCGTGTCTTTACACTGGAAAAGAGAATTAGAGAGGAATTGTATGCTCAGGAAGCAATTCCCTAGTTTGGAAAGCAAATGCAGTGGTGTTGACCGGGGTTTCTCAAGGATCAGTCTCAGGACCAATTGTTAATATTATCTAGTGGTCTAAAAAACCAAGGAGGGTACAAGTGAAATTTCTTAATGTCATACAACTGGAAGCCAGGAACACAGAGAAGTGCCAGTGTAGGTAAAATAAGTGGCCAACAGAAGTGAATGACAACTTGCTGTTCTCGGTGTGAGTTTGTAATTAAAAACTCGTGCTTCAAACTGAGGCAAAATTTATTACATGATTTGCAGGCTGATTATAGTCTCCCATATGGATTGCTGGGAAGAACACAGTCATCATCCTAAAATGTATCCAGAGAGGATCTTCTGATAGAGATAGAAAAATAGTACTTTTAAAATGAGATTCCATTTGGGATGTCTGAGCCAAAACCATTCCAGATTTGCTTAAAAAGCAGGAAGCTTGATGATTACTGTAAATGGGCAACAGAATTGATGGCAATCTTGAGAACGTGGCTAACAAGATAATAGACTTACTAGCAGGATGTCTGTTGTCCGTCAAGTGGTGGAATACACAGAGATATAAACAAGGCACTTGTGGTATTGTATAACGTGACCGTACCAACAGGAGTATGTCTAAACACAGCAATTAAAGATATAGAGAGCATGCACTAAACAGATGGTGCTGATAATGATTTTAAGTTAGCATATGGATAATGTTAACTGCTAAGAAAGAATGGTAGACACATGGTGGAAGAGAATATATAATAGATGAATTTATTAAAAAAAAAAATTGCCAGGAGAGTTTTGGTTTTGTGTGTCAGTTCCCACATTTCTGGATTTTTCTGCTTCAGCCAGTATTCCCATGTTGAGTGTATTGAGGTTTTCCATTCTCATTAGTTGTCTCACCTTTATCCCACGTTCAAATATCTTTGAAAGTACGTTTCTTTTTTTGGCTTACTATTAAGTTGAACTATCTTGACCAAACAGCAGCTTCACCTCTTCTACTCACATGGGAAAACGCCCCCACACCACAAAACAACCAAGCACTCATCACTATTTTCCTGAGTGTAAACTGCAAAGGGAACATTATCAAGAGGCATCTTTTTACTTTTTGAGTGTGCAAGATAATCAAAAAAGTAATTTTTACTGGGGGTCACTGCTTTCCATTAACCTGGAGCCAGGTCCCTTCAGACTGTGACTAAGAGTGCTTAACACAGGAATGAAATGCTAAACAAAACATATTCTCAGGGTGAATTCTTTGTATGCAAAATGAAATGTGTGTTGTTTGGGGACCAGAACCATTCTGTTTAGAGCCAGTGTATGAAACTGGATTTATTTCACCCCTTTGCACAGGCTGAGCCACACTTCTGAATATTTCACTGCTTTTAAAATGAACAAAAAGTCAGCCTGGTCTCTAAGGCAACTGCATACCACTAAAACACAGAAGTAATTGCTGGTTGAATTTGTGCTGGAGTTTGCTATGGTTCGGGAATAATAGCCTAATAGCGACAGAAAAAAAACTGGAATATTTTTTCCTGACTCAGCTCTCTGTAGCAGATTGCTCAATACTATTGACTAGTCAAAATGCAGCATTTAAATGGCTTTAACTTCCACATCATAGTTGCAAAAAAAATGCTATCCCTGCTGATTCTAGGAATACAGGGGAGAAAGGGACCTCAGAGACAACAGAAGATTCATTTTGTGATATAAACAGAGAGATTTCAGTGAAATGGGGAACCATTTTGAGTTCTTAAATTAAAGACAAGAAACCCAATATCCTACATTTGATATGTTGTTATCCTAAGTATAGATGCCTGACATCCATTTCCTCTTATGCTGACAGTATCAGGAAACCAAAGAGCTTAACCACAAAGTCGCATTTCTGCAGAGCCAAGGCTTGCAATGCTTCTGCTATGAAACATGAATATGGAAGAAGTTGACATTCAGCTCTTCAGAGGAGATTTTACACATATTGGTAGTTAAGCTCTCTCCTTAACTTCAGTAATTTAATTGATTTTTTTTCTTATTAAACTGCTCAAGAAGGAACACACATGTTCACATTTACTTGCTGAGAAAAATGGGCTGGAAGCCTGTCCACTTTTTCAATGCTGTTTCAGCTTGTAACCCATTTTTACAGGCAGGCTTGCAGGCTGAAGTGGAGAAGGCAGTGACTTCTTTCATGGATCACACGTGCTAGAGCCAGTCGGGATCCTCCTGTCTCTTGGTATTTAAACAAGGTGTTTATTCAGCAGCTGGAGCTGGGGATCAATGAGCTGTGTCAGCTGGAACCTCAGACTTTGCATTACCAGTGGTGTAGAAGTGCAATGCATGCCAGTGCAGGACAAAGTGCATTATGGTGTGAATGCCAAGGATATCAACAGCATTCTCCAGCAAAAAAATCCCTAACCACTTGTATTTTCTTGCAGAGGGTGATGAAGAGTGGCAAGGACTTGATGAAAATGTTGCCCATGTCCCCTTCACTGGCGAGCGCTACTCTGAGGCTGAAATGATTAAAAGGTCACAGACATTTTACGAGCTTCTAAATAAGAGGCGATCTGTCAGGTTTCTCAGCGATGAGCCCGTCCCCAGGGAGGTTATCGATAATGTCATCAGAACAGCAGGTAGGTACTGAGTGGTTCAAGGTCTGGGGGGGAAAAAAAAGATCAGTATTGCTGTTTAACTGTGTAACTGTGAAAAGGTGGTCTGGAAAAGCCAAGGGAATTGGCATCTTGCTTATGGTTTTCCTAGATTCACCTGTAGCTGGAATGAATTAGCACCCACTGATTGATTGGAAATTACTCACTTTGAACAACTGCATGTCAGAGACTGGGTTGGAGCACTCCCAATGCCTTTGTATTTGCAGTTCACCCAAAAAGGAAGAAGAGCACTTCAACAGCATGAAACGAATAACTTCATTTTCAACCTTTAAAAGATGTTATTTAAAATAAAAATTATGTGTGGTTTATTGAGACATCTTTGAAATAGAAATATTGAAGTGTTTTCTCAAAAATGTCAAGCCATGTGTACTTTACATGCTTTAAAATTTAATGCACTATGATGATATTTATCATGTGTGGGGTTTTTTTTGGGGGGATCCCCCCACAAAAGAATAGATTGAATTGTCTCAGCCATGCAAAATATTTCAGTTGACATAAATGGTTGGTGCTTAATAAAGGGAAAGAATTTCAGTGTAGAACAAAAGACCCTTTCCAGTCTTTCCAACAGCAGTGCTAGACCCCTGTTGCACATGATGGGAGTGTTATGCTGAGGACCCTCATAGAGGTTATTTGACTGAATGTCAGAAATTGATTATCTTTTTGTTGTTGTTGTTGAGAATTTATGTGTTTAAAATCATTACTGTCATGTCCCGGCCTAATCAAATCTCTGCTTTAGAAAAATTGACTTCAGCCAGGAGTGGTTTTGACCCTCATTATTTCTCTTATTCTATGAGCTAGCTGTTTCTACTATATAAAATATTCTCAAGCTGCCTTAGAGAAAAGTTCAGTAGCCTTTAGTGGGGTTAATAATATAAAGATTTTCCACATTTGAGGTGCATTATTTTCCCTTAAAAAACTGTAAGCAGCTTTGTTACTGCACTGTAACGAAGTCTCCATCTCCCTCTAATTAACTAGGAGTCATTAAAACACTGAGCATGTTTTGGCAAATGCAGCAAAGCAAACAAGCCTGGCGTGCAGATGAAGTACTTAGTAATCGTGAAAGCTTTGGGCTGTGCAGAGAAAAAGAAAACAAAGGGAAGCATGAATGCCATCAGATTTTACCCAAACCTGAGGAGAGGCAAGGTTCACAACATAAAAACATTTTCATATATCAAGATAGTTCAAGCTGCTTATTCAGTGTTTCTCAAACTAAAATCAGTCCTTAGTCTTGTAAGCATTCAAGATCTTCAAATATTTTAAATGTGTATGAGGGACCAGAGAGATCTAAGCAGTCTTCTTAACCTATGTATCTGTGAACCTGTGCAGGTAACTACATTCTTCAGCTTCTGGCTTTTAGCCTCTAGGCAGTTACAATATTCTCCAGTGGTGTTGGTGGGTGAGCAAGTACAGATTTAATATGTGCACACCTAGAAACACCAGCTGTCTGTGGGACAGCAAACTCAAACCTGTAGACTCTTTGGCAGATGTCTGTGTTGTACAGCTCCTTATCTTTGTCAGTCAGTGACACGTTCCTACAGGTGGTCACTTAGCCTTGTTTTCCTGAAAGCCATTATTTTCACCCTTTAGCTAAATCCACATGTCAGAGTTGGCTGTGTATTCAGAGAGTGCTCTGCTCTAGGTACAGCACTTTGCAATAACCTTATTGCATTCGTATATTGCACCATATTACTGCCTCATCGTAAGAACCACCAGAAAAGGAATGTTTTACAAATCCTCAATGCTGACTTCCTGTAAGATGGCAGTATGAAAGGACTAACTTCTGTTCTTCAAAGGGATTTCACATTCTTTGAGAAAGAAATGAACAGGATTGTCTGCCAGAACTTAGATCTTTTCTTCCCATCTCATCCACGTGCTTTCCCACTGCTCAGTTGGTCAGCCTGAAAGCTCACAAGGAAGAGCTGATACTTCTCACTGCCCACCCTCCTTCCTGGGTTTTCATCTTTTCCTGTTTTTGTATGAAGGTACTTCACCTAGTGGAGCACACACTGAGCCCTGGACCTTTGTGGTCGTGCAAGATCCAGATTTAAAACATAAGATTCGTGAAATTGTAGAAGAAGAAGAGGAAATCAACTACAAAAAAAGGATGGGAGACAGATGGGTTAATGACTTGAAAAGATTGAGGTATGAAAAGTCAATTACCTAAGGGGTTTGAAGAGAGCTGTTGTTTCAGTGTAGGAAAGACTTCTATAATTTTCCATTTCTTCCTCCCTCTCACTTTTAATATTTTTCTGATTCATGTTCGGAAACAAAAACTTATAAATATGTGTAAAATTGTGCCTTGGTGGCTGGTTCATAAAATTGCTTCCAGTAAAAGGGATTACATGCTCTCCATTTTGAAAATTTTCCAAGCATTTGGCTCCATCATTATTTTTTCCTATGTAACCTCTGTGGCTGAAACTCTTGTCCCAGATTTTTCCTCTTGTTTGCCAAACAGTGAAGCTCCCAAAGTCATTGGAAGCTTTGCTACTGACTGAGGAAGCCCCAAGGCCTGTCCCTATCCAAGTGCTGAATTATGCAATATTTAATTGTTCCAAATGCCCTCTGAAGTCTGACTGACTTGCTTAACTTCACACAATGGGAAGATGTCTACTGAGTCTTGGCTTGTCAAATGGAGCGTATGCACAAAGCTTTGTAGGGTTGACTTGCCCTACTTGTTTGAGAATGTTACTGTTTTTCAGGTGCTTAGGTGCTATGCAAATTTATGTGCTATGGAAACAACTAAATGCCAGGGGTTCTTATGTTTTGGGTCAGAACAGTAGAAAGCACTCATTTTCTTGTCTAAATCCTATATTATGATTGTCATTTAAGAAACAGGGAACGAAATGTATTGTAATAGGGATGAAATACCCAGGAACAGAATAACAATTTTTGCCATCAGAATATATTTAGGTTTAGACCTTAGACAAAAAAGTTTTGAACTTTTCTGACAGCAGTTTTCCCTGCACTGACAAAAAAGTTGGCACTGTTGGTAACAGGCAAATCTGCAAAATTCCAGGAATTAAATAATCTCAAAGGCAAATGCTCATGAGGCCAGTTCATAGATAAGAGGTCAAGAACTGTCTCTTATTTGTATGCAATTCCACTCTTCAGAGTGAGCACATCAACCCCTCAGCCAAATCTGTTAAAATTGAGAACTCTATTCAAGCTTTTTTTTTCCTTTCTGAAATGTTTCTATTTAAGCTGATAATACTTAATCCTTTGCCGTAAATGTTCTAAGGTTTAGTCTACTGCTATAATTGTCATGTACCTTTAGTGCCCCTTTGCAGACAGGAAATGTAATTTACAGGAAAGTGAAAATGTTGCAAAATAAATATCTTAAACATTCTTTTGCAGAACAAACTGGATCAAAGAGTACTTGGACACTGCTCCATATCTGATCCTCATTTTCAAGCAGGTATATGGGCGGCTTCCAAATGGCAAAAAGAAGACCCACTACTACAATGAAATCAGTGTTTCTATTGCCTGTGGTATCCTGCTTGCTGCACTGCAGGTACGTTGACAGAACTGACATACTGGGATTCAATACATTAGTTTGGATTACGTACCAAGATTATTCTGCCCAAATGCGGGTGGAACCCAATTTAGATTTTAACATTTTCAGTCTCCCAGATTACTCCAATTCCTGGCAATATGTCTTAGTTTTGAGTTTTAAAGTTATTCTTCTCAGGTCTACATCTGAGAAGGTAATTCCTATCCTCAGTACTGGTTAAGAGGAGGAAAAATATAATGTAGCTTCCAGAGTTGTCACTCTTCTCTCGGCACAGGCTTCAGCCCCTGTGGTTTCTGCCTTATGCTAACAAGGCTGACAGGCTCTTCAGACTACCCGAGCATGGCTGTGCAGTGCCACACTGGCCCTTTCTTTTCAGTAATCCCTATAAAACAGCTTGACACCAAATCACTTTTAGTATACAATGCTGGAAAAAAAAAAAACAGGGACATATTCCACAGGACAGGCTGTACTATTTCAATCAGTCTTTCTGAGGCATTTCTGAAAGTGAAGTCATTTCTAAAGCTCAGCATGTTTGACACCAGCCAGTTAGATTTTCTCAGTGGTTTCTCAGTGCTCAGTTCTGCTTCTTGTATCTGATGTACTCACACAAGTGTTAAATAGAGAAGCTATTCTGATAGTTAACCTGGCGTGTCAGCAAGGTAACAGCAAGGTGCCTCCTCTTATATTAGGCCAATTTCCTACCAGGCACTGGCATTTCTCCTCCATTCTGTTTTGAATGACACTTCCTTTCGTGCATTGCTGCTCCTCAGGCACCGTTCAGCACCACCACTATTAGCTTTTCTCCTCTTGAGAAGATCGCAGAGATTACTGAACATGACAGGTGCATTTCCTGGGCACCTCTCCCTGGCTGACTTTTGTATCTCAAAGCCTCCCAAAATGCTTG
This sequence comes from Pachycephala philippinensis, assembly GCA_013397055.1. NCBI lineage: Eukaryota > Metazoa > Chordata > Aves > Passeriformes > Pachycephala > Pachycephala philippinensis. The sequence continues at coordinate 981,641 of VWZT01015009.1, forward strand.
CATTACATAGACATAGAGACTGAAATCCACATGTGCAGCTCTCAGGAAGTGACTCAGCTGTGTGGTCATACCTTGGATGATGTCAGCTCTTTATTGTTTGTCAGATTTTTTAGGGTTTTTGTGAGATTTTGTGTGAGAGGAAGAGTGATACATAGACTTATTTTGGGATTCCGATGTAATCCGTAACAATGGCCACTGTGAGAGATGCCAACAGACTCCTGTGACAACTTGTGAGGCAGAGCCTGTGCCCCCTGTCCCTGTGAGGTACAGCTCTTGAGGAGGAACAAGTATTCACAAGGCTGTAAGGCATCTTCCTGCCAGCTGTATGGAGGCAAGAACCGAAACATTTCTCTGTATGAGCCAGATCACAGAATCATGGAATAATTTGGTTTGGAATGGATGCTTCAAGGTCATCTAGTCCAACCCCCAGCCCCATGGGATGACATTCCAATCATATCCCCACAACTGCCTCTCAGCTTCCCTGTGGCTGTGGATCCCCCATCACACTGAGCACGGCAGGCAGGCTCTGGCTGTACAGCACACAGACGTGGCAGGCAGACTGGGCTGTTGCTGTGGTGGAGAAACGCTCTACTTCTCTGGAAGCAGAGCAGGAATCTTTTATGGCACCATTGAGGCTGTCAGTAAATCAGGTGTTCTAAAGGCTGCAGCAGGCCTAACGAAGCAGCACTTCTGGACTAGTCAACAGAAGGATGTGTACAGGAGTGATGGGAACAACCACTACAAACACAGAGCACAGACCTCTGTCTCACTCTGTCGCTGTCTGTCTTGCTGCAGAACGCGGGGCTGTACACGGTGACCTCCACACCCCTCAACTGCGGCCCCCAGCTCCGGGTGCTGCTCCAGCGCCCAGCAAACGAGAAGCTTCTCCTGCTGCTCCCCGTTGGCTATCCCAAGAAAGATGCCACTGTGCCTGCGCTGACCCGTAAGCCGCTGGAAGACATCATGGTGGTCATGTGAGCCCAGTGCCAGGTGGAAGGAGCGCATCCCTGCTGACGGCTGAAGTTGTCACTGCTGTTTCTCTGCATCGTCCCCCATGTCACTGTTGCTCTGGCTGTTTACACCTCTATTTCTTTTAGTGCTAGTAATCTACTAACAGCAGTAAGCAGCCAAGCACTGTGCCTTTGGCAGCTGCTGTTACCTATCTGACCGGGGTATTGTTCCAGGGGGTATGTACAATGGCATTTAGGTGACCTTCATCACTTGATTTTTCTCATGCATTGTGGGGACAAATCTCTCCTTGAATATATATTTTCATTTTACTTTTGTGATTGCCATTACACAGTTATTCTAACTTAAGAATTTTAATGAAGGTAGTATTAAAAGATACCAAGAGGTCGAACTCAGCTGTCCTATCTTGGTCAGTGTGTGCTGTTTAAATGCCCCTTCCCCTTCACTGTGTTCAGCTATGTGTAGAAAGATGCTATTTTCCTCTTACATGGTGGAATTTCTCTACTTGATTGATCTCAAAGACTTTCTCTATACCAGGCTTTCTTAAACTATTGTGGCCACGAGTGTCTTAGGTTGGGGGAAATTTAGTAGGAACAAGGCATACAAGTAATTTGCTTGTTACCATTTATTTATACATGTTCCAGGCACAGTTAGATCAGGTGGTAGCTATCAATCGCGTCCCCGGTACTTGCTGCTTCCACTGGAAGCAGCCCAGAGGGAACTACTATTCTGGTTATCCTGTTTACCTGCAACTCTACCAGTTTAACACCCTGAAATTGAAACTGCTTTAGAGACCTAGACACGTGAGAGGTGCTTTCACGCCAGCCCAGACCAGGGGTTTGGGAGCGGCGCTGGAAGGAAGGGTTGGCGCTGCCGATGCCCGGGCGGGCAGAGCCCCCTCGTGGGGCCGCGGGTCCCGCCGGCTGCGGCAGCAGCCAAAGGGGGAACGCTGAGAGAGAGACGCGTCCGTCCTTCCTGCGGGTCCCTCTGTTCTGGGGAACGCTTCCCCACCCTGATCTCTGCTGCGTCTAACGTCAGGCAAGTTCAGCCAAACTGGCTTCGGCCATCCTTGAGGGATGAGAGGCTGGAGAGCAGTGCCATGGAAAGGGACCTGCAGGTGAACACGAGTCAGCAGTGCCCTGGCAGCCAGGAGGGCCAAGCGTGTCCTGGGGGGCATCAGGCACAGCATCGCCAGCCAGGCAAGGGAGGGGATTGTCCCGCTCTGCTCTGCTCTGGGGCGGCCTCACCTCGAGTGCTGGGGGCAGTTCTGGGTGCCACAGCGTAACAACATTAAACTATTAGAGAGCGTCCAAAGGAGGGCAAGAAAAATCGTGAAGGGGAAGATGTATGAGGAGTGGCTGAGATCACTTGTCTTGTTCCACTTGGAGAAGAAGAGGTTGAGCAGTCTACAACTTCCTCATGAGGGGAGGAGGAGGGACAGACAGTGATCTCTTCTCTTTGGTGACCAGTGACAGGACCTGAGGAAATGGCCTGAAGTTGTGTCAGGGGAGGTTTAGGTTGGATATTAGAAAAAGGTTCTTCGGACAGGGGGTGGGTGGGCACTGGAACAGGCTCCACAGGGAAGTGGTGACAGCATCAAGACTGACAGAGTTCAAGAAGCATTTGGACAATGCTCTCAGGCACATGGTGTGACTCTTGGCTGTGCAGGGCCAAGATGGCTCAATGGTCCTTGTTAGTCCCTTCCAATGCACCAGATTCTGTGATTCTGAGTTAACTCACTCCTCCTTACCTGAAGTCTAACCTGGTCTAGTAGAAGACTCAGCAGGGGGATTGGAACTACATGATCTTTAAGGTTCCTTCCAATCAAAACCATTCTATGGTTCTATACTTCAAATCCCATTTAGCATCACTTGTTGTCAGCTGAGCGAGTGGAGGGGATAGTGTTTTGCAGAGGTACAGATTTTGGCCACGACAATGCATCTGTCACCCAGTGGGAAAAACTATTTTCCTCATTGACAGACCATTTTGCCAGTATTTAGCAGATATGGCTGTGTGTTCACCTGTTGTACTAGCCCTGTTTTACATTCTCAGTGGTACAGCTACAGCAGGAAGTTTCTTATACAGGCCTAGTCTGAAATGAGCTCTTGTAACTACAGTCTAATAAAATAAATTAAAACAAAAGGAAGTCCTGGGTCTACAAACTTTCTTTTAGTTTCTAAAAACTAGCAAGGGACATACGGATTAGCTAAATCAAGTGAAGGCTGGTCAGCTGCAGGTGCCCAGTTATCAGGAATACATATTAAAGTCACTGTTGCAAGTTTTCCTTCTGTGCAGATGCTGCTCTGCCCCACCGTGTCCCTTCACAAGCAGTTTGTACCTGCTGGTACTACTATGTTTTAATTCAGAGTTCACATCAACAGAGTGAGGACTGAACCCCTGTCATGTTGCAATCTTTCCTACAGAAATAAACTCTCAGCTATAGAAATAAATTGCTTCTGCCTGGTCTCAGTCTGCAAAATAGATGACACTCAGAGAAACTTTACCAAATGAATTCAGTTTCAAACAGCAGGAGCTTGCATATATAAGGCTATTTCTAGTGTGGTTTCATAACTAAAAAACAAAGAACTAAAGCAGTTTAAAAAATACAGAAAAAATTGTCACAATAACAAGCATTGGTATATACCAATATACCAAAGAAGATTAATGGTTGGTTTTTTTCCCCATGTGCTAATACTAGAAACTAATATACACACAGTAGTTGAAAAACTCAAGCTCTCATACCTACGGGATGGGAAAGATTCCATCTGAAAAGCATTTCTGAAATCACAAAAGTAAGTAAAATAATTGTTTCTTTTTTTTTTTTTTTAATCTCCTGTACAAATCCTTATTCAAATGGAAATACTTCAGTAGTATTACAACCGCTGATGATGCTGCAGTCTCTTGTAAATCATGCTAGCACTCCTGTAGAGACAAACCTACTTGGAATTGCCACTCTTCTTTAATAAGTGCACTGTCTTTACTTAAAACACAATTAAATATTAAATGTTGACTTTCTATGCAGCATATTGTTGAATAAAATAAAGGTTAGCATTTGAATTGTTTTACATTTAACTAGGGATACCTGGTTGGCATTTGTTCAATTTCAAGGTAAAAAATGTTTTTCTGCCGTGTAAATGGAGTTTCCCATGTTTCCACTAGTGTCCATTGCCTGTTGGCCTGGTGCCACCCATCTCCTAGAGAAGTCTGGCTTCATCTTCTGTGTATCTTTCAATCAGGTAGCTGCAGACAACAACTAGTTCTCCCCATTTCTGGGATCTTTCTTCCTTGAACTGTGTGGACAAATTTGTGTGCATTCAAGGACTCTCACTGTCTGAAATTTGTCAGACAAATGCTCTTGAAATCAGGTGCAACACAGTGGGTTGCATGACAATCCAGATAATTAAAGGAATAAGTATCCCATTTGTTGGAGCCATGGCCAGCTGCCCATCTCCTCCCACTGCATGGATGACTGAACTGGCTTTGGTTTCAGTCTGCCCTTGAACATGGAGCTGGAAAGTGTTGCAGCTGGTGCTTCATTAGCAATCCAGCTGGCCGTGCCATGAGGCAGGGAAGCATTACTCCTTGAGCAGCACCACCTTACCCACTCCACCATCTTCCTTTCCAGACAGGTAAGCCAGAACCCAAATGATGCTGCTAGAAAGTAATTTTTTTTTTTAATCTTAGTGATTCAGAGTGCAAGATCTGAGGACTCCGCTGGTATATGTGCCCATCTCCTTCATAGCTGTGTGATCGAGTGTAAGATTCCCATAAATTAGCTGGGCTGTAGTACCCATGTAAGTGCTCTCTGCTTGGTGAAAATAGCAGGTTGTCAGTATTTAGCTTCTTTGCAAGCAGTTTAAAGCTAAGTGCTGTTATCTTGCATTTGACAGAAATAACTGTTCCTAGGCACAGTTACTGGATCTGAGCTGGTGCACAGGGATGTAACAGGCTGTAGTTCATCAGCTGTGTATTTGAGCATTTCTTACCATAAAAATTCACACTAGTACAATAAAAGTAAAGCAACTTCTGGGCATGAGGAAGTGTCAGCTTGGTGCTGTGTACCCCAGATGAAGAGAAGCACACAAGCCCCTACCTCAGGTTGTGGTTTTGCTCTGATTAAGATGCAGCACTTCAAAGACATTTAAGCAAGTAGATGTGCAGTCAGCATCTGATTGATTTATTTCTGTAATTGCTACATAGATCTCATGGGCCCATGAAAAATCAATCTTGAGAAATAATCCAGCTTGCACTTGAAGGCAGGATCTGCTATACTTGAATGCCAGGTACTGACAAAACATGAATCCACAGCACTAATAAACTGCTCCCAGCAAAAGACTTGAAAGAAATAAAAATGCAAATGCTAATTCTGCCAGCACATGCAAGTCCTAAGAAGTTTTTATTTCCAGAAGGGCTCAGCCTTGGCATCATGTTGTGTCACTGGTGAGACCTCCACAGAGATCATTAGGAAAAGGTTGGGCTGCTGTATTGTTTTTGAAGATTTCCACCCACCTGAGCTTAGTCAAAGTAAGAACGGCAAAAACAGACATTGTACTCATGACTTAGAACTCTCAAGGAATTTAATTTTTTTTTTGGCTAACATTACCTATATCAGGCATCTTTGAGAGCCAAGCCTTTGCCCATATAGATAGAACTCTCCTGTGTTTATGGAGTGTAAATTATGAGAACACTTAATGGCATGAGAGCTGGGCAACACGTCATTCAAATTTAAGATGGAAGAGAGTCATTGAAGCTTGAATCAGTGCAACAGCAAGTTACCAGTCAAATATCACATCCTGTTCCAGGCTGTGTCTGTGTATTAACTTAGCTACAAGATTGGAACTGAGTTGAACTAGTTCTGGTAGAAACAACAAAGGCATTCCAAGAGCCAAGTAACACAGAGTAAGACATAGGAAAACAGTGCTGATCAGTGAGATGGATAATGACCATGACCTCAAAGCATCAGTTACCAAGTTTTTTGAGACATAGATTTGAGAGATGAGGTGTTTGAAGGATTTTTAAGAGAACTCTTGGAATTTTTTATGAGGAGCTGCCCTGTGCCTGAGGGTAAGATCTTGTCTATTACTTGAAGGTAAGATCTTGTAACTGAGATCACAAGTGACTCAGCTTGAAAGGGTGAGACCAGAGTCCAACAGTTTTGCCCTACAACGTGACAGCGTTGGTGAAGTTATACTGAGGAGCACCTCTTGCAAATACCAAGTTCAAAGTGTGAATGTTGGGAGTCAGATAGACAAAAGCACACCTGTGTAGACCCACAACAGTCACAGATATGCTTCAAAGAGAGGATCTGCTTTAACAGGCTGCTTTTTTTTTTCAGTTGGATATGCAGTAGAGGCATGGGTCTGTAAATTAAGCACTGGATTTTAATGAAGCTTTTGTGTCATTGTTTTTGTAGTGCAAATGGTTCAAATGTCAGAATGCTTTTAACATCTTCAAACTATTCCTTTAGCTCACTCATAGGATGGCAATTATTCATTCAGCTTGCAGAAGGCTGTCACAGCCAATTCTCTGTGGGACCGACGCCAAGGTACCACTCTTGGGTAAAGAGAAATATGTTCCCTAGCAGCTTGCTGTGAAAGATATCTCTATGCGAAGTGGAAGGGTTAAAAACGACCTGCTGGTTTTGCCTTCCTGGGGCAAATAAATATGAGATGTGATATAAGTCACCCCTTTTTCAGTCTGAAGATCTCAGTCTGCTTTCAGTACTAGTGTACCAGTAAACTTGTTCTTTGTGTTTTATGACGGAGGAAAAAAGAAACAGAGCAAGACAAGCCACAACTACCAGGCAATGTGTAAGTGTCCACACAAAGGGTCAAAGAGCTGAGGAGAAAAAGAGCCTTCCTACGCTGGCCATTCTGTTTGTTCCTGTTTGTGAGCTGGTATGCATTAAATTTAGAGCTGACTAAATTTCAGGAGACTAAGTGACCCTTGAAAAATCTGTGTCACTCCTGGAATTATGTGTTGAAAGCTACTAATGAATGATGACTTAGCTGCTGTCAAGCAGGACAGTTGTGGCACCACAACTTTGGTATAGGGCCTTTTATTTCTCAGGGTACTTTATGGACTTAATACAATACAGCAGCTCATTCTTTAATATTGGTCTCGGTTTCCCTTTTGCTGGAAAATGAAAATGAGGCACATGATGGGAGAAGAATAATTTTAAATTCAGTGAAATATAAATATTGATCAAAGCAAAAAGGTGGTGTAATCAATAAACAAAGTGATGGACAGCTATATGTAGCTTTATACATTTAAATGTTAAGTAATCACATATTTTACAGTTGTGCAAAATGGTATGAAGCAAGAGCATCCTCAACTTTAAACTAGAGTGAATTATCAACTAAGTTTAGTAGTAGCTGGGCCTGCAAAGGGAAGAAAAATAAACTTCAAAATGAATACTTGAAATATTTATAAATACATTATCTATTTAGAAATCAAAAGCCGCTGAAAATACTGACTCATTTTGATTAACTTTCAAATGCATGAAAAGAATTGTGATTATTTCCTTTCACGGCTTTGGAGACCAAAGCAGCACATGCAAGTGTAATCACTTGAAAGAGATTTAGGATCTGTTTCATGCTGAACTGTATTTCAGACTGCCCTTGAAATGAGAAGTTTTATTTCCAAACTGTCTACTAGGCAGGGTGTCAAGGCAATAACTGATCATTTATATGTAGGATTCCAGATTGTATTTCAGCTTAAGGATATGTTATGCACAGAACAGGACATGGTGGCTCATTTCAGTGGCTCACTGAGATCAGAGAGACAAACATGATGCACAGACCTTAAACACATTGCACCTCAAATATCCAGTTTGCTACAATGGCACCGTAAATCAGAGGTGGTCGATGGATGGTACCTGACAGGGAGATTTCTTGCTGTGACCACTAAGTCTGGCTGTGCAAGTACATGCGCATGAGTATGGCTAAGAGGTGTATGTATACATATAAAGCACAGATTAGGACTGTGGCACAGCAGAACTGTTCTTGCCTCACATGATACAGGTTGGTGTTTCCTAAGTGGCTGCAGTTTTGCCACTTTCCCAGGAAGGAAATCTTAGGCAAACACCAAACATTGCTGATTTTGGCAGGAACAGAATTAAATCTTGGAAAAAAGCTCTAAGGCCAGAAGGATTCTTAAAAAGTGTCTTATTTCTTGTCAGAAGATAGGAATGTTTTATACAGGATAGCCTTTAACTATTTCTTCTCTCTGATACCTGGTACAATTTGAGTGCTTTCATGACGAATGAACAGCTTCTTGTTTATCCATTTTCTTATGTTTTTGACCTCAATTTCTTTTCTGTTCTTCATTTCACATCTGTCACCTCACAGAATATTTTTGCCATAGGTACTTTCTGAGCTTTGAGCATGGTGTTCCTATTCTTTAATAGAACAAGCATGAGTACTATGCAAAGTGTGTTGAGCTGGCAGAAGGGTCAGAAAAACAGCAAGCACAGGTCAATAGCAAGATCTCCATCTTTCTGTGCTTATTTTTACTGTGATTTTTATCTATGTGGGTATAGCACCTGAACTCCACTAGATAAGTAACAAAAAGTGGTTCTGACTACAAAGTTTGTCTTCCTTTTAGCTGCATTTGTTATACTATCTGTTTTTAATAAGATGGCAAAACACAAGCAGAAGTATGAATGTGGTAATAAACAAAGGTTAGAGCAAACTCTTGTCAACTGCTGTCTATTTTAACTGTCAGGAGAAATCTGGCAGGCACCTCCTTTCCTGCAAATCAAAGTGAATAAACACTCTCTGTGAATATTACCTTCCCATTTAATTTAGTAAATTGTTGATGAACAAATTGCGAAGTTCAAGAATGTAATTATTTGGGATTAGTAGAGAATTTCTTTAGCACGTAATTGATATTCTGTGGATCATTTGATGAGCAGTTGAAAACAGTTTGTAATTGATGCTGTAATTAGCCAGCACAGTGCTCACTCCATATGAGACTGCAGTGTTATAAATTTGGGTAGACCCAGAACACAGAGCAATGCAGCTTGACTGCTAACTAACTTACACGGGACAAACGTTTTGTAGAAGACTACACTTCCACCTGTAGGAATTGAATACAGAAGGTTTGCAACCAGGTCTAGATCAAAAATTGCCTCAGAATTCACTTACCTTTAATTCCATGCTGATGTCAGCTGTCTGTGGGTTCCCACTCTGTGGGTTTTGCATTTCACTGGTGGTTCAGGGCAGAATGGACTAAATGTGACTGATCCATGAAAATCCACAGGGAGAGGAGCCCCGGATGGTAAAAGACCGTCTGCATAAATGCCTACTATCTATGTGGTGTTCCTTGAAAGCATTAGGGTCCCTCTTGACTGAAGGCTGTGTATTTTCACCTGCACAGTCATGCAGCACACCTGTATTGTGGGAGGAACGTGTTTTCTTTCTGCCCCTTAGATGCAGGAGAGCAGAGTCCTTCTGTGAGTAGCTAAATGGGAAAATACTATTCTCTTCATGGATTATTCAGAGCCAACTGATGTAATAGGAGACAGTGTTGCCTGCAGGCCAGTATCCCTGTCCAGAATTAAAATACCTTTTTTAAGAAAAGAGTAAATTATGTTTTAAATAATCTTTCTTTTTTTCATTTTGTTTATGAACTGTGTAACTAACCTGGCACTCCTGTTCTGTTCTCTAAGGGCTGGATACATAAATGCAATTGTATTGTTTAGCTTCTCAGAGAAAGTCTATTCATATGGAAGGAGCTTTCCCCAACCTTTTGTAGATACAATCTTTTTTTTTTTTTTATCCCCAGCTGCTCCTGATTGCCAAGAAAACACATGAAGCACTTCATTACATTTGGTACCATTGCCTTTGTACCACTAGATGGCAGGAGAACACCACACAGGAAGAGAGGACCTTTGCCTGGAAGTAAGTTGTCTGCTTAAGTCCTCTTGCTCTAGTTACCCTTAACCATCCTCTGTTACCCAAATCACAGATCTAGGAATATGCATCTGAGAGTTAAAAGCTAGAGTGTTATCTGTGATCAAAAAAGGACCGCACACAAAGACTAAATTTGTTGTGCACTTTAATAGCTTAAGAGTTGTAAATGCAAAGAGTAAAACTCACTTCATCCAAGCTCTGACAGGTTTGTATAGGTGGGGTTTTTCTTTGCTGCAGAAGGGACCTAGTTTTATCTAGTTACCTAGTCACGTCTGCTTTGTGGGGACACAGATGCAAAGTTTCCCATTAGTCATGCAGCAGACTGTCAGGTTCACAGGTGTCTTCAAATAAGAATATGGTCACTAATTTCCAGCCATTTCCTTTCATTGAATTAATTCCCCATGTATTTCCCTTCCTCCCCTGTGGGTCTTCATACTCCAGACCTTTGCAATCCTGGCTGGCCAGCAGCTAAGGCATGACACGCAGACACTTGTCTCTTGAGAAGCAGATCCAACTCCAGTCTACTCAAAGGCTCTTACTTGCTCATGTGAAACACAAAGCATGGTTGTCCTTTGAGTAAACCTTGTAGACTTTTTTATTTCTGCTGTTTGCCTGAGAGAAAAAGGAGATCATTCCTTCTTTCTTTCCCTTCAGACATGGATAAGCTGTGATGGAATCACGTAACGCAAGAATGAGAAAGCTGTGGTGAAAAAGCTTTCTCTCCCTCTTCTCCCAACTTACCTCTGAAATAAATCTTCATTTCCTCTCTATTTAAAGGATTTTGAAATGAGCTCTGTATGAAAACTAGAACTTTCTCTATTTCCACGAGTGCTGGGAAAATTAAGCCTGGGATTTTAGATAACTTGTGAAGTAAGTACAAGTCACTTTTTAACATGAAGCATGGTGACCTTAGAAGCCTAACGGGAGCCTAGAAGGGCAAAAAGGTCTGGGAGTGGAACACAGGTTTGAAGGCATGTCTGTAAGGCTGTGCTCAGGCTAGATCTCTTATGACAAAAATCGTGTACTGGGGGAAGGTAGGCTTGGATTTACCTGCAGGTGTGGAGGAGTTACTTGGTTGCCCAAGCAGTGAGCCAGTCAGATGCCAACACCAAGTGAGGGAACATTCTCCTTAGGGAAGATTCAGTCAGGTAGCTAAGACACAAGCCTGGAACTCCTGCCCATGTAACACGGGATAAATCACTTCCCGTATTTTTTCTGTCAGTGCACGAATGGTGGGATTTGTGCTGATATTCTACAAAGGAAATGAAGGGGTAAAATTACTACAGCCGCCCGTGATAATCTTGGTCTGATAATCTCAAATTTGCTGCTTACATCAGTTTTCCAGATTTCATATTCAGCTTATCTGTGACTAAACCTTATCCGTACTTGATCATTAATCATGAAGGTATTCTTCCTGTAATAGTCATGGATGCTGACAGGAAAGTGGGAGACTGAGAAAAAATAGATAAGCACTACAGAAATATTTCAACACTGGACAGACTGGCAACAATGAACTTTGTGCACTTGAGGAAGAAAAGATTTTATGCTTAAACTTCAAATCTGTCTTGGATGCTGCTTTCAGCATTTCTGTTACTCCTGAGGAGGATTCCAGGTGTCTACTTGAAAATAGAAAGTGTTCCCAGGCAGTGTTTCCGTCTATGTTCTGTGCTCCTGTAATCATGAAGAAGAAGAAAATTTCTTACAAAGGCAAGGCACTAGATGGAATATACAGTGTTGGGGTTTTTTTAAGATAGATTCATACAAGTCTAATGAAAGCCTCTTTACTATGTGGTTTGTATAATGGTTATATAGCTATGACTGAAATTTCTCCAATTAATGTGATTATTTTGTGCTTCCTTGCTGTGTAACCTAATGTACCCTGCTTTGCACTTTTTCACTAGAGGCAATATGGAGCGATTGATGGAGAAATAGACAAAATACCTTTAATTTTTACCTTGAAAGACTTGCTAATGGGAAAAATTGAAGCAGAGGGAGCACTGAGAACTAAACAATGAGAGGGTCTTATGAATTCATGGCATAGGTGGTGGAGAGTGGTTACTGTTTTGTGGAACTGCATTACTTGAGAGATACAATTCCACAGCAATTTTACCAGCTATTCTTTGGTACTTTCATAAATCACAGCAATAGGAAATTATTAACTGTACATGCCCTTGGCAGCCCCCCTCCATGCATCCCTTTACTGACTGCACCTGGAGCTGAGGAGCAAGCCGGCTTTGGGTACTGTGGGTATGCCTGACGTGGTTAAAATCAAGGAGCAGAAATCAGAGTGATGCTGAGGACTGCAGGGCTGACCACCACCTCACCCAGACTAGCCCATGGCTCTTGCTGAGCTTGCATGTGCTGGGTATTGGGCATCTAAAAAAGCCCGTGGTGGTGCAAGGCAGAAGGAACAAGTTGTCCCACATGAAGAAAGGTGTTTCGCTGAAGGAGGAAATAAAACATTGATCCCACAGTCTTTAAAGATAAACTCCTATGAAAGACTGAAGCGTTGATTATTTTTAGCAGGGGAGAGCCTAAGGGGAGGGCTTGTCAAATAGATTAAACCGTTGTTAGGAGCAGAGCAGGATTCTCCTGCAGCACTTTCCTTTCCACCACACCTGCATCCTGATGTGAAATAAAAAGCGTGTGCGTGGCGGTGGGGGAATGTGGAGGAGGGAAAAGCTGCACTTGGGAGAGCTGAAGTGGTAGCAGTTGGTGATGGAGTTGTTGTTTCCTGTCACTGCTTTTACCCTGTTAGCTTCTCTTATGCTGATTTCTTTCTGTTAATCCCCAGGATAGCCTCTGAGAGTTGTTTATCATCCCGGGGCAAAATGATTCCAGCCTGCTCTCACCACTCTTTTTGCCTGCACGCAGTGTTGCTGATGTGTCTAAGTGTCCAGAAGAGCCTGAGGACAGAGTGGGAGGATGTTTTCTCCTTTTTGTAATCTCTCTGGGCCCGTGACTCTTGCTCAGCACTGTTCTATTTCCCCCTGCTTCTCCCAGGCACCCAGGCTGTGAGAAGCAGTGCTGTCATGCTGCAGCAAACAAGGTGCTGTGCAGCTGCTGGGCATTCATCCGTGCTGGGCCAGGTGCTGTGTAACATTCCCTTCGGGAGCATGTGTTTGAACATTGTTCAGAGCAGTCTGGTCACGGAGGGATGGCATGGGTGCACTGGGTAGGGCAAGGCATTTTTCAATGCTGCCCTTTGCCAGCTAGGTTTTAGTAATTTCCTCGTTCTGCTGCACGACTTATCTCCCAGATGGAGGGAAGAAAAGTCTTGGGGAGTGTGTTTGCCCCAGAGAAAGAAGGTATTTGGGAGGACACCTGGAGGTTCAGCCAGGTGTTGTGACAACAGAAGCTGGCTGTTTTTTATCTAGAGCAAGCGTGTGAATATGTGAAGTGCCTTCAGAGACTGAAGGGTATGGTATAACCCCATCTGAGTCTCTCTTCTCTTCTACCTTTCCATTCAATTGTTTAGATCAGCCTTCTACAGAAGAACATCTTTTAGGTGGCAGTGCATCACAGAAGGCTTCTGTGACTCTTCAGTCCTGGTACCATTCTCTAGTTTTGTATTGCCCTGCAGATCCTCTGCCTTAGGGTCTTTGAGTCTAGAAGAGGAGGCTTGTACATAAAACAGAACCATATCTTTCCTAATAACTAAACTTTGGGGGAGAGGAATCAAAGAAATATATAAGCAGATAATCCATGTACAGACCTGTGTTTTTTAGAAGCCTATCAACCTAAAAGTGGAATCTACTGGGACTCCCAGCTTTGAGTAGAGAGAAGGTGAGACTGAAGGCTGATTCTCTTAATAGTCTTTCTGAATATTTCAGGAAATGTACCTTTAAGCCTATTCAGATGATCCCTCCTCCACAGTTTTAACTTCTTCTTGCATAGCTGGTTAATCTGACTTTGGGAAGCTCTTGTACCATCACATGAAAACATTTTTATGCATTGTCCTAGAGTATTCCCTCACTCTACTTTATAATCTGAAAGGAGAAATGAGACCCCCTCCCTAGACTCTGAAGGGCCTGGTGATCCTAAGCGTGAAAACCCTCTCCAGAAGTGGTAGGTAAATGGCTGAGCTGTATGAAACTGAGCTATGTTCTTTCCTGCCTGATGTAGGCAGCTTGTTTTTCAATTTAACTCCACGTTTTTGTACACCAAATTGCCTTCCAGTAATCAAATAAACATTTAAAAGATTATATATAACATTTCAGGCATCTTCAAATCCATCACAGATGTCCTTGGGGTTTTGTGTGCTCAAGGGAAAGCTTTGGCTTTTAAAGATGGAAGAAACAGGAAGAAGATGAGAGATGAAAGGGGAGAGGCTAGTTGCTTTCAGAAATATGGGGATTATCAGACTGAGCCAGACTTAGACTGTGTAGTCTGGCTTGGATACATTGAGTGCAGAAGGGGACTCTTAATTATCACTCAGCACACAGTGGTGGAGTACATGTCTTCCGTCATGTAGGCTTCTGGTGTCTGCATAGCTGAGCTGTCTCCCTTTGGAGCTGGGATCCCTGCAAGCAGAACTAGAACTTAATTACTCTGCTGTTCCTCCTGGGAAGGGATCCACACACTGATGTCTGATATCAGTCTGAGCTAAGGGAGGAGCAGGGAAAGAGACGCTGTTGCCTTACTGTGGAACAGCTGCACTTTGGGCTCAGTGCCAAAAGTGGGGGAGGAAAACTTCTGGAGGCCTGAAGAGATAGAGAAAGGCAAATCCCTCCAGGTCTTAGGCTTCAAGAGACCCAACGCCGTGTGTGGGCAGGAGCTGGGACGCTGTGTGGGAAAGATTTGCAGTTTCAGTAGGAGTTCCCTCCCAGGTCTTCATGCAAACCAAGTCCCCTAAATACCAGGCTTTATCACAGATCTAGGCTAGTACTCTGGGATGGGCTGCAGAGCTGCAGCCTCCACCCCTTTCCACCCACTGGCACCAGATACTGATAACCTCTGGAATTAGAGATGCACTGCTTTTGGCACAGAGGGTCTCAGAGCCAAAACCACCAATGTGGCCATCTGAAACCCTCCTCGGCAGCATGAAGCAGCACTTTATGTGAGGCTTATGCTCAGGGCACAGAACTTGGCAAGTCTGTCTGATTTAGCTGCCACAGCTCTCAGCCTTGCATGCTTTATGCTCTGCTGGGTGCAAGACAAGGGCGTTCCAGCAGGGCAGGCAAACGTAGGTTTCAGTAACACCGGCAGCTGGCTGCTTGCTATGAAGTGAGAACACAAAGGCCATGCATTGTTTTTATTTTAGAGTGTTTGATATCAGAAAAGCACTTTGCAACACTGCACACATGCCTGGGCCTCCAGTGACTTCATTTGGAAGTGTCCAGCCACACCTGGAGGGAGCTGTAAAGTGCGAGTTGGGATGACAGCATCTTTTGTAAACAACGGGATTTCCTGGGATTATGTTTGAATGGTTGGCCCTCTTGTAGGGGGGGAGAACATATTAAGTCTCTGACAAAGTAATGAGAAGACTTTCTGTGTTACATAATTTATAAGGCCACTGGTTACCATTGAGCCAAAAACCTGCTTCAAATGGAATGGGTTAAGGTTATCCACATGGTCCTGTTGAATAAATTCAAATCGCATGGGATACAATTACATTAAAAACTTTAGTCAGTTTAAACCATGTCTCTGTCATTCTTATTTTTGATAAGCATAAAAACACCCTGTAGTGAAACCAGCTAACTGTGTGTTCCTTGCAGGAATGTGTCATAGGATTATGTTGTGACCAATCTAAGTGCTTTTGCAATGTTTCACAGCTTTCTGATATATTATCTACAAAACTTTTTTTTCATTTTTTTGTATTTAAAATTTATCCTGACTGTCTGATTAGGACAGGATAAATACATCGTAATGAACCCTGTATGAATATGAGGTTACTCTGGCAAACCAATTTGATTTTTGTGAACCTCATTGTTAGATGACTATATTAAAAAAATTAGTGTGGTTCCTCTTTGAGGGCAAACACTTCTTTCGAAATTAAAGCAATATTTTGTGAGCATAATGCTTAGCTCTTGTTCAGTGGCAGTGACCAGTAAACCATGCTGTTGTAGCCCTGTTTGGTGGTATGTGTAAGCTTTCTAATGTACACTTTAAATGTGATATCAGCAAATAATGTGTGTAGCTTTAAAACAAGCTTTGGCAAGCAATCAGTCTAGCAGCATTTGACTGGACTTTCAGTGAAGCAGAAAACAGGAAAGTACACACTTCTTTAAATTTGCCCTGTCTGTTGGTGGAAATAGTCCTTGTGGTATTTGTCCAGTTGTGTTACTGAATCCAATCACTCCTTTGCTGTCTGAGCTGTATCTTTTCTGGCATGGAATGGTAGAGATAAAATCTTCTTCTCCAATACAGTGGAAGGAAGTATATTTTGGTTAAGGCTGGTATTGTCAGGAGATAACATTTGCTTGAAAATGACGGTGTATTGTTCTAGCACAATATACTGTAATTTAAATAATCCACAATGCAATTTCTTCTGTGGTTCCAGTCTGTAAACTAAACCAGAAACTGACATTTTAGCTGGTGCATTCAGTTTCAAAGAATTGAATACTGCACATAATGTAAGCAGGAATTCTCATTTTTTGCTTCATGTACTTTTCATAAGTAGTGGTGCTACACCTCTTTTCTTCTCCATCTGAATAATGTCTCTGACTTGTTTTTTTTTTTCTTCATCACTCCAGAAAAATACTGTAATATTGTTCACTATACTTGTCTCAGTTTACCTGGTTTCTCTGTGCCAGGCAGACGAATGAGTTAGAGTTTTGTCTTCTGAGACGGAAGCTGCCTGAGGGAACTTGAAGCTTACTTTGCTCTGTACCTAGATGTTCACTGAAGGGTAGTTTGCTTCCCTGAAAGCATCTTGTTTAGCTGTACCAAATTAATCTTTGTCAGTTTTGCCTTAAGGGGTTATGCCCTTCCTCCCTGAAGGTTTAAACTTGAATGTGGGGGCATGATAGCAGAGTTCTATGAATCTGAGCGTACCTGAGATGTGGAAGGAGGCCTCTGAATGTGGGCTTTGAGTCAGCAGAGGATATGCTGCTCAGGGCACAGAGGAGCTGGCCAGAATCCCTGCTTTTACTCTTGCTTGGGAACTCACTGCAGAGAAATGGACTGCCTGTCTCCCTTCAGGTAAGATGACTGCCATTTCCTGCCTTCCTGGCATGGGAGCATGGAGGCTAAATTCTCTTTCAACCTGTGCAAGTCATGATTCTGTTTGTTTGCTTCCCAAACCCACCCCAGCCTTTTCAAAATAAGCTGAAGAGAGCAGTGTAAAATTAAGACAAGTGAGAACGTGTAGCTTTAATGTGAATTTTGGTAAAATTCTGTGCCCTTCCTGGTATTTAAGAGTAGCATTTGCTAATATTTTAGTTTTCATGAATGCCCTGCAGTAGACATGGCTGCTATGTCTCCTTGTGTACTTCTCAACTAAATAACTCCTTGAAGAATGTGGTATATGAACATGGGTTTCTTCAGTGTGAAGTCATGAATGATCCTGTTCGTGAAAAGGAACTTTCTCTCTATGTTTTTTGACCCTTTCTCCCCCAAGTTTTTCAAGTGTAGGTTTTTCTTTCAGCCCCATCTGCTGTCCTTTTACCTCTTCTACTATCTTTTTCAATGTGTCATGCGTTCCTAGTGCCACCCTATTTGGATCTGGTGATTAATGTATGTGCTCCCCTGCTGAATAACCAGCACGAGGCAGGAAAGTCTACCCACTGACTAGTGACTGCTTCTTTCCTACTTTGCCTTTTCCACAGTAGGTTGAAATCCAGCTTTTAATGGAGAGAAGGGAGAAGAGTTATGCAGTGCCACCAAATTGAATGCCACCTTCACTCAGCTTTTGTGCAGGCTTTAAACAATGTTAGAAAATAATATGAGGAGACAAAAACCTATAATGTTTAGACCATATCTAGATGTTTTCTTTAGATCTGATTATCACTATTATAGTCCACATTAACAAACTACATCAGAACTTGGTCTGCTTGTTTTTTAAACCAAGGTTTAGCAGTGTTTTGTTTGTTTCCTGTGGTGACATTTGAGGGATTTCCACGTATGGCTGCACCATCTGAAAAAGATGCCAAGGCTAAAATGGACCTCATGTCACAAAGTCCACAGTTTTTGTAATGTGTATTTCTCCCACATCACTGTTCTGTTCAGTGCATGGTACAATGAATTTTCCTAGTAATGGTTTTGTGATGGTACAGGCTAGGGATAAACCAACTGGAAGCTGGGAGTGATTCCCAAATCTTGTGTAAGGAGCTCTGTTCAAATTATATTTTGACTCCATTCATGAGCCAGCTTCCACATCTTTCTCTCCATGCTCAGGTTTTCAAGCTTCTAGAAATAAGCTCAAGTGCATGGGCCTGAATGGGGTTTTGGCATGCTGCTGTCAGACAGTCACAAAATCAAAACTACAGAGCATGCCAAGGAAAGCAACCACCCCACAGGCCAGATGTGGAAGCTATATATTTTTTGCAAGAGGAGTTGTCCCTCCCAGTAATTCTTTACTTCAAAATTAGAAACCTCAAGCCCTTCTGAATGCCATCCACCAGGGTTTGGGCAGGGACAAAAGATGGGAGCTGCTGTGCCTTCAGGGAGATGGCTCTGACTTCCAGGCATTCTCTGCTCCTGAAAGATGGAAATTCCTGTTGAACACAGAGGTGACGTATAGCTTTGAGCATATGGAAGGTGGGAGCTTTTTGCCTTTTGGAGAAGCAGTATGTGATTTATCTCTAGTTCGGTAGGGGGAAAAAAATTCTGGATCTCCTTTCTGGAAAGGTTGCTGGGCCCTGACCTCCTTTAACCTGATTTAATTGAGGATTTTGCCAAGCTTATTACATGGGATGTTCTTTGGCAGCACTGAGCAAACAAAGCAGGCTGATCACAAATTATCATTTACACGTGCACAGAATGAGACATAAAAATAGCTCTTTGAAAAAAATAATTTCCTTTTCAGTGACATATAATAACCTTCCTTCAGTAACCTGTCATAAACCTCAAGATCTGTATGACTAAACATCTCAGCTTCCTCCGTTCATGTCTTCCCAGACACATTACTAACACAAGGCTGAAAAATGCAAAAAATGCCCCTCCGATTTTTTTTTTTCTTTTCTTTAAACTACATTACTGGTTCTATAGATGTACACATTTTGTGTCTGCCTACCAGCAACGTCAGCCATTATTTACCGATGCACCTGCTTTACCTTTTACATATTCCTACATATGAAATACATGGGACATATTAACTTATTTCCTCATATTTCGGGAAAAATTATCCATTGCATACACAAAGCATTTGCTTTTGAAGTATTAAACCTCAGGTTGTTGGCCTGACAGCTACTTGCAGTACAGCGCGTTTCACGACGTGAATGAGTGAGACAACAGGATAGATTCAAAAGGAATTACAGGTGAAATTACTTTTCTTTACTGTTTTTAGGCAAGATGTATTTTTTTTTCAGAACATTATTCATTAAGTGAAAAAAAGGTGGTTCCACACCCTGAGAAGTAATACTTCAAACTTCTCAATGAAAACAAAAACCACATTACAACGTAACTGGCCTTGGTTTTATTTGAAGAAGCAGTCTCAAAATTCTCCTGTTGTACCTCATCATCACCTCCTTGACAACAGGTATGTTTATGGGCTTAGGATGGTCAATAAGAAAGCAAGGGACAGCAATTTTTATTGTCCCCATAACAATTTAAAAGTGACAAAGTCTCACAGTGACTCCCCTACTGTTACGAGTTTTTCCATGTTTGAAAGCTAACAAGACTAGAGATTTTCTCCTTTATGAAATGCTATTAGCTACAAGACTGAATAATTTGCCAAATCTGTGGAACAAAAAACCACTGATGACTTAACAGCTCTTAGGGTTCATTGCAGGATTTGCTTTAATTTTCTTATATAGGAGGTGTCTACATCTGACCTATGGTAAGTGCATATTGTCTGTTGACATCAGCAGCATTCCTAAGTGTCAGGAAAGGAGACTAAACTGTAATTAATCTGACAAATTGGTAAAGACTCATATGTGAGCTGGTTATTTTCCCTTTACCTTCTTTTTTTGCCATCTCCTGTTTTCTGTTTGGCTGTTTTATGTTTATGTTATAGAAAGAAACAGGTAAAGAATCACATACCTAGGATCAATGTAAGAACCAAAAGAGATATAGAAATGGGAAAACTTTCATGAATATGAGGCTTATATATTGCCCATCAAACGCTGCAATTTCACCAATAAATTCTAAATTTCAACAAAATTCAGCAGAAGTGGAGACTTCTAAGATGATAAGTCCCTAAAAATGTCATGAAAATTCATTGTGAGGAAGACAAAAGAAAAGCTTGAGTTCAGTCCTTATCTCACTTTTATGATGTGCAAGTGTTGCTGTCAGCACTCAGTGCTCTGAATCAGCCTTGCCGTGTGCTATCTCTTGCCCAGTCACACGGGTAACATGTATGGCAGGGAAATAGAAGTGTTGTGAGAATCAGGGCTAGAGCATGGAATATGGGATACTGAGAAGCTAGGATGATTACTGCAGAAGAGATTCTGGGGATATAAGAGCAATCTGATGGTGCAGTGGCAGCTTTGATTAGTATAATGGGGAAATAAAAGCCTTTAGTGGCCACATGGATATGCAGAAGGCATGAGTGCTGTCTGGATAGCAGCTTGGATCTGTAACACTGTTTTCTTCTTTGCACGTTTACCCCCTTAATCACCCCACCCCCTTATCTTTTTTCTCCCTCCTCTTCTTGACAAGCTTCCTCACTTACGTCACAGCCAAGGTAGTCATAAGTCAGATGAGAAACGAGGAATTAATAATTTCCTTCCCCTTGGGGCACTAGCACGTCACTGCTATGAAACACTTAGGTCGCCTGTCTTCCCAGCAAGAGAGCAGCAGGGACACCGTGTAACCCAACAACTTCCCTGTGTCTCCTCCTTTTGGAAGAGCCACTACAGTGGCTACAAGGTCGAGGGATTTATACTCTTGTCGAGTTCTGCTAGCTTTTACCTGCAACATTTTTTTTCCAAGTAAAGTTTTCTCACAAACTTCATGTTTTCAGATACCTCTAGAAAACCCTAGGTTTTTTTCTGAAACGCTGCAACTATCCTGGGCTGATAATTGCATAGACATTAGATATCAACAGCTCCAAAACTATATGAATTTTTAGAAACAAAATAAAATACAGAATCACAGAGGAGTTTTAAAGCGAAGTAAAAGGAGAGTTCTGAACAGAGCACAAGATCATAGCAAGGCTGGTAAATGTGAGAAATGTAGGTTGCATAGCAAGCCTGGCCTTGAGATGACCCATCTTTGAGATGTCAATTTGTCATTCTGTGCCCAGTTTCACCTACTTAGAGAGAGGTTAGCACTCCTGTCTTTAGAAATGCAATATTGCTGATTTATTCAGCTCATCTTTTCAGAGTATTTTGTGATGCACAGCTAGAAGGCACTGTAGAAATATAAATGACTGTTTGGGAAGTAGTACAGTTCTGTTACCATCTATTCAGCTCCTGGGAGAGTGCACCGAGGTCTCTAAGAGAAAATGGAGTTCATGTCAGCAGCTGGATGAAACAAAGAAAGAAGATAATGGCAGAGATGGATGAGGTGAAGAGGGAAATATGCAAGGTATAAAGAAAAACATGGGTGAGTGGCATCTGCCTGAGAAAAAGAAATTGGAGGTGGATGAGGGAGGGCAGTACAAATGGAAGGGGCGTACCCACCCAGCGGTACTGTCTACTTGTCCTTGCTGGAATGCAAATGTGAAGCTGTATCTGAATGCAGAGATGGTGCCAGCCCTTGTCAGAGAGAGGAGGCTCTAAGTTTATCAGCTGCTGGTTCCTTGTGTACCCCATGGCTGACATGCAGCTCATGTGCCCTGAAAGAAGAAAATTGTTTTACAGCCTTAGGCTACTCCTATAACACAGTGAATTTGACACAAATCTGTTCCAGCGTGACCAAGCTGGAGCAAGTCAGCAGCAGCACTTGTTTTCCTGCCTCTGTTAAGTCATCCTGCTTTCCCTCTCTGATTTACCCAGTAGAAAGAAGATAATTTTAAAAAGGCCCTAAACTGTAGCCGCTGAGATTCATGACAGACCCTAAGAGAATTTCCTCAGTGTAAGTTGAGGTGATTTAGAGAGATTGCCTTTCCTTAACTGAAAGTGTTTTAAGAGTGTGTTAACAGCATATAAATTAAAAAGGGATTGAAGGCTGGAGCTTTAACACCAATGCCACAGGAGGACAAGTCAGTGCAAGATCAGGCAGTTGTGGAAGTAAAATCAAAGCAATGTCAGACTGATTAAGAATAAACCACATCAGAAGTGCAACTGGTAAGAGTCTTAATAATTCAGAATCAAATAAAGTAGGGAACATGGTATTCCTTAACACCACTTCTTGGAGAGATTTTTCTGACCAGGTTCAGAATGGAAGAAAGTCCAGTATAATAAGCTGTGGTCTTCAGTGGAAAGATGAAGACTGGACTTATATGGGCTAAATGGGAACATATATGAGATGTCTAGTGGCTGATACGTAGTTCACTCTTCTATAGCATGTGGTTTTTTTGTGGTTTGTTTTTTTTTTTAATTTCTCCTTTGCGTCTATTGCAGGAAGTGTCTTAACTACAGCAGTGAACTAGCTTGTATTTGTATTTTTCTTGTTTCATTCTGTTCCATAGAGGGCTGTGTTGTCAAGGAGCTCTAAAACCTGTGCTCCACATTTTTCAGTATGGAGAACACTTCTATTTGCTGGGCTGGCAGCTGCTGTGTAAGCTTTTCAGTCCTTTTTAATCACTCTGCCTCCTGTAGCAAGCTACTGTGAATTAGTTCTTTGGGGCTCATTATCCAGCCTCCTTTACCACCCTTGAGAAGGAACAAGAGGTACTGAAGAAAGCCCAAGGGGATATCCCCTGCTTAATGAAACTCTGCTGTGCCGGTAGAGCCACAGTGCCAAGAGGAGGATGGAAGGGTCATGGATGGGACGTATCGTGCTCTGGATGATAGTGCATGAGAATGGATCAGAGCAGCTATGAAACTGCTTTGCAAGACACTGGAAGTCAAGTTGGCTCTGAATGATACCAGGAAACAGAAGGATAAGGACACTGAAAACTTCCTTTACCCGTGTCCTCACTTAGACTGCAGTGCTGAAGTCACTGACAACTGAAAGATCGATAACTGGAATGAGGAAGGAAAAAGTCCAGTATCTCTGCTTTTTCGTGGTGTTTTCTCTGATTCCAGAGAATCTGACCTTAAGCAGCATGACAAGGCAGGGCTCTTCACAAGCAGAAGTCACCCTAATTGACAGAAAAGAAATGTGATTGTATGCCCTTGTACTTCCATCCATTGATTAACTTACCCAGATGCTGCAAATTTAGAGTGAAGAGCTGTCAGCTGAGGTTTTGAATGACAGTGTTTACCCCTCTGGCTTGGCAGATGTGGGAGCAACAAAGATCCTGAATTTTACAATGGAAAAAGAATTCTTCCCTGTTCTGCATTGTAGTTGCTGCATGGTGATTGGAAACCTGCTGAGAAAAACTTTTATAATATAAGGCTTTTCTCCCTCATTAACTGAATCATCTTAGGTGCAGGAGATAGCAGGAAACAATAGATGCTGAAGCTTCAAACTCAACCCAAACCTCTCTGTAGACTGGAAGTGCATGCTACTATTCCAGGGTTTTACTTCATTAAAACTCCAGGGATTTGGACTCATTAAACCTGCTAATCCCAGGATTACTTTTAAATTTCAGTTTTTAACTCCTCTGTTGTGCTACCTGTTGCTCCATCAAAGTTGTGCTCACAAGGAAATGCATGAGAAAAGGAACCAAGGGAAATTTGTTTCTGTGGTCAGTCGCTGCCTAGAGCTCTCTCGCTGGCTTTTAAATATCTTGTGAAAGCATGACTGAAACAGATTGAAACAGTTGCATCTGAATAGATTAGTCTGTGAACATCTTTATGAAGATACGGAGGTTCCCTTACAGGTAGAGTGTGTTCTTGCAGCTAGCTGCATCCCTATGAAGAGTGCAGAGAGGCACACCAGCTGTGCACAGCTACACCACATTCAGCAGCAGAGCATTTGGATATGAACAAGGCTCTCATTTTGGTCTCAGTCCTTTCCTTCTCTCCCTGTTGAATGAATAAATCTGCTTCATTGCTGCGTCGTTTATGTGATACAAGTGGGTGAGAATTAGCAGTTTGGAATTACTCATTTGGGTTATTAACTTGGGTTCATGAATAAACAGAATGACTGCTGCCAGGGAATCATGCATTAATTATCCTTGAGCCATGCTGATGGAAGAGTGATAGAGAAACAGCAAACATACTAACAGCTTTTGACTACTGTTTTATTATTATTAGAATTGCTAAAAGGAGAAAACTGGAAAAAACTCCTTTTCCTGTCTGCCTCTGGACTGTGCAGGGGGCTGCAATTCAGGCACCTCCTCTAGAACATGAATGACAGATGTGTTGTAGTTATTATTTTTTGTGATCATTACTAGCTACTCAAAACATACTTCTGGCTCCCCTGTGGAGGGAACAGATCCCCTCTGACATCTTTTGCCCTGGACATCCACTTGGCTTCCATAAAGCTGGTAATTGTGGCTGTTCATCTTGGTGCCAGCTCTGGTAATGAAGCAGTTAAGCGAGACCTGCAGAAAACCCCAGAGAAATGCACTGATTAAACACTTTAGTTTTATCTTCTACTGTTCTTCTTGCCTGGTCTTTTTCACCTTCTTCCGTCCTTGGCAGTGCGTGCTCTTGTGTTTTTTTGAAAAAGCTGGATGGGAAATTAGTAAACACTTTATTTGGTTCAACACATGTTAAGGAAGTGGAAACAGCTGGGGGCCAAAGGGAGAATGTGGCTGGCAAGGCAGGTTGTTATTTTTATACAGAGCTGTTCAGTTAGGTCTCTTTGTGTAGAGATGTCATTCCACTTGGCCCAATTTTACCTCGGTGCCTCCTATTAACCCTCTAACCTATTAATGCCTTAGAGCATTTTGTCTAGTAGTTTACACACCTGGATGTTTATGCATTGTGATCCATTGCAGCTTCTCCTTATCTCTCCCTTTCCTCAGCACTTTTCTCTTCCTTTTCCTCTCCTACAGCAGTTGCCACTCCTACAGATACCAGGGGCAATGGGAGGGGTCTGGCCCAGTTTTGTCTGTCACCTTCCCAGCCCTTCCTCTTTTCAAGGACAAGAGAGCCTAGGGTGAAAGCTGGTCTGAAATAAAAACAGCCAGCCAGCCTCTGCCAAGTCTGAAGAGACAGACCAAGGATGAGTTGAGAGGAAATCATTAGGCAGGGGAGAGGATGGGATCTCCATGGTGCCCAGAGAGATGGTCTAATTTCAGTAATTTGCATGAAGTCATAATGAGACAGGACTTAAAACTTCAATCGTATGTGTAATATTTTCTACTCTGTATTATTATCTATAATTATATATATGTATTACTTTATTATATATTCTAGAGTGATAGGTGATAGAGCAGGAACTCACAACCACCTATTTTGTGGCAGGAGAGAGCCTTAAGTTATTCCATTAAGAAAACAGAGATGTTACTCTGTTAGAAGAGAAAAAAGTAATGTAGTAAGTGATGCTGTATTAAGGCAAAGAATAAAATTGTCTCCTCCTTTTTTCCTACCCTTTCCCTGTAGGTTTCAAAAATTGCCTTCAAGTCTATTGCCACTTCCAATAATGAATTCAGCCAAGCAGACTGGCACATTTTTGCCTGTCACATGGAGATTTTGCATAATGTGGGTGAAGCAAACAGATATAGTTGGGCCTTGATTATACCAAGGCCACTTTATATGGCTACAGGGATCACTCTTGGTGTTTTTATTCAAACATCAAAGACCAAGGTAATTCAGTTAGTTCTTCCTGGTTTGCTAAGGAAAGTGACTTAGTTGCAGAGCTCTTATTGCTGTTTTGTTACTGTTGTGTACAAACCCTTATAAATTCCTGGGAACTGAAAAACACTTCCAAGCAAAACATGATTTTGATTATTGGCTTCTGTGTGAGAGCACTGTAGCCTAAGTCCTATGTCAAAGATCACATAAGACTTATTCAGAGTCAGCATGGCAATACTTAACTTTTTTTTTGCATCATTGACTCTCAAACAGGAGTTCAGCAGCCTTATGCAGAGAGTAGAAACGAGGCCCAGAGCCAGCTCTCTGACTCTTGCCACAGGAGTCTTTAAAACAGCCTTAATTCTGATAACCTCCCTGAGATAATTTCAAACTGTTCCATTAAGTGTGTCACTAACAGTATTTCTCAGAATTCATTTTTATGTCTTCTAATAGTTTCTTTGTTGAAATATATTTAGTATCTTCTAAAGCTCAGTAATGAAATTGCTGTCTTTATGTACTTTATGTGCAAGACAGGGTAGGTAGCCTTTTGGTTATGCAATACCATTAAGTGAATATAGGAACATTAAGCCTAATAGACATGGCAGTTACTTTACCTGATTTTTTTTTCATTAACGCTTTTGAAGTGTTTACTTGTTATGTATTTATCATATGCAATAAAATGCTCCAAGGGCAAAGAGCAAATATGTTAATCTAGTGTTATAAGTAAAGCTAGTATCAGTTAGCTTGCCACTGCTTTCTCCCATTAAGCTGGCATGGATCTTAGCCCTGGTTGCTGCACTTTTTTTTTTTAATGTTTTTTTTAAAGATCCTGGGTTGCAGACATGCTTTTGTCTGTAATGATAAGCTGTTGATATTGATGCCAGCTAATTGCTTTTTTTCTACGATCAGATGTTTTCCATTTTAGAATCCTTTGATTTCCTATCTGTCAGATGGTAAAAAGAGGAGAGAGGTTTGGTAATAAAACTTTCAAAGAACAAACAGAAAATAAAATCTATTTAGAGTCTAACAATATAATTCTTGCCTTCTTTTTAGTTCAAAGGGACAAATTACCAGCAGCCTCTGAAAAACCAGAACATGTACAAGACTTCATTATAGCCAACGATTTCAGGAAATATTGACAGATCTAGTTCTGAGGCAGAATTTCCTGCTTCCTGCCTTGATGGATAAAATACTGACACACACAAATTCATCTGTTCATTCTGAATATGTGCTGACAGAAGCAGTCTGACTTTCAGAGCAGTATACACTCCAGGTGTACACACTCGGGATGTCCCTGACTGCACAGAGCAAGACTCTTGCATCCTGTTTGACATCCCAGGGGATTTATAAGAGGAAAACATAAGCTGTCATGGACTCATGATGGCAGAGGTATGAAGGTGACACCCAATGTGCTTGCAGGAAAAGGAGCATTGTCTCCTGCCAGGTTTCAGGCCATTTTTGTCTGGATGAAGAGAAGTTGGCTCAGTGGCTAAACCTTAACAGCAGTAGTTCAAAGTGGTTTCTGTCACTTTCTTTACATTTCTGCTCATTTGCTGCTAGCTGTCTCCTTCCTTTTGGTATTCTTTCTGGAGAGACCATATGAAAAGCCTTTTAAAGGAAAAAATCTAAACCTGATCTAACTGTGCCAGCATAATATGCCTAAAAATTTATTATTTTTTCCTTTCTTTTTTTAATTTTTTTTTTTTTTCTGTTTTAATTCAAACAGTTTCAACTAGTCCTAAAAATATCACCCAACTTTTTAGTGCCAAAAGATTTTGGGTTTTTCAGTAATTTGGAGCCAGTAGCATTGGTCACACTTACCAGACTGTCTCACCCTAAGCTGTCACAACTTGTAGCAGTACCTGCATGTTGGAATGATGGCCCTATTGGTGGAAACTAATGGTTAAAGCTGAAGTGAACAGGCAAGGAGAGAAATCTCTCAGGAACATTTTCTGTCTGTAGGCCTTTAGAAACCTTGATTTATAGGTAGCAATACGGTGGCGTTTAAGCTGTCTAGACATAGGTGCCTACTTTGAATTAATTTTGGTGGGAGTTATGCCCAGGGGTGCTTTCCAAGTGCCAAAATGCCATAAAAAAATGTGCTATGATTATCTTTTGGGGGCTGCTAAAATAAATAGTTTGTTCAGATATTGCGCTGGCAAAGACAGTATTAAAAAATAAAACTAGACAGACTTTGATAAAGTAATGTACAGCAAATGCAGTTGAATACATTAGGTGATTTTGTGCTAGAGGAGTGTGGTTCTAGCCATGACCACGGTGAGAATGAAAACTTCTGTTTTATCTTCTGAGAAGATAACATTAAAGAAGGAGCAAAAGTTTGGGGTATGGCTGTGGTTATTGGCATTTAACGTCCTTCTAAGCTAAGCATCTGAAAGCCATTCAAAAGGCCTAACTTGCATAAGAGTGCCAGGAAACACTGCTTTATTTGTAGACATCCTGGGCAGCTGTTTTCAGACTATAAAGAAGAAGTAGAGAAGGCACAGAAAGGAAAAAGCCTAGATGTAATGGAGCTTTTGGTGACAAATCTGTCCTCTTCTGCTTCTGAAACATTGCAAGCTTAAGGAGACTTCAAATAGCTAAAAAGCTGTAATTAGAGCCTTCTTCTGAAACATGTATTTGTTTCCCCGACACTGTGCGGGAAAGTTCCTGTTTTCCTGTTGTTTCCTGTGGCATAAACATTTCTTTTAAATTTCTTTTGTCATCTGGGGAGATGCTGTCTGGAGGAGACGTGCTTTCACGTGACATTCTTCCTTCCCGCTGCTGTTTTTGTGGCCTCAAAGGCAAATGCAGGATATTCCTCTTCCAGTTCCTTCAGTGCCTCTCCTTATTCCAGTATCTCTGATCAATCAATTTGCAGTGATGTCAGCATTTCCGAAGAGCTGATATAATTGCGTGAAAGAAATGTAGAACAGACTGGCATTGAATTTCCTAGAAAAGGCTGAAACATTCTTCAAGCTTGTAGAGATTACAGAGGATTTGAACAATAATGTAAGTAAAGTATTTTAAGTACTGTAATGTAAGTATGATTCAGTTGATAATAAAATGAGATGAGGATGAACATCAGATTGACATAATTTATCTAGACCTCTTGGGGTCAGGAACAAGTTTGGCAAAACCCTCAGAAGGCTTTTTATCAATTGGGACAATCCAGATATAATTGATCCTCTCTGTGCATGGCCCTGATCTGTACGATCTCTCATGTCCCTTCCTTGCTGTACTTCTGTGACGACTATATGACTCAAGTGGCTTAGCAGGAGATACCCTGTATCAACACTGTGAATTAGAAAGGTGGGAGAACTTCAGTTAGCTGCTGGTGTGCACTGATAATAATATTTAAGATTCTGTGTTGCCTTCTGCACATCATTTCTTTATGGCTACACAGCACTGATCTGGACTGAGCAGTCCAGTGGATAAACTGTGGTAACAAAGGATTAATGGGAAAAGTCACAAAAGTTCATAAACTGGGAACTGCAGAGAACCCATTTTAAAATTAGCACACAGGTATATTCCTACAAGAAGTGCTTGGCCTGATTTACTGCATGACCTAATGACTCATGACCACACGGTTAAACACTGCTGGATAATCTAGCTTAACTTTTTAATAGTTGCAGTAAATCATTTAAGTAAACCTTCAGAAAGGCAGGTGAGAAGGAAGGAGTTGCTTGGTTGAGACTCTTATAACCTCAAAAAATGTGAGAATGACATGAGGAATTCTGTCTTTTGAGATGACTTGTAAAGTTCACTTTATTTAGGATTAACGAGGAAGTGCTTTCTGAAGGTTGTTACTGATGAAAGCACAGAGGTGTCTGTTCATCAGGACAGAAAACAGAAGGCAGGGGTGTGTGTGTGTTCTACTCTGAAGAAATGGGCAGGAATTATACTTAAAGATCATATGGGTTATCTCCTGCTAGGATTTTCATGGCACTAGTTGACCTCGGCCTTCATTCAGTAATGCTCTTTCTTCTGTAATGCTGTAAATGACTCCAAAATTGGTTTGCTTCAGCATCCTGTGAAGGAGAGAAGGTAGAAAGGAAATTTGAATAGTCAAGTCAATTATGTAGCAAACAGAAAATAGGTAGGACCGGTTTTAGACAGGTGTGCCCATGATCAATCAAAAAGGATATAATAGAAGGGCTAGTGATCCAGTGATTTATTATAAATTAATTAGCTCCTATGGGTAATTAACTTCTTTGTACAAAGATCTATATTTCAATAGAAAGAGATGCAGTCTGTAGAACAGTGCATTTTGTTTGTGATACACTTATCTTGCAACTGTTTACTCCATTATTGCATCAAGACAGTGATTAGGAGGAAAGGTTTTATCTTGTCTCAGTGAAGGTTTCAGTACATAGCTTTGGTTGTTGGCAAACCAGCCTGTGAGATGCCTAAGAAATGTTGGTTATTTGAGAAATCTGGCTTCTCCTTTCCTCAAGCAGCCTTCATCATATTCCCTTCCTCCTTCTGACCAGAGCATTGTCAGCATGTTAACCTGCCATTGCTATGAATGGAAGTTTTCTTTGTGTCTCTCCCCATGAACCGGATCGTCTGTCCATGTTAAGGACAGCTGATATGATCACAAACAAACCATAAATATCATTGTCCATAAAGGTATTTTCTTAGGCCCTGGCATTCCCATAGAGTTTATAGCAACTGGCAGAGGTCTGGGTCTTTCAGTAGGGTCTGCTTAGGGGGAGGTGTGGACACCAGGCTCTGGCAGAGGAGGGTAGGGAGTTGGGGGTGCGAGTGTGAGCAGAGGGGAGGAAAGGGCTGCCTGCTAGTCTGCAGGTTGGTGCTACAGCTCAAGGAGAGCAGGCAGTGGAGGCTGAAGTGGTTTTGATGGTTGGGATGTCAGTGGGCTGTTTGACCAGGCAATACCACAGCATCTCCAAGCACGACCCCTTCAGTTGGACTAGGCCTGAGTATTGACAGCTAAAGTAAGACATAAATACAGCGTGGGTGTCAGCTGCTCCTTGGTACCTGCCTGGGTATGTGTTCTTTCTACCTGATACATTTTATCTCTGTTTCAGTGATGAGTCACTCTCCCTGAAGGATGATGTACTTTGTGTTTACTACAGAGAAGTGGCATGTAAATAAGCAGTTAATGCAAAGTAGCTGGCACAAATGCACTACTACTTGCAACCTGAAAAATGTCACTTTTCTGATGACTTAGTGTATTTTTTGTATTCTTAGTCTTCTGGTTGAAAGGTGTCACTTCCCTTCCTTATGAGGCTTCTTTACCAGAAGCAGCCAGGTGTGGTTTTGCAGTGTGAAAGATGGATGTGGGAGGAGGCTTCAATTAGATGTCAATAAAATTCAGAGTAGGAAGGAAAAAGTCATTATGAAAGAGTTTATCTCTGTTGCTTCCATTACCAAAGCAGGTGAGTGTGCCATGAAACCACCAGGCGTCAGGTTCAAAACAAACAGGAGATAATGTCTTCACAGGCTGCTGCATGTTGAAGTTATGCAATCCTTGGCCACAGCATGTCTTGGGGTCCAGAAGTTCTCAGAGCTTCAGAAACTGGCTCTGAAGGTTCATAGATGAAAGATGCCTTGAGATTTGACAGGCAGAAATATACCTACCATGGATTAAGGTATCTGTCATACACAAATCCCTGGAAACCAAGCATGAAATCTTGCAGAATGTCAGTTTGAGCTTCCCATGCTAATTTATTCTTCCCTGATATCCACTGCTGGCCACTGTCAAGCTCAGCACATTGTGCTAGATGCCATTTTTGATCCACCGTGAATTTTTTCATGTTCTTAACCGTGCTGTTAGAGGGCACATTTGTACCAGTACTACTGCATCTATACTTGGAGGAGATGGGGATATCTTGTACTGCTTTAACTATTGTCAAAGGGGTCTAGCCTTTCTGTGTGGATGAGGCAGCAAGAGGCATTTCAGTAACAATACAGGGAGCAGTGGGCTGAATCAACAGCTTTTCGTAAGCTCTGAAGACAGAAATGTAGTAGAAAGTATTTTTGAATAGAATCTTTAATAACAAAATAAAAGTCTGATGTTTAAATTGTATATGACAAAGAATACCTCTTTGGCAGAATTGCCTTTTTGAGAGTTCAGTTGTTTTGAATACAAGAAAACACTGTTTGGATTTTGAAAATGGGGGAAAACAGAGACATTCAAATTTGTTATAAGGAAATTTTTATTAGTCTGTGGATACCTGCTAAGTTAATTTAACTGGGACTTCATATCCTGTTTTCCCAGTTGTGTGGCTAGGAAAATGACACTGCTGTTTCTGAAGACTGACTGGAAATGTGTAATTTTGGCAGGAGATCCTAATAATTTACACACTGCAGGCATCAGGCTGGAAGAAACTTGGGTGAAGCTTCTCGCAGAGGGAGAAGAGGAGGCTTTCCAGTTATTTTAATTTCAGAGTAACTAGGATGAAGCAAGATATTATCCTTTCTCTGATAGTTTATGGGCTACAGGTCATTTGTTGTGCACAAGGAGAGGGTGAAGTTGCACAGACTAACTTTCTCAGATACTGTTGTGGTGCAAGCAAGAAAAATGGCAGATAAGGCTTTGATCATGTGGTGGAGTCAGCTGCTGGCCACATCTGCCCTCAGGCTGGTCAGCAAGACAAGTGCACACGGCAGACAGTAAATCTCTAAGATAGGTTATTGAATATCTATGTCCATGTTATAAGTCAGCTAAGGAGAAAGAAGGTAGGGAAGTTTTTCTGGGCTCTAGAGCCCTTCGTACCTCTTGCCCAAGATGTGCACAAACACCTTGCTGCCCCCTTGCCTCGTGCTGGTGTATCCTGTGTCCTAACAAGGACATGGAGTCCTAAGGAGGAAATTCAGGAAACCTGCATCCAGCACCTTCCCTAGTGTCTTGGTCTCTTTTCTCTTAACAGCTTCTCTAAATGGCTTCAAGGCCTCTTAGTGCCAAGATCCTAGAATGTGGTGTCCTGGGAACAACTTCTAACCACAAGAAAGAGCCTCCCTGTCTCAGGCCAATGCTGTTGTTGGTCCCTCATTGTAACAGGACGGTGGGAAAAAGGTTCTACCTTTTTACCTGCACAGGCAGCAAAGACAAACACAGCTGTTGGGAAGAAGGCCACAGATGCAGCAGTGACAGCTGAGATGGGGAGTTCAAGTGTCTCTTTAGAATAGGAGTGCCACAGGAATGTGAAGGCTGCACCATGGTCTGTTCAGCTCCAAGTCTTAGAGGCAGCAGCCTTGTCTGGCTGAGATCTGAACCTATTTGCTCCTGTGCAACACCCACCTCAGTTTAGTGTCCTACCTATGACTCTCCTGCAGCTCCTGTTGTTCCCAAAGCTCTGGATGCCAGTGTAAGAAGCAGGGCAACTGGGACAGGACATGGCTGAGGGCTGACAGTTTAGGGAGCTGTGAGAGCAAGGGAAAGGAGGAGGAGGGGGTGACTTGTTCTCAGCTGTCCTATATGCAAGGTTGCTAACAGAGCCCTGGTGCTAATGCTATGATGAGGTTCTGAAACCTTTTCTGTCTCTCTCTAGCTCAGTACATGGGTAGCTTCAGCACAAAAGCATCTGCATTAACCTTGGCTTGGACCATATGCTTCGAGCTGTAGAGTGAATTTGCGGTGAAGGAAGACAACAGAAAGCAGCAGTTTCTGGTCAGGCGGCAACCCACAATTGGGAAGGGGCTTGTGTGACATTCATTGTCATGATTCAGAGGAACCCTGATGGGAAATGTGCAGATTTGGTAAACAAGCCAATAGCACTAAGAAAACACCTGACTACGTGACACTAATTTTGACTCCCAAGGGAAACTGATTTCCAAAATGTTGTCACTCATCACAACTCTTAGAGGCTATGCGGGTTTTGCTTGGTAAACATTGCCTCACTTAACAAAGGCTATTACTAGTGAAGAAAGAAAAGGCCAGGTATACAGTTGCTGTGAAGTGAAAGCCTGCAGGCAGAATAGCTGACATTCACTTAAAACCCTATAATTCTGCTACTGAAGAAAAGAAAATGCTCTCAACTGGCAGATGAAATGTACTCTTTTCCTTGTCTTCATGTAAAAGGTCAAGCAAAAAAAAAAAAAAATCAGGAGGTCAGAAATAAATCAGGAACAGTAAAAACAGTCTTTAAGACACTGCAGTGTTAACAGTGCTTTTCTTCCTGTAGCCTGATCTTGCTGCAGAAAAAAGCCTGGAGAACATGCCAAAGCATTAAAAGCAATACAATTGCGTTTTGAAAGGCAATAAAAGCAGACTGTGTGGGTAAAGGGTTGTGCCGTTCACCTTTCATCTCTCTGATGGTCACCCAAGGATCTCCTTTGTGATTATAAAGGGTGCCATTTTAAGACCATTTATGTTGCTTGGGAGAGTTATTTGAACAGTATCTGTGCATTGCTGAGGTAACTTTAATTGGGTTGCTGTTCAGGTGATGCAATTAAACTGTTGACCTTCTGATAGCAAAATATCCAAATGAAATAGTCTTGTTTGGGTTGGGGTTGTTAAAATGTATAGTGGCTTATTGGCATACTTCAGGTTTATTGACCTAACCTTCTGAAGTTACCTTTTGCAATGCAGAAAAGCCCCCCAGTGCCTTGAATTCATTTCACAGACTTTTTCCCCCTGATTTGTCAGGGGCAAGAGCTCAGAGCATCCTTTACTTGCTATTTAGTGAAAGTCCTCCGGGAACTGTGTATCTACAAAGAAATTCAGTTTTCAAGTTGAACTATGCTATGGGGTTTCAGTTTTAGCTTGCAGGGGAACCTTTCAGCTATCCCTTCTAGGAGGAAACCCAGGTCAGACACAGGGCAATTGATTCCCATTTTTATGTAAAGAGTTAACAACAGCTGTGGTTTTTCCACATATTAGACACGCATAATTAGAATAGCTTCTCATGTCACCTTGCTTGTTCATGAACACAGAAGGATTTGTGCATTTATATTGGATGCTCTGATCAGACATAGATTATTTTGTAATAGTTTTCTGTTTGGAGCTAATCTCCAGGAAAGAGGGATAGGAGGCTGAGACCTGGAATGGGACACCAGTGTGAAGAGGGTCTGTCACTTCATAGCTGTAACTGGCATAGATTAAGACAAACTAAATTAATTGACCTTTTCTTCCCTGAAATCTAAGGGCTACTTTCCATTTTCTGAATTTTGACTAGCTTTTTTTCATCACCACCCTGAAGATGATGTCTGTGTCTCTGAAACACACTACGCAATCTAGTCTGCTTTCAACATCTACCTGCACTTAATTCTCCATGGGTTGTATCTCTTAGCAATCTGATGGAGAGGCTTCTCCTTGAGGTCTTCTGTCTGCTACAGCAGTTTATCCTTTGTGGTTTAACTCTTTTCCCTTTTCATATCCTTGGGTTTTACTTTTGCAAAAAAAAAAAAAAAAATTGTGGTGACAGATGGCAGTGGTTTTCCATAGTTCAGATACTGATCATTTGTCTTGACCTGATCAACTGTTTTGTTTCTTACCCTGTTTTCCCTGCCTCTACTCCAAACAACTTTTCTTGATAACTTAGGGTGTTTTCTGACTTCTGGAGCATGCCTATTCCTTTTCCTGTGGAGCAATGAATGCTGGTCCTGCCTAGTTGCTGTGAGTAGTCAGGACATAATTTCAAGTCCTACTCTGAAGGGCTCAATTATGGGAGCTATTTTTTTTCCTCCTCCACCCCCAAGATTTAGCACAAGCCAAAAGGGAAATGATTCTGATGCCTCTTAGAAACAAATCTGTAAATTTTTTATATCATACTTTCACCACAACAGATTTTAAAATCCTGTATTTATGAAATCCAGGGAAGTTTTCCAGTGGATCCAAGTCTGAGGTGGGTGTCTGTTAAGAGTCAGAAAACAAAATGTGGTATGAGTTAGAAACAGAGATCATGTTAACTATTTTCTTCCCTGTTTTGTCTCAACAGAAAGTTCTGTTGTCCCACATGTGAAATTTCCTTTATGGCTGTTTTCCTGGAGAAATCTGGATGGGCGGTAGGTTAGCAGTTACTTTGCCCTGTAAGTTCATGTTTTGTCAAATCACAACCTGTGAATAAGGTAAAAAAGGTGTGCTTTTATAACTCTAGTTTCTTGCCAAACTACCTGGGCTCAAGGCACCCCTTCACAGTGACATGTCCAGAGGCCAAAAGCAGTCCCCATAGTAGAAGACTCAATTGGGAGACTATGGACCATGAGATTAGAAGGTTTTTTTGACTTAGTAACATGCCTGATTTTCCCTAAAAACCTAAGCAAGCACCAGGTTTGTTAGGATTATTCATCTTTTATGTGGTCATTTTTTTGCTTAATCTATGAAACTTATTACAGGCTGGAATACATATAATTTATACAATATGATATTGGGACTCCAGGGAAAGGTACTACTGTTCAAAGAAGAAAGGGAAAGTGGGACATCTGGAAAACATCAGATGAAGAAAACCAGAACACAAGTTGGTAGAATTGCCACAAAAGTTTTATTTCGCTAAAATTCCTAGGCTGAGCTTGCAGCATTATTCATTTTACATGCCAATTATCCTTGCCTTTTCATCTATTTATAGTGCCTCCTATGGAGGCCCAGACTGAGAAACATAGTTTTGAGCTCCTTCCACACTCCAGTCACACAAACCCAGTCCATGCTATTTTGGGGGCAGACACCTGCAGCCAGAGCAGTGGAGGGGCAGTGTCGTGGAGCAGGGCCTCAGAAAGAAAGGAATTAAAATAATTTCTGTAAACATTTCATAGGACGTTGACCGTTGCCAAAATGGGATTAATCAGTTTTCAGTAGCCCTGAAGAAATCACGTGCCTGGGGCCTGACCAGTTTAACCACAGAAACTTGTCAGTGCAGGGGGAAGGCCGGGCATTGACATCCAGACTCAAACCAGCAGCTCTGGCTGCAAGCACTGCCATTCCCCTGTGCTCCGGCTGCTCCAGGGCAGGTGTATGGAGCATATCCTCCAGATAACAGGGGACCCAGAGGTCTGGCCATCCATTGTACAGTCACAGAGGGGTCTTCCCTGCGCTGCCGGCGCCTGGGTGAGCCCCAGGCCGTGGGCCTCACACAGCCCAGCTGGCTGCCCTCCCAGAGCAGGGGCTCACGGTGTGCGCTTGGGGAGTCCGCAGGCTGTTTGGCACTGGAAGCAAACTAATGCAAAACACAGTCAAAGCGCTTTCATGTGAGCTCCTGAGGAGAGGCCAGGGCGGCTGTAAAGGATACGCACAGCCTTGCGTTTGTTTATGAGGGGAGAGAAAGGGCTGCTGTGGGAAATGGCCGCGTCACTGTTCCTTGTGGTGTACTGTACGTTGTTTATACAATAGCGCCAAGTGGCAAGCACAAACACACTCATGACAGAGCACCTCAGGAGCTGCAGAGCCTCCTTTTGATCTTCCTCAAAACCTAAAAAGGGAGAGAGTTGTTTAAATTTGTACTACTGTCATTGCTGCTCAGCTGTTTGAACCTTTTTTCCACCCACTCGTGTTTACTTCTCTCTGCACCGGTGAGTTTCTAGAGCACATTGGAAAGTTTGAAATTGAGCAGCTGAGGTCACTTGTTCAGCCTGGAGACTTGACAGGAGACCTCATGGTGGTCTACAGCTTCCTTGTGAGGAGAAGTGGAGACACGGGCACTCCTCTCTGGTGACCAGTGACAGGACCTGAGGGAATGGCATGAAGATGTCTGTGGGGAAATTCGGCTGGATATTAGGAAAAAGTTCTTCTCCCAAAGGGTGGTCAGACACTGGAAAAGGCTCCCCAGGGAGGTCATGACGGCAGCAGCCTGCCAGAGTTCAAAAAGTGTTTGGACAATACTCTCGAGTCCATGATGTGACTCTTCAGGCTGTCCTATACAGGGCCACGAGCTGGACTTTGATGATCCTTGTGGGTCCCTTCCAACTCAGGATATTTTGTGATTCTATGAAATCCATGCTTGTCCCTTTGGATGGATGTTTTATAACATTGAAGATCTGGGTAGTGTGATCATAGTTGTATTTGTAGCAACCTCTGTTGTCTGCAACTTTCCCTCTTTTAATGACATGTTCGTAAGTACTATTCCAGACTCAAATAAGACGTATTTCTGTTATTGTTTCATAAGAGGTTAGTACAAGCAAGGTTAGGACATTGTGTGAGTCCAGGAGCGTAAGAACTGCTGGCTTTTCTATCCATACTTTGTGAATTTAATTTACATTTTCAGATTAGTTTTATTCCCTGTAGGTATGTCCTGAACTCCTCTATAGTAATTATTTTTGATGACTCCACTAACGCCTACTTCTGAAGACAGAGATGATCTATTTCAAACTCCTCCGCTGAATGAATTTAGCCAACAATCCACTCATGACTCTGGCAGATGTTTTCACTTTCTTTCTTTCGTTCAGGCCAGTAAAAACTTTATAAATCTTCCCTCTACCATTCCAGAAATATGAGAGCTTCCCCCTTGACACCTGAAACATCTCACTGACCTTGTCTGCATGCAGTAGGACACATTTGTAGATACTGCAGACACCTAAGTTTAAATAAACAAAACCCCAATATTTACTCTTATAAAGAGTTGATCCAGATTAGACTAGTGTCCACAAAACAAGGTTTTTCTTAAAAATACTTACTCCTGGGGCTCATATACCCACAATTCAACAGCTGTCAACTTGATTACCTACTGTAGCAAGTCCAAATGTTTATGTTGGTTGCCCCTGTTGTTTATATAATAACATTGTGTCTCCCCTCCTTAGTATGCACACCAGTAGCCATGAAGTTAATGGACTACTTCCATTGATCTCAGGAAATGTTAGCCAAAGGTCTGCAGAAAATGCATGAGATCCTGCTCCAAATCAAGCCTGAGGCATGTTAATTACAATCTTTCCTTTGTCTCCATTTTGAGATGCTAACTCATTGGTCTGCTCTCCCATTGAAGAAGACCTGAGAGTCCAAAGAAGCTGCTTCAGACTCTCTTTCCATATGTTCAAGACTTGTCCTGTTTGGTTGGAACTGGAAAGCATTCAGATATGTTGATTATTTCCAGGGAAAGAGTGAGGTCAACTGATTATTGCAGTCAATCTCTCCCTAGACTAGGGGACACATTATTTTTTTGAACTAAATTTTGCTAAGAAGCCAAAGATTAATTGATTATGGAGACTAAATTATCCTTTCACTTTATAATTTATTAGAAAACGTCATGATGCTGTAACCAGAGGCTGTTAGAAGCCTTCATGATGAGGAATAATTATGACATGATGAGACATGTCTGAGGAGGAATTTTTGAAATCACTCTAATGCGAATAAATAAAATAAAGATTAGTATTCCAGGGAAAATACATAAACTCACAAAACTGCAAATGAAGCTTAGCATATACTTTTGTGGTTTGGTTTTTTGTTGGTTTTTTTTTTNTTTTTTTTTTATTTGTGAAGTTGTTGGAGTTTTTCCAAAGTAGTAGCATAATAGGGGTATTTTGTATCTTATTAGCTCCGTGCTAATTGCAGCTTATTTACAGCTACTTTAAAAGAAAATTCCCATCAGGGCAATACTCCATTTCAGTTTCCTCTATTTCACTTCATAAAGCAGTGAGATGGGGATCTCTCCCTTGGCATTCCTATCTCAGTGCCATTCTTTTTCTTCTGATTCTTAATGAGCCTGCAGGTTGTTTATGCAAAATTTGCAATATTTGACTCTGAAAATTTGTGTTGTACTCCCTGGACATCTTGGTATCTCACACCTACCTGGGTATTTCCTGCTTTCTGTGCATTCTCTGCAACAGCAAATACCAAATGCTTGCATCAGTTTAAAGTTAGTGTTAGTGGATCTATGGGATAGATTCACTCAGGTTCTATGCTGTGTTGAGGAACAGCCATTAGTGTAAAATTCACAGAAATGAGATAAAATTATGAACACTTTACCCAAAAAACTCACCACCCCACAAAAAAGTAAGAATAACTTGGTTAGGAGAACTATGAAATTTACACTTCCATCCAGACACAACAGTAAAGTGTAATCAAAATGAAATTTTTTCTGCCTTCTCTCCTTTTACCTTCTTTGTAAGAAAACATTTAGGCCTGTGGCTTTCTATAGAATTTACTGATAATTCACATAAGCCAATGTCTGGGATCTGACTTTTAGATGTACTGAGTACCTGGAACTCAGGTTTTAATTTGCAACAGGTATGGGAAATGCCTGCTCCTGAACAGGAGGCAGTGTAAGTCAGGAGCTGCTTTGTGAAACCAGTACTGCAGTCCTGGCAATGATGTAAGTAGTAGTAATTCAGGGGACAGCTGTAATGAGAGAGCCATTTGCTTACAAAATGCCAAAAGGTGGAAATAACCATTACTTACTTGCAAAGACGACTGCAATGGG
This sequence comes from Pachycephala philippinensis, assembly GCA_013397055.1. Taxonomy (NCBI): domain Eukaryota; kingdom Metazoa; phylum Chordata; class Aves; order Passeriformes; genus Pachycephala; species Pachycephala philippinensis. The sequence continues at coordinate 1,021,670 of VWZT01015009.1, forward strand.
GTGAGATAGCTCTGTGTGCTTATTAACCTTGAGCACCTATTTTATTAATAATATTGCTGTGAGCATTGTGTTTAAACTACCAATCCTCTATTAAGCCTGAGAGCAGAGAGCCAAAGCTGTGGGGGTCTTCCATATCTTGAAAGGCACGTTTTGCAGGACAGTATGGCCACTGGGGGACATGTGGGCAGCTAATAACCTTCAAATTGTCCACTCCAGGTCACCTAACCATACATCATGACTGCCTTAACTCACCTCCTCATCAATAGCCTGACTACTCCCACCTGTAGTGGGTTTTCCTAGGACTGACTTGCCGAATTTGAGAAATTTGATGCCATCTTGGATTAATGGGAGTTTTATCTTTGAGGCAGGGTTGAGGTTTTGATGATGTGTGAGAAACAGCAACCTAGCTATATTGTCCACCTTTTTGGAATGATCACCTGGAGGGGGCATGGGAGCTCTTGGCACAGAGAGCAGGTACACAACGTGAAAAGGTTCTGCTTCTTTGCATCTACTTTGCTGGAACACTCCTTTAATGATTTCAGACTTAGAAACAATGTGTTTACCAACAGCAGAAATAAGTCCAAACCTTTAACAGATGCTCAGATTTCAGGCTGAGTGTTTGGGAATCTCCTAAGCCTCTGCAAGTGTTTTCTGTGTCTGTCTGGCATAAGAAGCAAGTAATATTCTACCATTAATACTGTTACTGTAATCCTGTATTATTTGTCCATGTTTTACACAGCATTGTTCTGCTCCCTAAAGACTAGACTTTGGCCAGTGTTGCACTCTCATCAGTGGGGGATGGCTTGTGCATCTGGGTTTTACATCAGAAACACGCTCTCTCATTTGTGTGGAACTCATTCAGAAAAGTGACTGAACTGTTTTTCAGAAGTGGGATGCTGGAGTTTTATACCAATGGAGTGCCAAAGGACTTAAGTTTATGTGTCCTCGTTTCTGGTTGCAGGAAAAGACATCAATACAGAGCACATATGAAATTCTGCCTGTGTAATGAAGAATATTCTTTGACTACACTGTTTCCAGTGTAAACTACTGAACGTGCAAACACAAGTTGCATGGGAGATAAGCCAAGGTGATGAAGTCCAAGCAAGATGAGGAAGCACAGAGACTGTAAACACATTATCTTCTATTAAAGGAAACATGTGTTGTAAAGATATAGGGTCTTGTCTTTTATTTTGGTAAGAATAAGTTGTTTATTTTCTGATACAGGTGGCAAATTCACCAAGGAAAACATCCGCCAGAGAGCAGAGGTAGGCCAGAACACTTAACAAAAGCCTCATTATCTGTTGTTCTGTAAAGCAGAAGACCAAAATGCTGGTCTCCTGAAGTTACTGGCAAAACTAGCTTTTTCAATGGCCTAGGAGTTTATCCCAGGTGTTTTGCTACCATAGTGACAGTCTTATCCACACGTGTAGAGAGCAGTTGGTTTAAATTAAGAACTGCTCTTATCAGGGTGCAATTTTTGGAACTAAATGACAGTTACAGTTAAATGAATTAAATGTAGGTATTATGAAAAATATTTCTCAGTACACCTTTTAGATGTAGACTAATACTTGACAGAATACTGCAGGCATCATTGCAATGCTAACAGATCACAGTAAATACAGCAGAAGTACACATGATACAAATCAGTTTTACCTTCAGAAACTTATGCCATCTAAACGCACAGAGCTCAGTGAGCACACTAAGAGGAGACAAAATGGATGTATAAACTCACATACCTGTACCAACTGGGCATAGGACAAAAGCTGAATAAATACAGTGTCAGAACAGTCCATTTGTTATAAAACTATGCCAGGTATTGTCCACGGCAGATATCCCTGTAGTTTCCTTCATGAAGAGACTGCATACAAAAGAAAAGTGTTTTGACTTCATATTGTGGGGAAGTAGCCTAAATTCTTATTTCTTTGTGTGCTGATTCAACAAGTACTAGTGATCTGTGTTGATCTTTACTGCTTTTCAGAACAAGGATATCCTGAACTAATTTATGCTCTTCATTTGAAACATTGATGGCTGATCATTCACACAAAAAGCAAGGAAGCTGGGAAAATTTGGGGGCTACAGGTATCTTTGATATATTTCTAGCAATGCCTTTCATGAGAATTTTAGATCTTCGTGAATTTGAAAACAGAAGTGATAAACCAGGTAAGTATAATGAAAACTTGACATAAAAATGAAAAATTTAATTTAGAGATGATCATTTAGACTAATATATTTTAAGTTCTTGCATTAATTCAGATTTATTGTCATGTCTAGCTCTTATTAATTGTACAAAATACTGAGATCCTACAGCATCACCATCAACTTGTAAAGCCTCTGGAAAGTGAAATTTGCACTGATACTGTTCAGTTCAACACATGCAAGCTACAGACACATCCTCGAATCACAGAATATTCTGACTTGGAAGGGACCCACTAGGATCATAGAGTCCAACCCTTAAGTGAATGGTCCATATGGGGATGGAACCCAAAACCTTGGTGTTATTTGCACCATGCTCCCACCAACTGAGCTAATCATGTTTGCATCACCTTTTTTTATTATTATGGTCATAGGTATAAACTGGGCAACTATTTTTTGGAGGTGCAGTTTTTTTGAAGCAAATGAGTCTTATTGACAGATCTGGCTCAGATGATGATCTGACAGATGATTTTGATTCACAGTGAATTTGCACATGCCATTTGTGACTTTCCATTGCAGTTACTGGGAACTCATTTTTAATTCTTTGTTGCTTTTTGAGACAGATAGTTTTGTTTGTTTCAATTTTTAAATAAAACTGAGGTATTTATATGTTTGGATATGTGTACTGCATCAGTTATGAAGTCATTTAAATTGCAACAGTGCTAGGGAGCCTACTGGAGTACCAAAACCAAAAAAATATTTTAATAGATAGATCAATAGACTTTTTTAAGCTCAAAAGCATCTATTTGATTCAAATCAAATGATGTGTGACTGTGATATCATTAAAACAAATATCCCAAATGAGTCATCTCTCACCCTTAATACCAAAGGGGTGACATCATTTCTGCATATTGTATTGATAGTTTTCGTCATTCAGTACAGAGGTCAGACAAGTAAGCTGGGAAAGCAAGTTGTGTTCCAAAAGGCCACACCAAGTCCCAGCATGAGCTTTTTATCTTCTTTGAATGTAAGATCATAAGAAATTAACTTTTATTCTGTTTTTTCCACCTGTGTTTACTGTAGCTAGGGGACCTATTGCTTTTCTATTCGGATTCTATTTATTTAAAAGCAAAATGAGAACAGAAGAGTATGTGGGAAAACTCCTAATAAGGCAGATTTGGCAAAAGGAGTCTGTACATTGCCACCCCACACTGTGGTAGCTTCAGAGCAGACTGCTGGCTGTTTGCCTGACTAATTTTATTCTGCGCTTCCTACTTAAGGGTATGGCTCCTACAGCATCAGTCTCATACTTCAGATGTTATGGAAAATGACATTTGCATTGAAGTCAGTGATAATTGAGTGCATACACTGAAGAAAATAAACACAAACATTGCTTTCATTGTCTCTTCCTTCCTCTATTATGTATGCTAAACTTTTGCTATTGTTGTTTTTTTGCTTACAGAGATACCAGGAATACCACTGGAAATTCTGTCTTCCATTCCTTCCTTGAAGGAAGGACAAGGAATCAGTTTTTTTATTTTTATGTTTTTAATAGTGGAAGAGTACCAAGTCGCAACTCTGAAACTTGTTCTACTATGAAAATAGCCCTGCTGAGAACATAGCATGGCTTTGTTTTGCTATTCCATAGAAAAAAATTAAGAAGCTGATGAGCAAATGGAAAAATACGTTAGAAAAAAAAGGATTTTTTCTTATAAAAACTTGCACATGTTTATGTTTAAAAACACTTGCACAAGGTAGGTGTCTTTTGTTAAGATATGTCCTAAAACATGTTCACCTAATAACACATAATCGTTAAGCTAAATGCTGTTTGCTTTTATCATAGCAGCAGCAGAATGGATGTGACAGTGCCTGTAGTACTGTTTGCAAAGAAATGTATCAAATTCAGGCTCGTACTGCTTGCCAGACACAAAATGTTCTCTTTATGGTGAGATAAATTAGTTTCCATTTTTATGCAAATTTTCCTGCTTATTGGCTATAGAGCTCTTCTGTCGTATTTGGAGGTACTGCATGTCAGGCACTGGAGAGGCTTTTTATTATTTCCAGAAATCCTGCTGAGATATGTGAGGATATGTAAAGCAGTCAGAGAGAGAAGTTAATGCCATTTCTTTCTGCCTTCTCTGGATTTCATCACTGATTGAAGACACGATGTGGGAAAAGAGGTTTTGGCATCTCTAGTTGAAATAGTGTTATTCATAGACCTTTGTATGTAAATGTGTTCATTGTTGTGTCTAGAAGACACAAAAACCCCAGCAGAGCCATCTCAGATTGCTCTGTGTGGTACAAACTGCAAGGGAGTGATGAACCAAAGTTGCTGTGTTCAACATAGAGTGAGTTCTTTGCTGTTGGAACATTTTATTTTTGGAAGTGGTAGAAGAGAGACGAGGAAAATAGGGACGGAATAGAAAGTGTGGCTTTGAAAAGTCTATCAGAAGGATTTCCTGTTCCTCCTACAGCTCATCTGTTGGATTACTGTCCTGGGATGTGAGTTCATGTTTTCCCTCCTGCTGAAGGGATTCTCCTCAGAGATGCCATCCCTTCCTCATGTTTCAGAGATTAGAGTCCTTCCCAGGCTGTGGCAGATTCCTGAGTCCTGCCTACAGGAACTGCCCGATCAGCACTGAGCAAGTGGGACCTCAGCTTTTGCCTGCTCCCCTGGGAAGCAGGACTGTCAGGTTCCATGTTGCACATCCTACTTTCAGTGGAGTATTGTCCAAAAATTCAGATAACTGTGCTATGTACACCTGAGGTCTGAGCTCTCTCTTGAAATTTAGAAATACATGTTCAAGTTGTCTCAAGCAGAGGAAGGAACTAAACTGAGGCTTCCAGTACCTGGGAGACATCCTCAAGTCAATGGGGAGAAAGAAGTTATGTGCAGTAATATGGTCCTGTGATACTCCCTGGCTGCTCTGCAGCCACAGAAGCGTTAAGTGGGAGACCTGGAATGGGAATCTAGAACAGTTTCTTCCTGCATGACTTTACCATGTGAAAGCTATTATTGAATATCATGCCTCTAATTTAATAAAGCTTGTGGGTTTATAATTATCTTGGAGGCTTATAGCCTATGTTCATCTTTGACTAAAATGTTTCTATAGCCCCCCAAATACTTGGGAGTGGGAAATATGCCTGGCTTTCCGAAAAAAACAAGAACCCTTGCTTCTGTCTCTTCTACTTTTGTTGCTGTAACTCTCTTGTTATTTTTAACAAGCCTTGAGCACTTTTGGGGTGACGTGGGCATGGGGAAAGTATTCATTTGTCTCTACTATCCATAGAATTTTTAAAAAAGCTTCTTTCTTATTTTTAGAAGATGTTTATAAATTGCCCATACAGTATGTGAACAGATGAATAGTATCACAAGATGATTATTTCAGTGCAACACAACGTTATTTGCATCTTCTTTTTTTGGCAGGCTTCCAACAAATGCATGACACTTAGGTATGTAATTTGTGAAATTTATATCCTCACTGTATTTTGGTAGTCTTTTTTTCCTTGTCTATTATTAGTCAATAAACACATTTTGCTTTCTTAAACAAGATCTACTACAGTACAATTCTAAGATAATTTCTATTGATGAAAACTCCCCAGGTGATTGGCAGACTATACTAGAAACCACTCATCAATACTGTCTCTTTGTTAAATGTCTTTGGATTTCAATAGAGGTGCATTATGGAGACTGCTTCAATGGAATCTGGCATTTTCATTTCTAACAAATTTGAATGATGGAAGACCTGCAATATGTATAACATTAATTCTAAATGACATAACACTTAGGCAATATAATTAAAGCGTTACCTGATAGCTTATCATTCTGTGCACTATATTTTTGTTCTTACAATCTTTCTTAATTAAGAAGTCTGTTTGGTTAGTGTATTTTTAATCCCTTCACAATTTCATATTGTTGTTTTTCTAAATTTGTTCTGAATGTAAAAATAGATATAGAAACCATCCATCAGGTGGTTACTTTATATAAAGCCAGATTTTTTTAAAATCTTGGGTTTTGGCAAAAAGTGTGGTCCACTTCACTCCTTATCACCCTTCTTCTTATTGACATAATTACCATGAATTACATTTTCCTGCAATTTCAACTGATGATTTCCCCCGGGCCATATTGACTGGGGGGTTTTTGTTGGTTTTTTTTTTTTTCAGTTGGTTGTTTGTGGGGTTTTCTGGTAGGTTGAACTTTGCATGCTAGAGTAGAGATGGCAGACTGTCCACTATTCCACAGAAACTGGCTCGGCATATGTGGGAGATCTTAGGGTTCATGTCCTCATTACATGTTCTCTCTTCTGAATTCTTTTCTATTTTTCACTGCAATCTATTTTTCATTGGCTTTTCTCTCATTAGTACCAGAAAAAGGTCAAACAGAACTTTTCATCTCATCTGGTTTTAGTTTTGGTTTTTTGTTAATGGGGTTTTTTTGTGAGGTCAAAATTAGGCAAAAAGAATTTGTCTATCCTTAACTGAAAACCTCTTTTTAATACCTACACTAATAGCACTGGGATGAAAAAATGGGTTGGAGAGAGTTTTAATCCTTAAAATGCATTATCAAGTAAAACAAGCACAGTGAAATGTGGAAATAAACAGAAAAGCAAGAGGAGTTTCTTGTCATTTGTTTTTGGTAACTGGAAAATTGTCAGAGCCCAGAAAGACCATAAAGACTTCACTGTGTCTTTCGATCAAGTTTTAGAGCCAGAAAGTTACAAGGCAAATTCATTCTCAATATACAGCCTCTGGAACGATGACCATAGCATTCAATTAATCAGACGTGACCAAAATGTCAAGATCCTCATAAAGAAATCTTTCACTCATCTGGGTTATTATATCAAGAGATTTTTTTTTTCTTTTTTTTTTTTTTTTTTTTTTTTTTTTTTTTTTTGAGTCTGATAAATATAGGGCATGGGAGGAATTGACTTATTTATAGTTTCTTCTAATTTCATAGTGATAGTGCTTGCCATCCCTCCCATGCAGCTGCAGAGCTCCTTAGCTAGGAAATACACAGACCGAGTCATCATAATTGCTACTAAAAAGGAGAAACACAAAAGGGTTGGATCCAAAACAAGAGCCAAACTCAGCTCTGGTGCGCCACACTCTCTGTGTAGTATGTTACCATTACTTCTTTTAAATGTAATGTTGAATCCCATTTAAGCACAGATGTTGTCACTGGAAACTCATAAAACCACCAGTTTAAGCAGTCCCACGCTGGTTGAGCATCCCATTAGCATGTCTCGGACAATGGCCAGCACCAACAGCTCAGGGGAAAGAGCTTAAGAAACACAGCAATGATCCATTCCTCTTTCCTTTCTTCTAGTGATCAGTGCTGCAGGCATTTCCTCCTCTTGATATCACATTAGGGCCATTGTTTAGTTATCCTCAATGGACCTTTCTCCAACTGACTTGCCTAATCCCATTTTGAACCTGCTAATATTTTTTACATCCAAACTTAATTGAGCAATGAGTCAATATCTTGTGTGGAAAATTGTTCCCTTTTGTTTTAATTGTTTTTAAACCTGTCAGTAGATAAATTATTTTGTATATATGGTAAGGAATAATGAACAATTGTTCCTTATTCATCTTCTCTGTCCTAGTTATGATTTTATAAACCTCTCCCCACACACACAAGCCATTCTGAGCTGAAGAAAGCTTGCCTACTTTGCTTCAGCAGGTGCTGAGGCATACTTGCAGCCACCTTTGTTCCCCTTCAGAATACTCCAAGTTCTACTGTATCCTTTCAGAGGGAGCATCATCAGAGTTATACCAACACACTTGCCAGATGTGAAAAATGTGTAACAATGGAAGGACTCCAGGACATAAAATAATAGGATTTGTGGCTTGTCTATAGATTTAATGAGTAACTGGTTTGGGAGTTTGGTTGGTTTTATCTTGAATAGAAGGGTGATTTTTTCATCTCTCTTTCTAAATGAGTTCAAGCTGCTTTGCATTTGGACTAAGCAAGTTAGAAACGTGCTCCAGAATAGGAATGTTCACTCATACAGGCAATCCGAAGCAGCTATCCATTCAAAAACTTCTTCCTATCCTGTTATACATCAATTTTCATCCATGAACAAGCCCTCAGTCTCAGAACTTTCTGCATTTCCTTCACAGGAGCACTGTGGGGATTAATTTATGCACACTGTTGGTTGAAATTAATTAGTGACAAAATTTAATTACCTTCCACACCAGTTGACTCTTATCCACACATTGTGCAAACTATAATTTCCCTTTCCTTTGGGATACATTTCTCATATGGGCTGCACATGTTTCATAAATTAAAATGTGTTGGAGGTTCTCCTTATTCTGGGAAATTTTTGTGGTCTGCAAACCACAAGCACAAGCAAGAGTTCAAAAGGCTCCAGTAGAATACAATCTGCTCTAGTGCAGTAGATACACAGGTCAATAAACATCCAAGTAGTGCACCTAAATTGATACTAACTACTGTGTGTGCTATTTAGAGCTGAGAGATGAATTGCCTTCTAGTCTCACTCTGTTGAAGCATGAATATGGTCCACAGTTTTAACTCAGTAGCAGACAACTGCTGTCCATTCAGTCCTGCACAAACCTGTAATGAAGCAGTTAAATGGCAAACCCCACAGGTATTTCTAGCAATTGACATTTATGACAAAACACTATATCGTTGGAATCAAAACTGTAATTGAAACAAACCTTTTTCTTAGGCCCAGTGTCTAGTGTGCATTTTAAGTTCACTTGAACGTTTTTTTTTTTTTTTCTGCAGGTTGATGGAGTTGACTCTTCACCAATAACAGAATAAAAGACTCTACAGTATGAGAGAGTGGAGCTCTTACTAGGTTCAAGGCATTGAGAAAACAAGAGAGATCTACAGGACAGTGAGCCAGGACAGCCTCAGGAGACCTGGATCTGAGTTCTGATATTGCTGATGACCTATATTACAGACATGGTAATTTTTCACTCCTGATTTTATCTGGTTTGCTCAGCTGTGATACATTTGCAGAAGACAAATTTTGCTGCATACTTGCAGTCAAACACAACGCAGTCCTCCTTCTCTCTTGGATGTCTGCTAGTCAGATTTCCTGCTGCAAACCTAACACAGGGATTTTCTAAACTTTCCTGCAGAGTATCTTTACACACTTTGTAATTTCATGAAATTAGTAAGAATTAGTTAGCAGGAAGTCAGCAGGAAGTGTCTTTTTTAGCAGAAGAGGTGAGTCCTTATTCTTTGAGTCTTGTCATATTGTCACTTACTGAGCAGTGGTTCCTTGCACAGCTGCCCAACCTAATGACTCAGATTCCAAGACAAAAGGGTCTTGTTCTTGCCCATGGGCATGCCACCCTGTCCTTTCCTATTGATTCATTTCCAGGCTGAGGGTAGTCTAAGTGACTGGCCCAGCAGAAGAGCTGGGCAGTCTTGTACTATGCTAAGGTAGCAACCAGAAGAGTCCAGATGTCAAGTGTGTAGTGTGGGAGCAGGGCAGGGGAAAAGAGAGGCCAGGCAAGGAGTCACACTTCCTCTTTGTTGGCCACCATAGGACACCAGGTTTGCTCAGTCGTCCATGGACAGCTTAATAAACGGTCACATTGTCTCCAGTTGTGTCTTGTGAGCCTAGAAGATTCTAAAACTCTAGGCTGGCCCAATTTCTTTCTGAATTAATGCAGTATGATCACTTACTTCATTTACTAGAGGCTTTAATTCAAATGCTGTGTCCCCAATACATCTTTGTTAACAATGACACAGATTAGTAAACATACTTCACTGTTGGAGTGATGACTGTCTTCCGTAGAGAGGGAACAGTCTGTTTTGGTATTCTAGGAAACTGTTTTCATTTCATCAACAGACTTTGTTTTGCATAGCTGCATAACATGAGACAAAGTTGAACTAATGGTCAGGTTTAAGGTTACTAGTGAGGATTTCAACTTTTCAGCTACAGGGGAAAAGGTCTTAATTTTTTTTCATCACAATCGCTGTCAAAAAATATTTGAATCTGCCTAGAAATAATTACTGTTTCCTAACCCATAAGATCTTCCAACAAATACAAAGAGCTGCCTGCAGTTCTGACACCATGCAGATCTATTTTGTTGCTTGTTTATCTTGGTAAACCAGGAGTTTTGTTACAATAGGATGCATATTTTGGCTTTTGAAATGCAGCAAGGAGCACAGGAAATTATATGTGCTGACAAATGGATTCTGAACTTTTGTTAGGAGGAAACAATTTCAGAGCGTCCACTAGGAAAACTCCACCCATCTTGTTATATGGTGTTTTAACCACTATCTGTTTAATGACTTACATGTCATGAAGGACATGCATGTTTTGTCTTAGAATAGATTCTTATACTCAACCCTGCTTTTACACAAAGTTTCATGGATTTCACTAAATAAAAATCACTTTGGTAAATGTTTTGGAAAAAAAAAAACAACCCTACTGTATTTAACTTCACTGTCAGTTCTGTGTTCTTTCAACACAAAAAACTCTTCTCCCACTATTTAACAGAAACACTGCTATTAACTGAAACTTCAAAGCAATGATGAAGATTTCCATAATACATAAAATGTGGGTCTCTCTCCGTGGCATCTTGTAATAAGGAGAGGGTCTTTCTCAAACAGGCTTAACATATTTTCTTACTAATCTGGTTTTTTTGAAGTGATTTGAAGACGAAGGACAAGGCACTGCCAAGCACAGTGGAACAGAAGATTTGCTCTCGTGGGTGAGGGACAGTCAGGAAGGTCGGTGTCTCAGGGCTGGGATTTCCCATCCATGCTGCATACACTTGGCTGGGCACTGACCATTGTTTCAAGGGATACGCTGTGCTGGCTCCCACGCAAGGTGATTTTTTTCTATGTCGCATTTACAGAACAAGCTCTTCTCACAATATCTGGAATACTGGCTCACTGTGGCTTACATGAATACAGGGGAAATTCCTGGCATATTCCAGGACCAAGAAATTTGAAGGCCCCTCAGTGGCTGAAAATGGGACTGAACATTTCTTGAAGGTACGTGAATTGTGAATCTGAGAGTAAAATTTACCCTACTTTCCACTCTGGGAAAAAAAAAGTGCTGTCTCGGTTTTCTGCATGGTCTTTTCTTTAGGGCAATGTATACACATTTTTGTCATTATACAGTAAAAGTATGGAGTGATAGTGTCTGACATGGAGCTGTTGTTCCTTCAAGTTTTCCTTATTCTGGAGTTCCTGATTTCTTAAGGAAGCTGTACCAATCAGGGCACCCCTTCTAACATGAGACTATGAAAAAGAAAGAGGAATGCATTAATTGGTTTGGGACTGAGGCTTCTAGGGAAGAAGTATTAACTTCATTTTGCCAGTCTTCTTCTATTACAGCATCGACTTTGTCTCTCTTATTTTGGTATATTCTTTGCTATACTCCAAGGAGAGAAACCTGTGTGACAGAACTGAAGAATACAGTAGAATAATAGATAAACAGTCTAAAACTTCTGGCTTTAGAACATCATGGCTTATTTAATCTCACCTCTAATTATCTGCTCTCTCTCTCTCCTCACATGTCAGATAAACTCTCAGGGGTCAAATCTGTCATCTGTTTTTGGGGTGTTAATCTCCTAGGACAAGGAGGTTAAATATATAAACTATAACACATTGATCAATATAATGGTTGGCTGGCAAAGTTCAATTAATCAGTAAAAAATATTAAAACTAGAACCGCTCTCCTTGTTTTAAGAAAGACACTTCCATGCAACATAGACGTCTCCTTATATAAAGGTGGGGCTGCCTCTTGACTTGTTTCCTACTTCCAGATTTCCTTTTTAACCGTGGCAGGAAGACTGGGATTGTGACAAGAGGAAGGGGAAACACAGAAGAACAGTTAGCAGCAGTAAGTTTTCTCATGTTTAGAAATAGCCTCTGTGTGCAAAAACAATTGTCAGCAGCTTTCAACAATTTCAGTGATGGGTTTTGTTTTCTCAGACCTGACCACCCTCTGTTCATCAGTCTTTTCACATGCACCAGTCATGAGTCTGAGTCTCTCAGCATCCCCATGCTGAGCTGTCATTAATCAGTCTGCACTCTGGAAACTGCTTATGAGTCTGCTTATGGCAGAGCTTAGGCAGCAGGGACCAGCTCTATTTCAGCTTATTATAAATACAGTAAAGCTTTTCACTGGCCTGTATAAGAGGAAAGATAGAAATGTAAGTTCTCCCAGACCACTGGGAGAACCAATGGCAAGCTGCTGTCAGCCATTCCAGAGAGATAAGTAAGAGAGGGTCAAGTCTGATGTACACTCTCCAGGAGTGGTATGTATGCTCTTATTTGGTGTCTGAAGCCAGATGCAACTTTTTAATTAGTTTCATGCCTTAAAACATCAACATAAGCAAGCTCACCAGTGCGGAACTGTGTAGTTCTGGTGTTAAAACACATAACTAAGATTTGAGACCACTGCTCAGATTCCAGCCTTATTACACTATGAAATTCTAAGTTACAATTTTCTGTCATTAAACTTCTTCAATGGGTGGTGAAAGCTGAACAGCAGTGAAGACTCAAACCATTGTGTCACAGAGTGAACCATGCTATGCCAGGATAAAGTCAAACAATGGAATAGTAAACACATCCAAATCCCATCTGTGTTACAGTGTCCACCAGTGGGACTGCAAGTGCACCATGGGATCCTGAATTGCAAGTCCTTTTATTTAAGGGCAAGGGACACACACAATTTTATCACTTAATTTATTATATCAGTCCAAATTGCTGTAGTGAGTGTCCAGATCAGTTATGCTTTTTCATAACTGCCATGTTTTAAAGAGTAGTGCTAAAAAATTGAGTACTTTGGTTTATTACAGTCACATCAGAATGACCAACACCCTTCTCAGTTTGGGTGCATAAATGCAGCTGTAGGTGTCTATTCACATTTTTAACGTTTCTTTGCAGAAGAATGGTTCTGCTCTGCGCAGTTCTGTCCTGCATGAGGAACTGTCAACAATTATGTTGTGGTTATTACATATGAAAATGGGAGAAAACAACAGCTTCTTTCACCCTCAAATATAAAGTAGAGGTGAAAGGGAAAGTTCAGTTGCAGTAACCTTTGCTGTTTCAGCTGTCTGCACTAATGGGGGTAAGGTGCTTGAGTGCAACTGCTTTTGCTTTTGCAGTGAGTGCCTCATCCTGTCTTCCTTTGGTGCTGGGGACTGGGTGGAAGGTTTGCTCTGTCTGTAGGGAATCTGTCTGCTTTCACCTCTAATCAAAAGACTGATGTACCACAGCCCAGGCCCTGATGAGAGCTGTCTTCCCTTAGTGCAGCAGACCCCAGGGAGGTGTGGATGGAGTTCCTGAGTGTCAGGTGGGAGAGAGGTGAGAGAGGTTATACCCAGCCTAACCTGGTCTGTTACAAAGTTTTGGGCATGCTCTAACTTTGATTAATGAACTGTTCTGCCCCAAATATTTCCTGGATGTCTACATTACCATTTTCAATTGTGCTAACTCAAACAAACCACCAATCAATTAACTAGAATTACAGAACTCTAGGCTAAACAAAGCCATCGTGAAGAAACTGGCTTTCAGCCCAGTATCTGCTGATGATGGGATATGAAACAGCCTATTGATTCTGCGGCTCTCAAATTCTTGTACAAAAGTAAGAACAATGCTATTTGCCTTTTCAATAGGGAAAAAAAAATCCCATTTTTTTCAGTACCTCCACTTAGAAAAGGCAAACTACATTACTGAGCCAATTTTTAGGAGGTTATACAGAAAGAAGTAATTCCAGCACAGTAAGAAAACTTCAGCTTAGAGTTAAAAAACTCCAGAAGAAAGGCAAGAGCACTAAATTTTAAACTAGATTTATATGACCACCTGTCAAAAATGTTGTGCAAACTTTTTGAGGTATTTTTATCTTTCATGTAGAAAGCAACATGAGAAGACAAAACAGCTCTGTCAAGTTTCTATGCTGGTGACTGTCAAGTTTATTGCTAGTACGATGATATTTAGTGCTTTTCATTTGGCTTCGGATGACAGAACCCTAAAACGTATGAAGATCTCAGCTTCTAGTAGTCATGCTTTGGGGGAAAAACTTGGAAACTTGAAACAAACACACACAAACGGCATAAATAAGTCAAGCAACAACAACTGAAAACATCACTTTCCTAAACCTCTCCTTTTTAATTAATTCCCTGCTCTGGAGGAGAAGTTTCATGGTTTTTCAATATGCGAGGGTTGCCAATACAAAAAGCATGCGGTAATTGTAAAAGCAATAACCAGTCCAGCTGCATTCCCTGTGCAGAAACTGAGAGGGACAACAAGCCATAAATAGTGGTGTCACTGCCACTTTTTGCCTCAGTTAAGGAGTATTATTATTCTAAACACAAAACAAACTCTTGCTTGGGCTCCAACTGAAAGTTTCAAAGCCTCATAAATCTGCCAGGTCAAAGCCAATTTTCATTGGAATTTTGGAAAGGAACTTCTTGAGAGAAATATCCAGTGCTAATTTTAATTTCCTTTTACTACTTGTTTTAACAGCCTTGTCCAAACCCAAAGTGTTCTTCAAATGGAAGAATACAAATTTTCCTCTGATTCACCTCATTCTATGTATGCCTGTAGCTCAGCACTAGACTACTACAGCAAACACAAGTAGAACATCTGCAATGAGTATATATTTTCCTTTAACCTGAAGCTGCTGAGAACTGTCTTTAGGCAGAGATTGATGTGATGAGTGACTGCATGTTAACTACTGATGGGCTTTAGGTAGAATATTGCTGCCTAGTTATCTTGTTATCTCCAAGGTCCCAAACAAGGCAAGTGCTTTGTCTACAGTGTAAACCTTTTTTAGGCTTGTTCAGTAAAAGGTTTGGAAACTGCTGCCGCTGAGGAGAGTTGCTGGCTCCAAAACATGAAGAGGAAGGTTTTGACTATTTTTTTAACAAAAAGGAAAAATCCTTCCATGAGAGCTCAGCAGACATCTGAGGCAATTTTCAGAAAAGTCTGCTCAAAAGGAAGGATGTGTGTATGTGCTCGCTCTCTGATTGCCCTTCTGAGAGTAATTTTTTTGCACTACATTTTCTGCTTCGGAGTATCTTCCCAGGTGGAGAGGCCAGCCTTCCCAGCCTCCCCAAAAGGGAGAAGGGGCAGGTCAGAAATGATGGGGTTTTTCCTCCCTTTTCTTAACAAATTTCTCTTCTGTCACTACCCTCCTGCTATAACACTTAATTTTCTTCATGCATTAAGTATGTTCTACACAGAAAACCTGCTCGCAGCACAGTGTTTTCTAGACTCAGTATTTTATCTTTATAGTATATGGTGTTACATATTTGCTAATATGCAAAAGAAACAAGATGAGTAATATAAGATAAAATCTGAGGTGTCTTTCTCTCTAGGGATATTTATTCCATTTTCATGGTTATGAAATTATGTCCTCCTATGCAAAAAAAAATTGGCTCCAAGTGTCAATGAATGCAATGATAGAATAGACATGATTAGTTCAAGATCCCCACAAAGAACTTAAAAAATGAGAAAAGTGGCAAAAGGGTAGGTTGTAGAGTCAGGGAGATTGATCAAGATATTTGATACTGTTAGAAAATTCTCTTTTATTTCCCAGTTGCTAAATCTTTTGCCCCAGACAGGAACAAATGATTTTAAAATACATTTGGCTTAATTTTTTTTTTTTTGGAAGCATACAATAGGCCCATAGACTCAGCCAGTCAAAACACGTGGTCTTGGGCCTAAAGAAAGGCAGCATAAGTGTGGAGGTTTTTAAATGAAAAGAAAGAAGGTAGTAAAAAGGACTACTTTACATAGTTCAAGTGATCAGGGTAGAACAGAAAAATATTCTGCCTCGAACGTGGATTGAAATAAAGATGTTCCTTTGCTTGTTAACTACTGTCAAAAGGGACCTCATTCTGGGAAACATGCTGAGAAAAGTTTTTCATTGTCTATCATGCACATCAGCTGCCTGGTAGACAAAGAAAGATTCTTTGTGACTCTCTTGTTTTTATAAACAAAAGCAAACAACAGTGTCTGCATCTATGTATTGCTTTCCAGTGAAACAGTTTTATGTCGTACCAGTCCATAGGATTCAGAAAAATAATTGTAATATCTGTTGGCCATCATAATGTGTTATGATTAAAACAGATCTTCACTTTGCAGGTCAAACCCAAGTATACAGGCTTGTGAGCATTTTTTAGCTTTTTGCTTCTTTATTCTTGCTTCTCTGTTTCGTCCCAGAGTGACCCTGCACTTCTGGACTTGTTGCTCTACCAGGATCTCTCTTAACCTTATTAACATAGGCTCTTATTAAAGGGAGCCCTGTGCAGCACTGTGCAACACTGACAGGGTTGTCTTAGGGAAAGCACAGCTGTGAGGACCTTCCTCCAGGAATGGCAAACCAGATAGTCACTAACTATCAAAACAAATTTGGGTGTCAAACACAAGTACTTCTTGCTTTTTTTCTGCCTCAATACTGTGCAAGCTATAGTGGTATCTTGGAGGTGAAAAGAAATATGCAGCTGGAGGGTGTCAGAGCTTTTTCCAGCAGTATCCATGTCAATAAAACAGCCTGAAACTTTGTTTATAGCCTTGGCAAAGCCATCATAGGCTGAATTAGTCACATCTTTTAAGCTATCTGCTCACCAGTAGGGAATCTTCATATTACAAACTTTTTATATAAACCTCATGAGGTTTAATGGGAATTACTTTATATAGTAGTAAAGTCTATAGATTTTTACAGACCCTAGAGCTTGTTTTTACTCTTCTCAACACTTTGCAAAAACAAGGTGAGATCTTCTGGCTCCTAGGCTCTTCTCTCTTAGCTTTCTCCCAGTTGCTGCTGCTAACTGTTCAGCATGCACAGATGAGTCTGGAGCCTTGGCTGGAAGGCAACAGAAGTCTGTGGCTCAGGAATATTGCCCCCTTTCAGTGTCTCTCTCAGGGAACTTCTCAGAGTGACTGCTTCTCTTGTTTAGCCACTAGTGTAGTTATGATCCCATCAAATAATTGAGCAAGAATGCAATTCCGTGGCACAGTTTGCAAATCTTTAAGAAGATTGGTGTTTTCAATCTGTTTCAAATTTGTGGATCCCTGTAAAGTGAATCTAAGTCTACTGAAGCAAACTTTCTTTTCTCAGTTATCTTTCCAGGTGTCCTAGTAGTAGACCAGATGTTAAAGACCACTGAGCTAGAAAAAAATACTTCCCTTCCAGCTGAAATTTAAGCTATGTTTACTCAAAGGTTCAGAACACTCTCAACATCACTTAGATTGCAAATTCCCTGTTTATAGGGATCTTTCTCTTTTTTTTTTTTTACAAATGGTGCATTCGGCTCATTGGTCACTGTGCTCTGTGAGCATTATTGCAGTATAAATAATAAATGGCAGTTTTATCTGAGAGTCCTCAAAAATATCATTCTGTAAGAAAGTTTCTCATCATTAGGTTTGGAATAGTTGGAAATTATTACTGTCTCATTTTCAGAATCAAGATGTGTTTCATGACGGTTGGTAGACTAGACGTATGAGGTAAACATTGTCACAGCTGACTGAGTTTTTGTGGTTGCATCCTATCTTGTACAGCTTTCATGAGAGAAGCCAAGACTGAAAGGAAACTTGGGAGCACAATCACAGTTGCTTATTCAATTATTAGCCAGTCCTGAAATGACTCACAACACAGCTGCTTAGATTTACAGGCAGTTAACAGACTTAAGTGTTTGTTGGCTTTTTTGTTCAAAGTGATGTACTGCGACATTGTCCTGGGTCAGATGTAACATAAAGTTGAAGGCTTAAGGAAACAGAACAGACTTTTGTCTCTTTCTTACATCAGATGCTTTGTCAATGGCTGTGAGAAAGGTCCTATGAAAGTGATTTTATCTATCTAATCTTGAGATAGCAGAGCAATCTAGTAACAGCATTCAGTGAAAGCTGGGCACTATTGTCTCTGAGACACTCTGAAAACTCTGGGATTCTCTGATCTGCTATTTCCAAATACTCCAATTTTGATGTGACTTTATTTGGTAGCTCTTGCATCTGTAATAATAATAATAATACAGTGTGCTGGCTGCTTGATGGGTGGATTTTTTTCAAAACACTAATAATTGACAGTCATGCCCCAATAATTTGGAACTGTTTTGGTTACATTAACAATCAAATTTCATACTTTTTATATAGAGAATTGCTTTGTGAACAGAGATAGAATACCCAGTAAGTATAGGCCATGTCATGTCATATAAACAAGTATTTACAAGATGCTGCAACATATTGCCTTTTCTAAATGATATTGTTTCTGATTTTAATTTGCGGTTGTTCTCCTGTACTAGACTTCTATGCTAACCTTCTACATTAAATAAGAGAAATTAACAACACTGACCATAACACCTTAGGATTTTTAGGTTTTCTTTTTTTCTTCTACTTTTCACTTTATTCTGTTTTTCTTCCTTATTTCATTAGTTCACGGAGGTATCTCTTCTGCTTTTAATCCCCTTTGTCTGAGGTTAAGGTACCGTCTTTTTTCTCTCTTCTCTTTAAAGTATTTTGTATTTTTATACTGCTATATCCAACTATTAAAAATCAAAAACATCTATCCATGCTGTAGGCAGCAGGATTTGTAAAAACTGTAAGAGATTCTCTGCCTTTTTGTTAATGGCAGATCTTCATTTTAGGGCTTACATCCTTCTTCTGGACAAGCACTGACTGAGGTCAATGAAAGTTCCCATTTGGGGGTTAACAGCCTTCACTGTTACAAGTCCTGATAAAGCTTTAGACTTCCTTTTCCACAGCCTGGTCTGCACTCATGTAGATAGGTGCAGAATGAAATCACTGTGAGTTTATTAAATCTTTGCTCTGTCTTGATAGGATCTGAAATATCACCTTCCTTGACAAGTGTGCAGTGGCTGAGAGTGAGTTTTTGAGTGTTACTCAAACTTCCTGAGGCTTGTGAGGAATAATGCCCACTGCCTATGATCTGGTTGGCTTTTGCCACTCATATAATTTACTAAGAGTAAGGAAAATCTTTCCTCAAGATAGCATTTTGCTGTGGCAGTAGCTCAGGACAGCAGGGGATGCAGCTTTGATGAGGATTGGGATGGCTGAACAGTGGCCAAAGTTACCTGGCAGGTGATTTGGACTGCGTGTTGCATTAGACAGCAATACAGCAAAGGAGATTACAGTCCTCTTAGCTCCTTCTTGGAAATTTGCCCCTTAGGTTCCTCTCTGATCCATGCCCAGAGAACTGCCCTTGCAATCTGCCTGCTCTGGGGTCATCACTCTCTGATGGGCAGCAAACCAGACTAAATGCAAGGAAGAATCCAGGGCCACTTGTGCTTGAGAAAAATACTCCAGGGACTAGATGGTGATCTTGGAGAAGTTAGGGGCTGAATTTAGTTTATTGCCTTAAAAAAGAGCATGTTTATTGCTTATTACTCAGAGGGTAGTTTAAAACAATTAGTCTAATTATTGTGGAGCATTGTGCTTTAAAAGCTACGGCTGAAAGTAGGGAACCACAAGATTTTCATGTAAGTAGTAAAAGTTTTTTTTTTAATAACCTAGATGAGTCAGAAGAAACCAGTGGTTATACATTTGAAGGAGTTTCATTGAAGTTGGAGTCCTGTAATCAGATGAGCTCATCTGCCATCTGAGCAACCTGTATTAGCAGTGTTGAAAAGTAACTCTTAGCTGCTGCTTAAAGCAATTCTAATGTACTCCTTGCTGTGCTCTGAAGACCTTGGACTTGATCCTGCTTTTTTGTACACGTAGACTCAGCACAAAGCACGCAGCAAGAAAAAACCCTTTTAAAGAGCATGATCTTGCAGCCCCTAAACAAAGCACACAAGACGGAGGCCTCCTTATGACGTCTTAATACTCTTCTTGTGAATAATCAATTTAAGCCAAAAGGAGGCAGCTGAATTTTGAGAAACAAGCACCTCCTGTGTGTCCAGGCTGTTCACTGTGCTAGCAACTAAACAGAGAAGAGGAAGTGGCTGGGATCCTGCTCCAGCTTTATTTTGAGTGCTTTTGACTGTCCTGTCCAGAGAAAAGGGGTAAACATCTTCCATCCTGGAGGGGTTGCAATGGTTCATCCTCAACTGGTGGCTTTGTTACGAGGGGCATGGAACTAGTGGTGACTTTCTTCCAGAGCAAGATGGCTGAAGGCCAAAGTTTTAAATGAACTACTCAATTCCAGCCTTATAACCTAAAATACTCCAAAGAAAATTTAACTGGGGAGAAGATGAGCCCTTGTAAGAATGAAACATGGTTTTCGTTTGCAAGGGTGTAGATGTGAATTTTTTCAGGAATAAGACACAAGAAAAGTTTTCTGGAGAAGAACAGATGGGAAATGTAGACAGCTATTAACTATCACAATGAAAAAAGCACCATAGTGGAGGTTGTGCTTAAGACCCAAGACTTGTAAAGAATTTGAGACCTGAGCTGACAACATAATTGCACTAGCTTTTTAATTTACCAAAGCCTATTTCATGAAAACTGCAGCTGGTCTGCGTGCTTTTTTTATGAAATACAGTTGCATTTGCGGAGGATCCAAGCAGTGCTGCTATGTGGAAAAGCAAATCATCTCAAAGATGTTTACTTCTGCATGGAAATATTCCCAGACAAAGGAGTCAAACACTCTCCCTAGAAAGATTAAGTTCAGTCAATTCCTTCTGCACAGTATTTTGTTTTCTTATGTTGGCAGTCTTCATACTTGTAACCACTAAACTTCATCCTCTTACTCCCATTCTTTGTACACACTATTTGTTTCCCAAGGCAAGTGGCATGCAAAGTCATCTTGTATTTAAAGTACTTCCACTTAAACTTTACAGTAAGATTGGGAGTAAGATATTTTGAACTTTGTGATTAAATGTTTTAGCAGCTGTTGCTGTAAAGACTTAAATATACTTCCAATTTTTTTCACACAGGTATCTCATCAACTTGGAGGTAATTGAATACCTACAGGACACAGGCGTAAAGTAGGTATGTTAGTATTTTATTTGATATTAATGATTTTACTGGAACTTATAATTACTGGAATGGTTGTGTACTCCTTGGCATTAGTGTACATGAAAGTGTATGTTCTATTAAACAGGAGAATAGCTCTAACCCCCCCCCACACTTAATAATATTGCTTTGCAAAGTGAATGGGTGTACCTATGCCTGTGAAGTAAATTGTGTAGTGGATAGAATAATTAATTTGGACACAAGGCAAGGAGAACATTGCAGTTTGTTTTTTTTTTTAAGCTAAGTGGGGAGTGCCCAGGTTAATGTTATATCCGTTTTGCCTGCTTTACACCTTTGTGCATGGCACGGATGCAGCAGTTTGCTTCTACAGATCCTGCCCCTCACCCAACAATCAATTCTGGGATGTGTCTTTCTCCTTAAGTGTGTGTAGGGGATGTCTTTACAAGTAGCTTTTTTCTGTTATTGTAGGGAC
>VWZT01015009.1:1047221-1173320 GCA_013397055.1 Pachycephala philippinensis
AAAACCTATCCTCTGGGGTTTTTTTATGTTTTAAAGTTAATGGGATTGTGATAAGTATGGCCTAAAGAGGTTTAAAAATATGATTGATCTATCGTTAAGTAGCAGGAACTTTGATTCTGTGGAGAGGCAGTGGAGCAGAGCAGTGTCCTGCTGCCCTATAGGACCCTGTATGCATTTCTCCATATCCTGCACTCGTCTTTTCCCCGCTTTTGCGGGTCGTGTGTCCCAGTCCCTCTTGTTGAAGGAGAAGCCCTTCAGAGCTCATCCTTCAGTTAGCACTGACAGACCCGAGGCACTCGTTTCCTTCTCTTTTCTCAAGCCACGCTGCTCCAAGTATGTGGGGAAAGGACCTGAAGCAAACTTAGCTGAACGTTCAGCTGGCTTCCAATATGGTCTCTCTTTAGTTGGCTTTTATCCTCCTTTGATTATTAATTGGCAGACACAGAAAAAGCTGTGGCCGTGCCTTTTTTCTTTTAATGTTTGCTGGTACTATAGCAGTTTAATAACCCTGCCTAGGGAACCTGATGACTTATAGGTGTTTTGAAAGCTGTGTAATAAGAGCCTACTAATAGTCATCTTTTGCTACTGTTTCATTCTTGGAGGGAGCAGTCTTTGCTGCTGGAGAGTTGCGGTTCAAATTTCCACAGGCGTTTGTTGCCCGTGCCTCTAGCTAAATTTGTAAAGGAATCCTGTTAGCTTGTATGAAGCTAAATCTGGCTGTAGCAACTCCTGGCTGTACAATTCACTGTGGCTGGCAAGGCACAATATATAGCTTCCTTGAGATTTATTTTTAGGGGTTTTTTTTCGCCTGGTGTGTATGGGGCACGTAGTTGTCATAATTTTAGGAACTCTTCACCAATGTGTGTGTGGGTGCTTTGGGATGAAAACATAAGAGTTATGCTAAGGTTAAGAAATGTATTAATAGAGTGCTTGTCTTGAAAATATGAGAAGGCAGTTTGAGATCAGCCACTTAATGAATATTGGTATTGTTCTCGGGTCCATGCAGATGCTTAGCCATTAAACTTTGCTTCTGCTCTGTGTTCTCAGTTGGCAAACTAGAAATGGTGCAGAACACTGATAAAAGGTTCAGTTTTAAATGTGTTCATTTACGGGAATGCTGGCTGTTTCTCACAGACCTAGAGAGCCCTAAGCAAACAACGTCGACCCGTGGCCACACAATTGAGTGCATCCCTGCAAAGGCATGTTATGATTCTAACACTAGGTGTTGAGGTGTCGTTTTTCTTGTTGTTTTACTTTTGATTTTCCAAAAAAGAGAAAGGAAAAATAATAGGTGTGTAGCCAAATCAGTTTGTAATTTTTATAGTCTTACTTGATAACATCTTGCAAAGCCAGCATTGACTTGATTTTTAAGTGGAAATCTTCAAGTAGTGAACCTGGTTTGTTGGCAGCTCTCATCATTTCAGGACATCTGCTAATGTGTTCTTCTTCCTTGGGCAGGATGTGAGACTACAAATTAACTGTCTAATAGCACGCTTTGAGACTGAAGTGTTTGATTGTGAGGCGATGGAAAAAGGTAGAAAGGGTTTGGAGCTAACTAACTGTACACTTGGTACCTTCCTGTGTGGAAGTGGAGTGTTTTTGTCTAGGTAGGTTTTTTTATGGGGTTGTGTTTTGGGTTTCTTTGTAGTTTTGTTTTGTTATTTTATTTTAAACCTTTGTTGGGACCTGAAAAGTTCAAGCTAGAAGGGAAGTGAAAATATCTGTTTACTTTTCTAATAAGTGGCAAGTAGTGAGTTTGTATACGTTTTGCTACTGTTATTTGTGTAGGTTGGTATGTTTGAGCCTTTCACTGACGCAGTCTTTCCTGTGGCACCAGAGATAGTATTTTTGTGAAGTCATTTGGAGCAGTATGCATGTTTGAAAGCCTCCTTGTGTGCATTTATTTGGATGGGGTTGTTGTATACCTGTCGTCCTCTGCCTTTCATACTCTTGTGATTTCTTGGCTCCCATTCAGGAAAGGCTTTTTAAGCTCTGCTAACCAGATAGGGCTGTAGCAACTGACAAGGGCATTTACTTGAAGTAGTGCTTTATTATCTTTGAATGCAAACTCAGCAGAGCAAAGCCGGTCTGTTTCTCTAACCACAGAACACTAACAGAACTGTAATTTGGCATTGGCTTCTGTCATTTTACCTTGCTTTATGGTAGCATCACTCATACAACTTGTAGGCTCTGGTGAGTAGTTTCGAGATCTACCCAAAAGTGGGGAAATCAAGAACACAGTTACAAAATCTGCTGTTACTTATTTTGAAGAGTGGATCCACAGATTAGCCTGAGATACTGCCACTGAAAAAAGTTTCTGTACAGAGGTGTCATCTCTAAAATTGTCACGAAAAAAGACCAATCCTAAAGCAAAACAAATCTTAGGGAAAGATACTACAGAATGGATGGACCTTTTTTATTTTATCTCTTAATTTTTTTAAGACCTCCCAGATAATGACATTTTAACAGATACTTAGCACAGTTATTAAAGTATGCCAAGGACTCATTTAACTGTTGATTTTAATTTATTTATTCATTTTCTTCATGCTTGGTTGCCATTCCAGCAGTTGCTGGGCACCACTAAGTCTCTACTGGCCAAACCAGAGCTGCAGCTCTTGGGCTTGGGAGCATGGGGTCATGAAGAAGAAGGACCACCTTTCTGGGTGGCAGTATGGCCATGTCATGTACCCCAAATCCATAGGGTTAGATGTGCTAGATCAGGAAATAGTGGAAACATCCAAACTGATGATAAAGGGCATCATTTGCAGGCTCCATTTAGAAGTGTTTCTCAAATTAGACATGAATAAAGCTATGGCAGTTATAAATTAGAACAAAGGAATTAATCTGATGTGCATTCCCTTTTGTATTCAGTCATGTTGAGAAGGAAGGTTGCTGTGTTAAAGAAACATGTTTTATTGACACGTTAAATTAGTTATGGCTTTAAGTTACTTTGCCATAAATTTCTTAATCGCCAAGTGTAGTGCACAGATATTTAGCTAGAATATACAATAGAAGATAGAATAATGAAATATGAAAAAATGCAAGTTAATAATGTAATGTCTACTGAAGACATTTGGAGTGATGGTGATCCTCTTATAAGAATCTGGAATTTTTGCTGGTGGGGACAATGAGGATGTCTTACCACTACTTACTCTAAACGACATTCTGCTTCTGTAGAGTTAAGAGGGGGAGGTGGGGGGGAAAGAATTTTTGCAGCCTTCAGCAAAGTCTGGAGTGGCCGAAAGGCTTGCAGAGCTATTGCTGAATGGTTAATTCTGAGAACCTGCATTACTGTCACTGCACATAAAAAGTTTTAGCTAGTAGGACTGTCAATGAGGAAAAAAGTGGAAGAAAGAGTTATTGTTGTAAACTTAGAATGCAAAGGATGTGGTGCCTAGATTTCCCCTCTGCTTCAGAAAAGCCTCACACACCACAGTGAATGGTGGAAGCACAAAACTGACCTGGGAACAGGAGTAAAGGGAGTGAAGAGTAAAGTGAGTCTTAGTGCAGTGGCAACAGTTACAATTGTAAGTACAGGAGTCTTATGTAGGTGGCTAAGAATACAAGAGATGAATGTGAACAGATTGAATAATAACAAAAAGTATCAATAAAGCCTGTTTGTATTAATTAATTTTCAAAAAAAAGTGTGTGACAAACTATCTCTTAGTGTTTAACGTTTCCCAAATCACTTTAAGAATATAAGCTTTTTTTTTAAGTTATGGTTGTTGTATCAAATAGGTTAGTCTAGCCTGATTCACCAAAAGTTGAGTTTATATGAACTTGGCCTAAAATAGGTTAAACCGTGAACTTGATTACAAATGCAGGAAAAGAAAGGGGCCTCGTCAAGGAGGACTGGGGAAGGAAATACAGGGGAAAACTACTTATAATTATCAAGGAGATAAGAAGCAGTTGTCCAAGCCAATCTACAAACTCTGAAACCCACTGTCATCTGTTGACTGCGGTGCCTTCTGAAGTACCTGCATGTGGGGGTGGTCACTACCAACAACTTTGTGTTTTCACTTCGTGTTTTCACTAATCACAATGCAGATAATTGCTGTGAAAATACAAAGCGAGGTAAATTTAAAAATTTATCTGTAAGAGTGACTTCATGCATTTGACTTGATTCTTTTCTTCCTTCCTTCCTCAGCATGAGCTCCAGTAGTCCTTCTTCCTAACGTGCTATGGGACCATGATGATTATGCTAGTGGAGGTTGCATGAGTGTTTTATAAGTGTAGTGAACAGGTATAAATTGGGCTGGCAGCAGTTTCCCATGTAAACTTGTGACTGAAGCAGTGCTAATTAACTTTGAATCCTATAAATCTTGCTTGCCTGCTCTGTCATTGAGTTTCAGACTGCAAGTTGTGCCAAGCCTCTTCCTGTAAGCATACATTCTGTAGGAACTTGCATGTGAGCCCTGCCCAGATGTTTTAAAACCTAACTTAGTGAATGTTAACATTGAAATATTTGAACCTTCGTATCCATTCAGACATTGCAGGATCACGCTCCAAGCATTAGTATCGTTCAGCTACTGTCTTCTGCTGATAAGATGCATGCTTCCTTTTGCTGTGAGTATAGAGCAGAGATAAAGTGTGTCATGGGTACAGTGATTGAATCACCTGCTCAGCTGCTTACTCACAGCCATTGTAGATAAAACCTTGGTACGTAGCTTGGGAAGGAGATGGCTGTTTGGGTTGTCCTTAGGAGCAGTGTCGGGGACAGCGTAACAGCCAGTTTCTTTTCATGGTCATGGCTGTCGTCTTCCAGCATTGTCATCTGGGTGTGGGTTTCAAGGTCGGCTTCTGCCTTTTAGTTAGCCCACATAAGGAGTCCCTATCTCATAGATTTAGTGCATAGGCTCTAGTGCTTGTACTTTCTCCCATGCTTCGCCTTGTGTTATGCAAAGTTATCTGTAAACATGGGCAAAAACCTCTGTTCCTCCCTAAACTCTCTGTAAACTCTGGTTTGTTAAAGTATTTACCAATGTTTACCCTCATGCATGTCCCCTAAGATTAGATACACTGTCTGCTGCAGCTTCGTTGTGATTTCTACATACCAGAATCTATGTGCTGTTTGGGGGTTTTCTTCTTGTTTTTGTTTCATTTTCTGTATTTGCATTGCCTATCCCAGTGAGTCTAGATCCGTAGCTGAGGTGCCAACACATTTCAGACAGGCAGTGGCAGAACTACTTGCTTTCTGCTGCTGCCACTGCTCTGTGGTACTTCAGTATAAAGTAACATAGTGCTTTGTGTCCTTGGTGTCTGATACGGAAGACAAATGATAGTTCCTTCTTTGTAAATAATTTTGAAAATAGGTGGGATGAAGAACTACTTATTATGCATGTAAGTAATCTTTATCACTTCAGTATGCAGAGAGCTTTCCACTTACTGTTTTAAACTGAAACCCAGGTTTCTGCTATCTTTCTAATAGCAGAAACCTGGGTTTGGCTTACAAGAGGTATTGGTGCTGCCAGGATGCTTCATACTCAAGTGCTTATGAAGCTTTCTCACTGTTTACTTTCCAATTCCTTCTCGCTATCCTGGTAACATACCTCGTGAGGTTGCCCAGAGAGCTGTCACACCTTAGTGTCTGAGTGATGTCATCACAGACTTCAGTCGGTTGTAGAAACACTAATTTCTCTGAAGAATCAGCAATCTTAGCCTGTTTGAATGGTAGACAAAGATGTATTTAACAATAAATCGTTATTGAATTTGGAGAGATAGCTTGCCTTCCCTCATACTTTACCAGCATCTCCTTTCTGTCAGTCTTCTCTGATAATTGTCGGTCTCTCTCATGTTGGAAAAAGTCTGAAGTCATAAATCTCTGATTTGCTTTATCTCGGTTGTTTTGCGTTCCTGCTGCTTTGAAGAGGTTGCTGTCTCTGTCCTGCAGGCAGACAGGGCCACTTAGGCCACTCCTCACTGGATATAGCCTCTGAGAATCCTTGCCTTACCAGGTTGGTTGTACTGTGAAGGCTCTTCTGCCTTGTGGTATGAGGAGATCATCTCCAGCATCTCCTTCTCCTCTGCTTGAACTCATTTAATCTTCTGAGTTTTTCCCAGATTTTTGGGGCAAAGATGCTAACTTACTTTCTTAACCTCTACCTGCAGTACCAAGCATCAGGCACGGTGTAGGTGTTTCGGTAAGCCATTCTAGAATACTTCAATCTGTTATTAAGTGAAAGTAAGTATTTTCTGAGAGCATTAATGACCATTTAATCTCCAAGGTTTCTTTCTGATATATAGGGCAGTATCTTGGCATGCTTGTGCTCCTCCATTGCTTGAGATGAGATGGTTGGTATCGGAGATGTCTGTGCTAGGACAGTCAGTGGTAGGCAAATTTCTCAGAGGAAAAGGACAGGTTTTCTGCAGACCTTCCCCTTCAGGAATTGTTTTCCAATTTCTTAGAGCACGCCAGCAGGGAAATGCAGAGTAGAGCATTAAGAAAACCCCACTTTTCTCTTGATGTGAAGGACAGAGTGGTTTGCCAAGGCACAAGCTGTGCTGGGCAGACTTTAGAGCTGATCTCCTGCATGCTGACTCATCCTGGTGATCTCAGTTACCGCAGTTTGCCCTTTGCCTCTTCACCTGCAGCAGCACTCTCCTTGGCAGCGTGGCCTGTTTCCAACACAGGAGTGCCTCCTCACTCATGGCTGTGCGTGCTGGCAGTGTCACTTGTGTTCTTCAGTCTTAGAGCTAGGCTGTCCTGCTGCTGCCATGCACAGTGCAGATCCAAAAGGAACCACGTTGAAGATGTTCTTTCTGCAACCCTGCAGCAGAGGATCCTGCTGATAACAACCTCTGTTATCGATCACAAATTTGGCTTTTGCACTCCTCAGGCCCCTTCAAAGCAGTTTGTTCATCCAAAGAACAAAATAGGCACTGACTCAGACTCTCACAAGGTCAAAGCAAGGAGAATAGGTGATTTTTTTTTTTTTCTGCTCTGTTTTGGTGAAGCACTGATGTGATTGGGACTTGTGATATGCACAGGTGGAGTATGACAGAGAAAGGTTTTCTCCCATACACCACTGCATGCTGTTTGGATAGGATAGGAGCTGTGTCTGCTTCTCAAGAAAGAATTCTGAAAAAACAAAACCATGATGGTCTCATTTGCTCTCTTCAGAAGAAGAGCTGGTCATCACCCTTTGTCGCTGAAGATCTGTTGCTTGTGAGTCTCTTTCATCTCAAGGGTACAGTGCTGACATACACACCTGACAGATGCACCTGCCCGCCCTGGCTGTGTGCATCATGCAGCTTTTTGAACTTCCAGAGGGGTCTGGATGCCAGGGCCGTCTGGATGCTTCTTCATTGCTGCTGTCTGCCCACTAAATGTTACGGGTTTTATCCTTTTTGCTCTTAAAATCAATGTCGGTGGTGCACAAAGAGTTCTTTCAATATTTAATAGAGGATCAGTGATGCCCATCTTCTGATGATTTCAGGAAAATGTACTGGGTTGGTTCCTTTTATTTGTTAATTATAAATATTGAGTCATATTGGGGGTGATTCGTTCTGGTACCTGGATCACAGTTATTTGTCTATGCCCATACTTGCCCAATATTGACTTCTTTCCTGGTGGCAGTTTGAGGTCATACCAGGGATGGTCTGGAGGGGTTCTGGCAAAGACTTGCTCAGCTGTTGACTTTGTCATGCAACTCACCTTTGTGCCGTTCACTGTTGTGAATGGGTAGAGTGAAAGCAACTCCAGGAGCGCTGCATGAACTTAGTCCATGAAATTAGCTTAGTATGTCTGGGAAAGCTCTCAGCTGATTGCATGTGGAATAAATCCGTTTGCTTGGGATGTGGCACATTTTCCGTCTGTTAATCGGTTATGTCGTGCAATGAGAAGGTGCTACAGTATGTGGCCTTCCTGTAAAAGCAAGCTGCATTCCTCAGCCAGAAAAGCTGGGCTTTAGGAGCTGGAACATAGCTCAGTAAAAGTCATGTCAAATAAATTTTTACTTTAGTCCTCCTCTCTGGTGATTAAAGTTGCACAGTGGTTTGCTGTCTAGCACATGTGAACTTCTCCAAAGAATTTTATTCTGAGCTTTTCTTAGAGGGTCAGTATGTGGAATTGTTTGTCAAGAGTATTTGTTTCAAAGTGCTACAGTATATGTTGATACATATAATCCAAGGTGTAAGGATGGAGTTGTATGGATATGAGGTGTGGTTGGGGACTAGGTGAGAGCAGGGGTGACAATAAATAGAATGAGTGTCTTGATATCCTACTTGGAATTCAAGCAAATTCCCACCTGTAAGTTTGTAGAACACAATTACATCTAGTTGAGTGGCTCTGGCTTACTTTGGTCTTTTACCCTAGCTGAAACAGGATAGGGAAATTCTTCAAAAGCAGAGATTTCAAAGCTCAGACCCCATGGTTTGAGAGAACCAGTTTATTTGACTAAAGTGATAATGTTAGCTTTCACCGCACTGAGACAGTGTGTGGAACAGAGGGGTTGTGTGTTGTTTACACTTTTTAAGAAAACTGAGGTGAAGATAATCTCAGTGACTCCTAAGGAATAAAGTAAAGCACCCATCCTCTTACTGAAAATTATTTTGGTTGCGTCCCATGCAGAGTATACCTAAAAGGAGCACCTTATTTTTACTGCATTTTGGAAGACAGTTTTCAAGTTTCTGGGCTTTTAATTTAACATTATAAAGTGAACTCCAAGTTCCAAAGTGTTTTTCACAGGACAGCCAGACATTATGGTTCAAGTCAGTGTAAATATCTGAATGCCAGTTTCTTTGGTGTTTTTGCTTCTTAAGCTGCTACTTGCTTGATGCTTTAACCTATATGTTTTCAAAAAGTGGTTAGGAAGTAAAGCTTTTTATTAATAGCTGTGATGTATTTCTAGACTAACTAAGAGTATTTTAAATCATGCAAACTTTTTAAAGATGAAATAGAAATTATAGGACAAATGACACTATATTTGTTGATCACTTTTTTAAAAGAAACATGCAACATCTTTTCTTCATGATAGTTTTTCTAGAACAAAAGTATTCCATTTTCTTACACCGATGGTTGAGAAATAAACCACTGAATTGATGAAAAAATTCACAGGATGAAAAATTCATTTTCCTTACAGATTGTCCTGTTATATAGTATGATGATAGCAAAACATGTAGAAAACCTTCTTGGAAAAGTTAAAGAAGGTTGGTAGACCATTCTGTGGCATTCAAGAGTTTGTACTTCAGTCAATGCGGCTGTAAGACCCTGTCTCAGATCATGAATTGAAGGGTTTTGAAAGGCCATTGTGTCCTCTGGCGGTTAGAGAATATCTCAGCTTTTGGCAAATAATTTTACCCTAGAACTAAGAAACTGTTATTGACAAAACTACTGGCGAACAAGAGAGCCCCAGTAAAAAGTTCACACTTCCTCAGGGTTATCTAGGTTGCTGATTTTCATTTATTTATATATACTGTATATTATGTATATATCTACACACAGATGTGTGTGTATTTAAATGATTGCCAGTCTGTCTTTTTCTAGAGTTCTTAAAGAAACTGGGTTCTCAAGCAGTTGAAATTCAGTCCTTTGACTCTGGAGGATTTGAGGCTAGAGAAACTTGCATGATAAATGGAAAGTAGGATGGTAATTATAGGTCGCTTTGCATTTCCGTTTTGCTTAATTTACAATCTGAAGTACAGTCAGGTGCTTGGGCATTTGAATGTTACAGCTGTTACAATCTGATCACAGGAATTTGGTGAGACTGCTCGTGTATGTCCTTCTTCAGATTCCTAGAAATGTTAGTGGAGACTACTCTGTGTCTTCAGTTATGAGTAGTAAAAACTAAGTGAAGTAAATAAAATTGTTGCTGTAGTTGTCACTCGGTGATACCAAAAGAAAAAAATATACTCTTTTAGTCTGAAATTGCCTGTAGTGTTAATTTATTGCTGTAAAGATAGCATGTAGAGGGCAAATATATTGATATTTCATCAAAAGAAAATTTTAGATGGAGTAGTTTTTGTATTTAAAAACATTAGTAGATGAACATTGCCCCATTAGCAAGAGTGAATTGATGGCATTACTGTTGAAATTGAATGTAGACCAATATTTTTAAAATGGATTTTTGAAATACAAAATTTTTCCTGTTTATGATTTGGTTCATCTAGACCAAATTAACTTGGACACTTAGCAGGGACTCTCATTTATTCTGGCATAAGAACAAGCATTGGGCAGAGCTTCCTGGTCTCAAAAAAACTGGTGATGGTTAGAGGCCTCCGCAGTGTTCCCAGCCAGCTGAATGCCTGACGTATTTTGCCATACAGGAAATCAATTGCAGTTGAATGTGCACTGTTTCCACTCCAAGTATATAAACAGGCCTTATGATGATATAAAAAAAGAAGAAAGAAATTAAATAGTTTCTTGAAAGTTCAGAACAGGAATGTTTGATGTTCAGTTTCTGTGGATTCTCCGCTGTCACCTTTGGCTCAGTCCATGGCACAGAAATAGCAAAGAAGGAGAGGTGAATTAATCTTGGGTCCTCTAGAAAAAGGAAACATAAAGCTATGTCTTAGAGAAATGAAAATAATAAAAAAAGGTATCCTTGTTCAGTTCCAGTTGATATTCTGTTGGGGCTGGGAGGGTTTGCAAGTTTAGCAGAGGAAATGAGTTCTTTCCCTTGTTAAATCAAAAATCCTTCATTTTTAGGCTTTGAGGCAGGCTAATAAATTTTGCAAGAAAAAGTTGCACCGCAGTTCCACCTAAATAGCTGGGTTTTGTGAAGTAGTAGGAGAAACTTTATTTTTGTTCAGATATTTATCATGCTTTGTTGACCTTATGAGAATACCTGGGTGTGATGGAGGTACCAGGCAGATCTCAGTGACCCATGTCTCTGATGTACTTTATAGGCCAGTCATACTGCTTACCAGGAAAGTGAGGGCTCATTTGGATAGAGGTTTCCAGGCATTAAAGATAATTAAGTTGAAAGTCAGCTCTAACAATTTCCAGAAGGAGTGTGGCCTGAAGCCCTTGGGGTTTAGGGCTTGGGAACCCAGCAGTACTTCTTTGCTTCAGCACAGATGTACAGTGCGACCATAGGCAAGCTGTCTGATCCAGATTTTTAAAGATGTGGCGGTAAGCAGAGATGGTAAAGGCTCTTAATGGGATTTTCAGAATCACATTAGTGTCTAATTCCTATTCAAAATCTGACTCCTTAGCTTGTCTGAACTGGATTCAGCCCGTGCTATGTTTTATTCAGCTACTCTTTAGGACAGAACAGGCAGGCGTACGTACGGTGAGCGTGACTTCAGGGGTATAAACCGAGGTGTGCCCAGACCCCTGCTGAGCTGCACAGCTGAGCTGCCTTTTATCCTTTCTCTAATTCTGTAATTTCTATCCTCCTTTCTGCAGAATGCCAGAGGTTCAACGGAGGAGAGGAAAAGTGACTCCATTTTGCCCAACCTAACAGTGATATATTTGGTGAGTGCTCTACCAGGTAAATTTTTTTACTATTATGTTAACTTTTGGGTTTTTAACTTTATTTTAAATGTGAGATGATGTTTGCTGTGCCTCTGACTGAGAGGATTACCACTGGTGTACAGTGAACGTGCCTCAGGTTAATCATGAGGCTGTTTAGTATGCAAATCCATAGAAGGTCACTGTGCTGAACGGGCCTGGCGTGTGGGTTGGCCAAGAGGGAGGGTGTTCCTCATGTGCACATTAGTGGAGTTTTATGCTAATTAAATCAAATTTGGGGGGGCACCTAAGCAGTTAGTGGAGTTTAAGTCTTCAGGTTTTAGCCCCTGTTTTTGAAACGGAAGTTTTGCTAAAGACCTGTAACTGAAATCTTGTTTGGTTGCTTGATTCTCTCCCTTTGCGAGTAAAAGTGCCACTTTCATGGAGAAACAATGGTCTCCCTATGGGGATGGGGAGATCTAGGACAACTTTGTTCTCCTGAGATTTCCTATGTTACATTTTAGTTTATTTTTTATGAATTTAATTTTGTTTATATACTCTCACTGCCTGGAAGTCTTGGGGCATCTAGGGAGCTTGGGAACATAGGAAAAGCAGGTTTACATGCCATGGAAATGTAACTTGATTGTAATAACCGATTTCACTCATTTGATTATCTGAAACAAATTGGCATTCCAGAAAACTTCACAGTAGGGCTGGCAGGAGACTCCACAGAAAATATTAAATAAGAGCTTTAGGCAAGATCCCTTTCTCCTTTCCTCCTCAAGGAGAAAGATTCCTGGTGCCAACCTGAAGGAATCTTTTCTTCTCTCTGAAAAAAGCAGACATTCAGTGGCTAACAGCTCGGACACAGCTATTTGGAAAAACTTGATGCATTATAAGTAACCTACTTCACTCCTTCCTTCCAGTGCTAATGTTGAAACTAGTGTAGCATGTATTAGTTTAAATCTGAAAAAAAAAAAAAAAGAGGGTGCATTATGTTAATTGCCACTCTGGCTTCTGTGATCTGCAGAGG
Source organism: Pachycephala philippinensis (assembly GCA_013397055.1). Classification (NCBI taxonomy): domain Eukaryota; kingdom Metazoa; phylum Chordata; class Aves; order Passeriformes; genus Pachycephala; species Pachycephala philippinensis. The sequence continues at coordinate 1,059,647 of VWZT01015009.1, forward strand.
GAATACTAATATGCTGTATTACACCACAAATTAATAATATTTATCTTTTTACACTACTGATAGTGGGGTTTGTAATATAATTTTGTAGTATGTATTTATGATCCAATTGTGTTCAAATGTTTATGAAATTTTACAAGAATGACAACTTTGACTGCAATGCTTTGAGATTGCATAACTGTAATAGAGAGACACTTGCAGGACTACATAGCATTAGATTGAAGCTTACATCTGACAAACATTAGTGAGATCTTACTTTTCTTTGGATCCAAGGGAGAACAGTCTCTGTAAGTAGAAAAACATTTTGGGGAGGCTGCAAGAGGAAAGACCAGAAATTCCTCTTCAGTGTTTTCCAAAAATAGCAAGATTTGAATAAGGTTGCATGTTTTAACATGCGTCAGAGAAAAATAATTGGCATGACCCAAATTCAGTACACTAGTTCTCTGTGTTATTTGCTGATAGTTAATTACTAGCAAATTTTTTCATCCACAAGTACGGAGGGGCTGAACATTCCCAGCTTCCACACAGGAAATAATTTTATTTATTTAGCTTGACGTTTGTGCATATCCAAGTGCACGCAAAGTATTTGCCTAGCGACCTTAGAGTGAATTATTTGCACAAACTCTCCCCCTTCCCCGATTTCCATTTCATTTCAAGTGTGCTGCTTGGCCTTGGTTTTGAGTTGCAGTGGTTTTATTGTGTTTTCATGATGAACAGAAAAACTAACCCAGACCATCAGACTCAAATAACCTCTTTTCTGAAAGCGGAGATAACATGGATTGTGCCTGTGGCCTAAGATGCAGAGGATTTCCTAAGATTCTTTGGATCCCTGGCAGACAAGCATTCACTATGAAGTGCTTCAAAAAATTGTTGTGTCAACAAGACTGGAGTGTGTGGGAATGTATCAACTGAGGGGATAAGGCATTCAAGGACTAGATGAAGTGCATATAGTAAGGAATTAATTCCGTGGGAAAAAGGAAGAAACACAAAATATGAGGACTGGTGTTCCGTATAAAGAATAGCTTAATGGTTTAGGCAGATACAGCTTTGAGGGATGTATGTTGAATCTTACCAAACAACCACCAGTAATTTTGCCAAATTTGCTTTACATGTCAGGCTTAAATCTAGAACTTCTAAGAATATTTTAATTCTGAAAAACTTTTGGGGGTGGTGAGGGAAACATTTTATGAAATTTGTTTCTATTTTGCTATTATCTATTTGACAAACAAACAATATTGTTTGTTTTTAATTGTTTCAATAAGTTGGTGATTAGAATATCTTTAGAAGTATTAAAATGGGCTTCAGCACCTATTAAATCATAACACGTAGCAGAGAAGGAAACATTAGATCAATATACTTTGTTCTGACAATTCCGCATGAGTTTTAATATGTAGCATGTTTATGCTAAAAGTCAATACATTAAAAAAATTCCTCAAGCATCTGTGCATCACTGAATGCTTTGTTTGGGTCATGCCTTTAGTGGTATGAGGGCTTGCAAATCTGTGTGGGGGTGTAGAGGAATGACTCTATGCCCACATGAGAGCTTTTCTGCAAGTTAGGTCTATTTTTGGTATGCAATGAAGCAGAGGTACAGAGCAAAAAAAGGGGTTCAGTCGCAATGTGAAGGCCTTTAAAGTTGTGGGAAGTGCCTACCGAGCTGTTAGAGCAGTTGCATTAGTGTCCATGGGAATATTTGGGGTTTAATTTAGCATGCTAGATTAGGGCCTAATACCTTAATTAAGACTAACATTTTTAATAAGTTTCCTGCAAATCCTTTGTGGCTGACTACAGTCGTGGAACAGACATAATATAAAGCCCATCTCTAGGGTTTTCTGTTGTTGGCAGCTTTATGAAAGCTGTCATTCTATTTCAGAGTGATGAAGCTCTCCAGCGAACGTAATCTTTAACGGAAGGATCCACAGATCTGACTAGACTTCTTAAAAATATTGATCCAAATAACTTATGCCAGTGATGTATTGAAATTCTATACACCTAGTACATTTAAACTAATGTTTTTTTTTAAAAATTGTGACAACTGTTTCAGAAAAGGCTTTGTTAATTGATAAAACAGCTTTTCTAGATAGATGCTGCTTAATTCTGTCATCAGTTCACATATTTGGGATTTTCTGCTGTGAAAAAGAGTCAATGAATTGTCTGGACAAATTCAGGAATAATATAATTAGGATTTTGTATTTGTAGACAGTGATTTATTTTTTAAACATTTGTATATTAAAATGTTGACTAAAAATTCTTATATTAATTTTTTTAAAAATCCAAAAAGACAAGCTCACTAACCCCTATCTGCTTTCCCCCCGCCACACTTGCTCAAGCGCTCAGTCCTTTCCCGCTGCCATCTTCTATTGTTGCGGTCAAATGACCAAGGAAAAGTGTATACTTCCTTTTGTGTCCTGTAGATAGGGGTTCTTAATTGATGACTGCTGCTTTCTTTCTGACAGAAAGGAAATGAATGGCCAGTAGTGATTATAGCACATCTGTTGTTTTCTGGTGAGCATCCTGTATAGCAGTGAAACTGTCTTGAAGACTTTTTTTTTTTGTTTTATTTTGTTTGGTTGGTTTTTTGTCCTCTTCAGGACTGGTTAATAGAAGGGGTACAGGTGACAGGTGACAGTATTGTTCCTTTGTCACTGGTGTAGCCAGAGCAGAAAAACAAATTGCACACTGGAAGAAAATAACTTGCTTTTCAAATAAGTGGATTTTACACACACACACAAACACACACACACAATCTTACAAAATCTTCAGGGATTGGTTGCATGTGAGTCTTGTCTTTGTAGTCGAGTCACTGCATTGTAGATTTAACACTCCAAAATCAAGCTGGAAATGGCTTCCTTTGGGGAAGGGGAGAAATAAAATAGCATTCATACCAAGGACCCAAAAGCTGAAATATTCACACAGCTTTCACTACAGTTTCTAAGGTGCTGTTTCTAAGTCTGTGATATCATTGTCCAACTCCTGCTTGAGCATCTACTGCTTGATGTGTTGCAGTACAGCTCTCAGAAGTGCTGAGGAACAAACTGGGGAGCTCTGTGGTGTGCTCTTGCTCTCCCAGAGAGGAGATTGGGCATATATGGAGCTCCTTACCTGGCTTTACAGGTGACAGGGAAAGAAGTTTTGGGGACAGATGAACGGTGAGCTATTGGTAAGTGTCTGGCCTAAGAGAAGATTGGGACTTGATGCTGGGGAAGACAAATGTCTGGAGAAATGATTGAGGGAGGCCAGTAAAGCAGCTGGGTGAAGTAGGTTGTGGCAGCAGAATGTGCCACAGCTTGTCCCTTCCATCACACCAGCCACAATTTTTCCGCAACTTTTTCTTTTTAACTCTTGTGTTATGAAGATGTGAAAGTGGTATGCACTCTATGTAAACCCTGAGTGTGTCTTGACCTTTTTGTTCTCTCTTGCCATGCAAAATGCTTGAAAACCCATTAATTGAAAGAGCTCTGTAAGTCTGAATTCTTAGCACTTATTTAGTTGTTCGTTGTTTCTTCCTTTTGCTTTCATCCTGTTTAATTGCACCATATCTTGTAAGCAAGTACTCTGCTTTTGCACAGACTGAATACATTGGTACTTAAAGCAACAGAGTTTATGTTGGGCTTAGATGCAGCTGGTTAACCAAAGTCAGTGGACTGGGTAGTGCTGCACTCTTCCTTGTGGGTTTTTTTCAGCCCGTTCTTGTCATTTGGAATCCTGAGAGCTGCTCTGTCCCTGCCCTCCTAGGAAAGGATCCCTTAACAAAGGGTATGTTGAGATGTACAACTTTCTATCCATAAGATGCTGCTGTTTAGGTGGAAGCTTACAGCCTTCCTTAAGCTAAACAGGTTTTTCAAAGAGCAGACGCACCTGGCCACTAGAGATGGGAAAAGTGAGCAAGAACATTCTGTGCTGTAGGTGAACACCAACATGGCTAAATGCAAAATTCATGATGCCATATGTGAATCATGCTGCAGTTAATGTCCCAGAGCTACATATGTCCTTGTGGTGCTGGTAGAATGGGCATCAGAACTGTGACCCTTCCTTTGGCGTGACTTTGATCTGTCCTCCAAACTTGCAGACAATGTGAAGTACTCAACTGTGTAATTATCCAGCATAAATATGGTTAACCTTTAGTCGTTCCTTAATCAGAACAAACTTCAGAAAATGAAAAAGCAGGTGTCATAACTCCAAATTTAAATTTAAATTTGGTGGGTTTTTTTTCCTTCTACCTAGTGATAAAAGTAGGGTTTTTTTTTTTCCCCCAAAGACTTGTCTAAGAGTAATTTAAGCAACTAAGTAATCCTTTTGCTTTCTGAGTGAGATACACAGAGACCCTGTTCATGCCTCCAAAGCCTTTTAAACATTTAACCTATCCCCACAGAATTTCGGAATTATCTTGCATCTCTTGGCAAGCATTATGTTGTAGCTAAATATTAGTCATGGCAAAAGCCAAGTAATACAGAAAAACCTACAGAATCATTCAAAATTTATTTGTTCAAGTTTTTGTAAATCCCATTTTATGGATCTCTTAATACATTGAGCTTTATAAAGAGTGCATTTTAATTTTTAAGAAACACAGTAAATTGTTAATTTGAGTTTTTTGCAATTCTAAGCACTACATTGATAGATTATTCTGCACCACTTGAATTACTTGTGAGAAACACTTGAATATTTGTGTGACTTAATGTATTCAAATTACAATATAGGAGTATGCTAAGATGTTTTTAGTATGGAATCCTGGCTTTGGAACAGATGTGACTTCTTTTATCATGAGTTAAAGATGCAATACTTAACTTAGAGCACGATTATAGATGGTTTTGCAAAATTTTCGAAGACAGCTCTTTGAGTACATATGCATTGATGACTATACACACAAGCTGAAATCCTATTAAAAATACTTCTTCCATTGAGGCAGATACTCATTAAAGCTTGATATAGCTCTTCAGTAAAAGAAACTTCAACAAGACCTTCAACCTCTAAAAGAAAGATTAGCTGCTGCTTTTATCAGCATGGACATCGCTTTGAAGAAACTGAACATCTGGTTTCCTTCTGGGAGAATTATGTTCTGTCCACTTGACCCTTTGTAAAAGTAAATATTTTTATTAGTTATGTTATGTAAGAATTTGAAAAAACATGTAATACATTAAAAAAACCCCAATCTTTGCATATTTAGCTTCAATTACGGAAGTGCAATACATCAAATGATCTTACGTTCTTGATTAATGAGTTTCTATTGTATTAAAAATCATACCAGTATGGAATTTGATGAGACATAAGACATTTCCTTTTTCTTTGTTTTCCTTTTTATAAGAAAATATTTCTTTTTCTCCCTTGCTCCCTTGTCCCCTCCCAGAAGTTTGTTTGTCAAACCTCAGACATTTCAGCCCTTGTTCCTTTCCTTCAGTTATGGCTGTAAACTGTACTTCCAGGGTAAATCCACCTGGATTATATTTGTTTACCACATAATTTAAATGTGTAAAGTTACTTAGTAAAGATAGTTGTATGTTTTGACTGTGATCAAATAGAAGTTAAGGTTTATTGGAGATGTAGCTTCTAATCCTGTTTTCGAGGTAGAATAGAACAGACCTTAGTATCATAGTTGTTATATTTGTTTCTTCTTGCTTTTTTTGTGCCAGTATGAGTGAGTGGATATCTTTTAAAATACACAATGCAGCCTTTTAACTAAGGAAAGGCATTGGACTTATTGAAATGTTGCACTCGAGAAATTATTTTACAAGTCAAGCCAGTTAGGAATTTTTCAGCCAAAAATATTTTGTTGGAAAATAACAATTTATTAAAAACAGAACATTTCACTCAAGCAGTTTTCAACAAAACTATCTGCAAGAGAATTTTTCAGATATAGGATTGTAAGAAAACCTGTGTCAGTTCCATGGAAAAATAACAATGTAACTTAAAACTCGAGTGAATACTATCTCTCTGGAAAGTTCTGTCTCTATTTTTAACGATTTTTTTTTAAATTACAGTCCTTCAATGATCTCTACCTCTTTCTCACAAGGAACATGGCTATTTTCAAAATTCTACTTTTAATTTTTCCATTAAGTGGGAAAGATAGCTTGCTAGTTGATTGTAGTTTACTGATGTTCATTTTTGCAAATTGTTCCTATGGAAAAGATTCTTCCATTTTTTAATGCAAACTTGCTGACAGATGGCAGACATTACATGACTCAAGTCATGACAAATGATTCCCTCTGTTCCTTTTCATTCCCCATTTGACATGTATCAAAAATCTACTGGTGACTTATCCGTAAAGTTAAGACCTACTCCAAAGTCTTATAAATTTGATTTGCCCCATTTGTTATTATTATTATTGGTCTAAATTGCATTGCTTATGTAACAGGCACCATAAGTGCCTGTCTCTATTGGATGTGCCAGTGTTGGGGGTTTATTAATCTTCAGGGTGAAGTAAAGCCTTTCAAAAGACTGCTATCAGAGTAGACAGTTTTTGATCAAGTGAGTTGCAGGATAATTGTGCCAAATCTGCCTAGGATCTAAACCAAAAATAGAGAGTTTTTGTGTTTATTTTGGGAATAAGTTCATAGTTGCACACTCGCCTTGTATAGCACTAATTATGAGAAATGACATTGAAGTGGACTTTAAACAGCACATTATAATATAAAATGTTACTGTGTCTCTGAATCACATCTGGTAATGCAAGATGTAAAGCTATTAATTTGGTCAGGACAATGAGTTCTTTATGAATTGGGGCTAGCCCATTGAAATGAGTTTGCTCCTGAATTAATGATGATGGAGGGTGGGGAATTTGGAGTAATGACCATCTGCTGGGTTGTTGATGTCCAGCAGGCTTTAACAGACAGAGTGACGCCTGTGGTACAAGATTGTGCAGATCTTACTATCTGTATTGTTACTACGCATAGAACAAGGAAACAAAAGATGGATGAAACTATAAAATTTAGGTAATTTTTGTGTGAGTGAGAGGACTGTCTTCCAGGGATTGAAGCTCACTATTATTCTACATTTGTTAGAACAGCTTGATTTGATTCACCCATCCCCAGGAGAGATGAGAGGCAAAAAGCCCAAATGCTTTATACTCTCGGGACTGGAGGAGTCCCACACAAGTGCTGTTGTGCTTCATCTCCTGTGGTGCAACAGTGCATGTGTGATAAACATATGAGTCCCCAGCTCTTCATCCCTGTTGCTACTCATTCCATGTACCTAAATTGCATCCCAAGATGTAGTTTAACTGCCTGAAGCACTAATTCTCATAAAGCTGTTCAACAGCCTTTCAGCACTGAGTGGCATATGTTTCTTGAGATTGTCAAATCATATTTTGTCTTACCCATACCTTTATGAGACATAAGGATAAAGACACTTGAGTAAATTCTGTAGTGTAAATAACTGTATAATTGAGGGAGGCATGAAATTTCCCTGGTCAAGTAATTTTCTTCCCTGCTTTCTTGGATATTAGTCTTCAAGGTGAGTGACATAAGCTGCTGCATGCTTGCTGGAAATGAGATTAGTAGCTGGGGGTTTTCCTTAAAATGAACTGGCAGTACTGGTAGAAAAATGCATGCTTCTTTCTGTGTATGTGGAATGCATAATGTAAACACACATCTATTTATAAGTAGACATCATACAAATATCTTAATATCTCTATAGTATCATGCTTCCTGCCATTGATCCTTATCGCTAAAAGTAAACAAATAATTTTTCCTTGATGATTCTTATGTGTTAATCTAGGATTGCAAACCTCTACTTCCAAAAAGGCTGCTCCTGGTAGATATCTTGAAGATTACAGTGTCCATAGTGTTCTGATATGATTGGGTGGAATATTTTCAAAGTGTATTTCACACTCTATATGAAGTGTTAGTTTGGATTTAAGGTTTTGCCTGCAGTCTACAGCACCAGGCTCACACTTGGGAATAGGTGGAGTGCAGCCTTCTTGGGGGACGCACCTGCATGCCAGAGGAAAAGTGGAATGTAAAACACTACCCAATAATCAGGCATGGGGGAACCCATGTGCTATCTCCTTCAGGCTCTGAATCTGTAGAGCATTCAGGTTTTCTTCCTAATACATTTCTTTTTCCTTATTGCAGCTAAAAGGTAGAAAATTTTTCTTTCATTTGGTATCTTCTTATAATCTTGTTAAGTAAGCACTCTGATGCATCAGTTAAAGTAGATCTTTGATGTAGTTCTTGCAGGCTGGAAAAAAGAGCAAAACTGCAAAAATATCCACAGAACATGCACGTGGTTGAAATGGACTTTATTATCTATTTCAGTTTTAATACATGCTTGAATTGGTAAAGGAAAAATAAGTTTCTGTAACTACTTCTCTGAAAAGTGCATCAGTTCTCTTCCTTCCTTAGAGAAATATGCTGAACCTTCAGCTTCAGAGCTTTGAGGCTGATAGTTACAGGTAATCTGTTTTAACTAGTAACTTCTGTAACAAATTAAGTAATCAAATAGTTGAGTTTCTGTGCAAATTTTGCTGACAGTTTGGAAAAAGACAAAATAGTTCTAGACACACTATAAAGGTTATGTTAATTCAACCCATCAGAGTTTACATGATTCAAACCTCGTTCCTTAGTTTTGTAGTTTTGTTTTTGCTTGTTTTTTGCTTGTTTGTTAGTAAGAACAATTTGAAAGAAGTACCACATGGCTTACATGTTTTAAAATAGATCAAACTTTTCTTGCATTTAGGTGTAAAAACGTAAAGCTGTCAAAAATAACAGGTAATTTTGAAGTTTGGTAGTTGCCTTAACGTTCACTGTAGTTGCTTTTGTTAAGTATCCTAGGTTCTTCTTTTCCACAGATGGTGTAGATGCTAAAATGACTGAACAGTTTTTAAAAAGTTTAGCCTTTGTTTTATAACTATGATTCATTGCAACCTCTTCGCAAACTTTAATAGTTTTTGCTAAAACTGCATTACAGTTGGATTTAAAAAGAAAACCCGAAGCCCTCAAACCACAAAAAATTCCCTTCCATTAAGGATTTGCTTTACATTTCATGCTGGCATTAGCCTGGTAGTGTCACAGGGATGCCCAGACTTAAGACTTGGGCATGGAGCAGCCAAAAGAGGACTTTTCTTGCTACAGGAGAGCTGGGCCGTGGACTCTGAACTCTCCTTGTGGAAAAATCTCTTGCTCCGACACAGTGGAAGGAGGCATCCACCATTTGTTGGATACACAGGAGCTGAAAGTTGCGGAGAAAGATTTCTGGAGGTACAGAGACAGAAAGTTATGCTCCTTTTTGAAAGGTTTGTATCTGGTCTGTTTTAAAGGTCAGGACTGAAAGGTAGAAGCAAACCCTGACACTGCCTGTGGCAGAAGCATAAAGGAAGAGTAGTTCATTTGCATGTAATTATACTTTCTCCTCCGCACAGAGTATGGTTGTCTTTTTTTCTTTCTCCCTGTTCTGCTTTTTATGCCAGTGTGTGTTTGTCTGTCTCCGTTCAGAGTTCTTTAAATCTTTGACGTGTGTAATGAAACTCAATTAGGGAAAAAATTGTTCGAAACTATGTGTCAGCAAAGGTTTATGAGCATAGGTGGCCTGGGAGAGGAGTCCTGTAAGGTTACACCTGTATGAAGTTCAGATGGGCTTAGGAATGTTCCCAGGCCTGGAAGAAGATGGTCTGTGATGGTCATGTTTGCTGCTGTGATGTTGGGAAATGATAGTTAGCCTTCTCCACAGACAGTTTCCAGGCATGACTCAGTCCCTAGTGCAGTTCAGCCATCACTCCTGAGAGATGACTTTTATGCACTGTGTTTTGGAGACTAGGATTATTCATTGCCGCAGATGTGTTATTCTGTCCCAGCTTCCTTTTGCACCCAGGAGCACTTTTTGGGCACATGTAATGCATTAATTTAAGAATAGCCTTCATTTTTCTGATGATGAAACCCTGCAATGTGACCTCAGCATTTATTCAGCATCAGAGAATCTGCAGGTTGGTCCAGAAGTCCCGTGAGTGTTTTCACCGTGGTGGCCCGAGTCACTTTTTATTTGATGTGAGCACATCTTCTCCTCAGTCAGCATTTCTCTGCAGACGTTTTTAGCCCTTTGCTTGGGTGAGTTTGCTCTACAGAATTGCTATGGTTTATTTCAAAGTGAATTTCTGGACTGTTTGTTTTGTAGAGAGAAATGGAGGAGTATGGAACTGGGAAAGAGGAAACAGGAGAGTTTGGAACTGACTTGGAACTTTGTTAAATTGATATGCCCTGGTGGATGAACACATCATGATGACCATTGGGGAAAAAGTGATAGTAGCTTCGTGATATCTCTGGGAATACTGCACAGGTTGTGGGAACAGTGACAGAATGAGAAGGAAATGGAGTAACTCTCATCAAATTTAAAGGGAGCAAATGCTTCTTCCTAAACGCAGTACGGCTCAGAGGCCTATAAAATCTCATTTGCTGATCAGATAGAGTGGTTTCCTGCTTTTTGTGGTAATTTACATAGCTCTTTGTGTGTGTTTGAAATACAACGGGGACTTTTTTTCCTGTTGCCCCACTGAATAGGCTGGCATAATCTCAGAGTGAGGCAGGGCCAGGTGGTTTCCTCGCTCTGTTGTGCCTCTTGCTGGGTTCAGTGGGAACCTGGTGTTGTTAGTATGCACTCTGTGTGCCTGTGTTCCTCAGAGGACAAAATGTGGGCTAGGCAGCAAGAATGGAGGAGCTGGGATTTTTATGTACTAAGGATGGTATTACATAACTTGAACAGCATTATTGGAATACCTCTGTGTTGTTTCAGTACATCAGTACTTAATATTTGAATGAAACATTAAAGTTTATAAATGGTTAGTTGTGCATCTTGGCAGTGCTTTAGGTTTGTTCCCCAATTACTAAACTCAGAAGGCTGTTTTGCAGAAAGTTCACATAAGTTATTTCTTCCCTTAAAAGTGGAAGAAAAGGAACTTTCATCTGAATTCACCAGGCTTAGCTCTGCAATTCAAAAGGCTTTGGAAACTGGCTGAAGCTCTTAGTACTGACTTGAGTAATATCCCTTTGAATATTTACTTTAATCAAACCTATTTAGAGATTCCCGCTCACACCCTGTCCTTATTTTTGTTGGTTTCCAGTACTAGATCAAATGATCAATGAAATATAAAGCTGTTTTCTTAAAAAATAGGTTCTTCAGGAGTTTTCAGTGATATTCCTGTAGCTGGATTTTATGTTATTTTAGTACAAGATAGGTATTTCTTTGTTTCTGTGTTTGAAAGGTAAGTCTAAGATATTTATTTATTTTATTTTCTGAGAAGGTGAATGAAGTATCAAAGTGCACAATGGCTCAGACTCCATGTAGTTGTTGAGAATTATTTATAAACAACTGATTGATCAAACCATGTCTTTTAGACTGATGTAGAAAGGAGAAAAACACTCAGCTGAAGGAAATCACCTTTTCAGCTATAATATTTGTGAGTAATGTTATTTTTTCCCCGTGTGTTTTTTCTGAATGGAAGTAGAATTTGGTCAGGGGCAAGTGAAGGTCTGCATTTGGCGATTCAATGTTTACTAAGAAATCCAGCTCTTTTGAGAAAGAATAGTGGAGATAAGAAGCTTTATCTATTTATATAGAAGGAGTTTCCATGTCTGGAGAATACTGCAGTTTAGCACAAAAGAAATGTTTATTCAACAACTTGTCACCTGCTTCCGTCAAAATGGTCATTCAGATTTCTTTGGAAATTCTGGCAGGTTAAAGATTGTTATTGTGAGTGGTTTCCCTTTTATCAGTTTTAGTCTCCTAGACTCTATACTTGCCCTGATCATGGGTGAATGAAATAATTTCCTTTCCATTTCTAGTCCTATTTAATCTAATATTCCTTACTCTTTATAATGAATATACTTAATGAATATATATATATGCATGTGTTCTGTCAGAGATTAAGCATGAATGTAATTTGAAACTGTAGTTTCTCTGTGCTCTGCATATGCAGTTCAGTGCCACAAAAGCCAATTGGACTATGCTTGCAGTTACAGAACTCTGGACTGGGGACACGCTTTTCAAAGCTAATCTATAGCAAGAGGGCTCTGGCTTCTCCATCCCAACTAGTTAGAGTGTTCTGTAGATAAGTGCAAACTTTGGCTCTAGAAAGAGTGTTGTTTGCAAGCCACGCTTCAACAGTTGCACTCTGGAGTGGCTTGATAAATAGTGGAGTGTTTTTACAGGAAATGTCCCAATCTGAGTTATGAGGCCATTCATTTGGATAAATTGCAAGGGAATGTACACAGTGCTGTTAGCTTGTCTGTTATTAATTTCCTCTTTTTTAACATGTGTGCACAGTGTGTATATAAATATATACACACAGATGTATGTATTCTGAAAGCCGGGAGAAGGAAAAGCTGGAGGAACGTGAAGGGGTCCCGCAGTCAGCTGCCTGAGCCAGGGCTGGGGGGCTGCCAGGTTCGGCAGCGTTCGGAGCCTGGAACATGTCAGGCCTCAGAAAGCTTTAACTGTTGACTTTTTTATGTGATGTGCTGTGTTGTTTCCTAATGTTACATACTCTGTGAGGAAAACAAAACCCCAAAATTTTCATTAATGATACTGTACTGGAGTCAGAAAGTTAGATGGACTTTTTCTGATGGTTGTGGATAAAAAACCCCCAACAAACGTGTTTCAGAGGGCATGCATAAGTAGCTTTGTTATGCATGGCTGTACTTTGGCTAGCCACTCAAATGACAGTTTCTGGAAAAGCCATCTGAGTATTACTTGTCTAATAATTATAAAGTCCATGTCTAAACCTCTCATTTCAGTAGTAATGCCGTACTCAGGCAATTGCAGTTGAAGAAAACACACAAATGGGCTTTGTAGGAGCCCATTCTTCTCACAGTGAATCTGTGTCTGAGTCTTTCCTTATAGATGTAATGGTGTCACTGTGTGTTATGGAGACAAAACTAGTGAAGGATCTACATATAAAGCAATAATTATCCATTATTCTGGTTTTAATAGGCTTCCCCTTCTTGAACATTCTCCTTGTCAGCAATGCCAAACCAAACATTCCTCTGTATCTTCCCCCCGCCCCCTCTTTAGCTCTCCAAAAGAGTTTACAGTTGAGGGGGAAAATATCATTCTCTCTTCTTTACTTGGAATTAACATTGTTTAGGAAAATTTTTTTAAAAGTAAATGGACTTTCTGGACAGTGCTGACATTTTTGTCTTTCATCAGTATGACCTTATTCTGAAAGGTCTGTGGTTTTCTTCTACAATGAGGTCTGAAGTTATTTCTTTGAAAATACACAATGAATCCAAACATATTACAAGTATTTTACAGAAGAGGTGTATTAGCCTAATGGGAGTTGATGCATACTAATTTCTATGCTGTTAGCCAAATTGGAAAAAAAATAGCAGTGCTTTAAAAAAATATGCACACGAGATAATAAATTTGTGATCTTAATGTGGTGCAAAGCAGCATTTTGTGGTTAATTGTTATTTAGTTTGCTTTTTTTTCTTTTAGGGAGATTTCAGAAACGTGTTTATGTGCAGAGAAGAAATACCCCTGAAAAAGCTGACTTTGGATAGGACTTTTCTGTATTTATACTCTTGAAAGGCATTGGGCTGTTCTGTACTCTTCGAGTATTTGCTTTTGGATGCACCTTATCTCTGTCAAGTTGTCAGGATTTACGTTGCGTACTGGTTATGTGAGCTGAGGAAGATGTCATTCCCTATCTCAGTGCCTTGACTTTGGCCCTACCCAGAGTTAAAATACATACAAATTTCATTCTTTCCATAGATAATAGCTTTTTACTGACCTTAAATGTCAATAATTTCTCTGTAAGAGGGCTATAAAGTTTTAATTTAAAACAAAACAAGCCCCAGAAAAACCTTCATTATTGTCAGAGTCCTGTGATTTCAAGAGAAACTACCCTGCATAATAGACGCAGCCTGATGTCCTTACTAAGAGGACGGCAAGGTTGTTTCCTTTCTTCTGACGAGTCAGTGTGACAAAGTTAGTGAACTTTAGTTGGATGTCAAGAAATTTCCTGAAACAGAAATGGAAATACAAAAAGGAAGTGTTAGAGGGTGAAATGCCTGCAGACATGGTAAGATTGTTTCTACCATCCTTAGATCCAGTTCTTCAGACATACTAGAATTCATTGGTATGTTCTCCACCACTGTAATATTTATTCAGCACTTAGGATTGGATGTGCGTATTATAGTTTATTTTCACTGTTATTTTACTTGTTTGCTGAAATTGGATTCCTTGTGCTCCAACAACATCTTTGCTTCCTCGCAGCCTGTTTTGATTTTATTTCTTCTACTACTTGAGCTTACAATGAAATGATGAATTTGCACATCAGTGGTCTTTTCCAAGATGATGTTCAGTGATACCCCAAGCACAGATATCTAGCAAAAAGAGAAGTGTCTTTTTAAGTGCTACATAACCTCTCTAATAGAAAAACAGTCTGGAGGAGGCTTACAGCCTGTAAAAGCAGACACCAGGGGCTCTTTACTGTATATGCCAGATGCAAGTCTGGGGGGTTTTTTGTTTGTTTGTTTTGCTTGTTTTTTCTTGTATAAGAGGGAAATGAGAATACAAGTTGACTGTTAGAATGCTAGCTGGGTTATTGCTCTTGTTTGCTTGTTTGGTTTTTTTAATATCTGTGAACTGTGTGGAACAGCAGCAGCAGCCCTTGTCCTTAACCAGGAATCTTAAAACTGTAGTTGTTGAGCACCAGAGACTTGAATACGAAAAAGACTAAAGAGGGACAGAATGTGAAAAAGACTAAAGATGGACTCTGTGTGTGTGCATCTCTCTGATTGTTTATTAGCCAAATCAGCATCTCTCCTAATTGTAGCAAAGTTCAGAGCTTTGAAAGGAATTTGAGTAATTCTGAGATAAACAATGCTGAAATTCTTCTTCAGTTTCCTTTTCTTAACCATGTGTACTGTAAAGCAATCTCTGCTCTTGAAGAAGTTTGACAGGTTCACATCCAGCTCTGGAACGTTTTGGAATTTTTTTTTTCTTCCTTTTTTAAGTCAGAACTTTTGGCCCAGTAGTGAGGCTTAAGCTCTGCACCTCACTAGAAGGAAATCATAGAACGGCTTTGGTTGGAAGAGATCTTAGAGATCATCTAGTTCCAACCTCCCTGCCATGGGCAGAGACATCTTCCACAAGACCAGCTTGCTCAGAGCTCCATTTAACCTGGCCTTAAACACTTCCAGGGGTGGGGCATTCGCCACTTCTCAGGGCAACTCCTTCCAGTGCCTCACTACCCACAGTAAAGAATTTTTTCCTCGTATTTCATCTAAACCTATTCTCTTTCAGTTTGAAGCCATTCTTTCTTATCCTGTCACTATATGCTCTTGTAAAAAAATCCATCTCCAGCTTTCTCATAGGCTCCCTTCAGGTATTGGAAGGCCACAATCAGGTCACCCTGAAGCCTTCTCTTCTCCAGGCTGAGCAACCCCAATTGTCTCAGCCTTTCCTCCTGGGAGAGATGCTCCATTCCTCTAATGAACTTGATGACCCTCATCTGGACTTTCTTCAACAAAATACAAGACCTAATGCATCTGTAGTTGTATTTTCTCTTGAGAAAGATGCAAGAAGAGGGGATGCTAGTGACCAGTCTACCTAATGTTGATTTGAAAAAAAAATACTTTAAACTTTTTTTTCCCCCGTGAAATCTGAACACTTACCTGGAATGTGTAGTTGGAAGGGTGAATGGTGAGCAAGGCAGAAGTGCAGCTGTAAACCCAATATTCAGAGACTGTATTTAGGTTGACATGATAAAATGGCTGTGTAAATTCTAACAGTATCAGGGAATTCGTTGAGCGGAAAGTCATGTATTCTTTTTTTGGCAACTGTCAGGGTTCTGGCTATGGGTTTGAGTACTATCACACTTTAAGGACTTGCATCCTAAAATCCTGTAGTCTCTTTAGTGCTGTAGCTGGTGTATGTGCATAGTGCTTTTTGTGCTATTTCTGCACTTGGTATATGCATTACTGAAGAGTCACAAATTAATGGTATTGGAGATAAGCTCTTGTAATAAAGAAAATGTTGAACGGTGCGTTCTTGTCTATGTTGAGGCATTTGATTTTATTTTTAAATGGGTTTGTTTCAAATTCAGTTTTCTTTGTGTGGCCCTAATTAGCACTTAACAGTAGAAGTAGTATTATCTAAAAAACGAAGTCAGAAAACAATGTAAGGGTAGCTCAGTTAAAAGATTTTATCTCTATCTTTGTAAATGTCAGTAAGGAAAACTATGCTCTTGGTTGGTTTTTGCAGAGTAATGCATTACATGGGGCTCTTAATTTGCTCAGAAAATGCTTTGTGTAGAATTCATTGTGTGCTTCGCTATATGCTTGTTGAGTAGCAGATTGCTTTGAGTAGATGACAACAGTATTTTGTGATAACGATAGCTGTTCTTGGCAGCTATGGCTTGCTACTGCTGTACTCACAACAGACTGTGCTGAGACTTGCCTCTAAGTCCCTAAATATCTTGGGACTGACCTGCTTATCCTGCTTTTCCTTGGTTTTCATCAGTGTATATCAGGCATGTCCTGTGCTGAGCCACTTTACCTAAGTCTGTCTGTTTTCTCAAGCTTACATTCAAAGGAAAGTGTCTGAAGTGACAGACCTTCTGTATGTAAGTGAAACATGATCTTTTGATGGATTTTTTTTCTTTGTTCATGTGGGGTTTTTTAACTTTAGTGAAAACCTGAAAGAGCTGCTGAGATTAACTGCACTGTACAAAGGCATGAGAGAAGCAATATGTGTATATAATTTGAAAAATGCCTGGTGATTTTCAAAATGATTCTGTTCATTCTGGTTATAGGGAGTTTTGAAATAAGCAAAAAGTGGAATAGCAGCTTAGCTGTCAGGCTGCCCAACCCCAAATCCAGACTCGAGTGATGAGCACAATTCAGAAGGATTTTTAGCCCTCGCCCGACACGCTGACCAGGAGGGAGAGAGATTCTGCTGCAAGCACTCAGTTTTGTCTACCCGTGGAGCAGCTTGTGGCACCACACGGAGCAGCAGCGAGTGCCACCTGCGGGAGCTCTGCTGGAACCGGTGCCTCACGGCTCCGAGAGGCAGCATCCCGGGAAAGCGCTGTCGCGATTTCCCAGCGCCGCAGAGGAAGGCGGTGGGTTGTTTTCTATCCACTCTCTCTAGCGCAGCGTGATTACATGCCATCTTGAGCAATGCTGCGTGTACAAGCTAAAAAATATTTACAGAACTACTCATTAATGGTTCTTTTTCACGGAAAGAGAAAGAGCAGTGGTTAATTATACTAAGGAATTTCCTATAAACTGCACTGAAGTGACTTGAGTTTGAAAGAGCACTTCTGCTGAGCTGAGAAACTGCTGTGATCAGCAGAGAGTTAATACATACATGCAGAAAATACATGCATTTCAACAATTAAAGCTGATGTCTTTCTGCTTAGGCTTTGAGCATATGCTTCACAAGGGTATTTGGGGAGTGTCAGTCAAGGTTTTGATCCCTCTTCCTCCTCCCACAAGACCCTGTGGGGAGTTTTCCTCTTTGTTTCACTTGGCATAGAAGCAGCATATGCTGTTTTAAGTAAGGAGCCTTGCAACAAGGTTGGACATAGACCAAAGGTTGAGTATGGCTCATCTTTTCAAGAAGTTCTGTGCAAAGTTTGAAGGAGAAAATATTGTGTCACATTCCCTCCCAGACCTCTTATCCGGTGTTACTCTGTTAAAATTATGCTGTCTTGCCTTGCAGGCTGAAACATGGTGATTAGCTGCTGAACTTGATCTTTTAGTGGGTTTGGGAAACCGTGACCAAAACCTTGGAATAGCACTGGGAATGGATTCAGAGCTATTGGAGAGACGGGAGGAGGGAGAAGATATGTGCGTAGCAGTTAAACCACAGAGGAGCCAGACAGTTCGTTCCTTACATTAGAACATTTGTGATGTTTTTCACATTCAAACATGGTGAATTACAGTAAGCCAGAATGAAAGTGACAAAGGGATTCTGTGATTTGGTCTTTGCCTGCTAGCAAAAAGTTATGTATTTTGGATTGCAGCTTCAGCATGGATGATTAGCTCCAGAAACTAGGCAGAGGATGCTGTAGATTAAATATGTTTTGAAGAAGTAGGCAGGAGAGAGTGATGTTACTGTGACTTTCATCAATGGGCAAATCTGTAAAGGGGGTTTTGCTCCTTCTTGTCAATATAGATCAGAGGGTCTTGTTTGGACCAGCTCATCTCTTGCTGCATTTGTCTTAAGTGCCACTGTTACTGCCTTTCTGTGGAAAAGAAAGTGAAAGGGTGACCTGGTTTGGGAAGATCAGCAAAATGTGTAGCATCTTACCACAAAACCCAAACCCCAAACTCCAACAAAAGCCCCAAAGCTGGGACATTTTGGAATGTGTTGATGTGCAGAGGGAAAAAGACTGGAAGATTTTTGTAGGACTTTGAAGGAGAGGGTTGTTGGAGAAGGGAAGCTGTAACTCACACCCACATTCAGAGTGCTGCTGGCAGGGAATGAAAGGAGCCATTAGAATTCTGTGCAATTTTGAAGGAATAACTATTAACTTGAAATAACACTTGAATCTTAAACAGGTACTGCCATATTACTTAGGAAGGCTGAGGGGTGGTGTTGAATAGGAGCAGAAATGAGGCTTGGTTTCTGTCCTCATAACTGCTATCCATTAGGTCGATGTTATTTAGGGTTTCTTTCAGTGTCGCTTCTTGGTTCATGTGAAAGAACTGTGTTAGTGTTAGCTTATAAACTTGCTTTTATGGTTTATGTGAACTGGGATCAAAGCTATTCTCATGGGGTTCAGAGCAGCAATGCATCTGCTCCAGAAGGCATTTTGTAGGCAAACAAATGGCAAAAACTAGATCAGGGACAGATGTCCTTATTCTCTAGCAAAGTTAATAAGGAGTGTTTAACAGCCAAATGTTGAAGTCTGAGTGTGTTGATGTATGAATTTTACCGTAGCCATCCTTGGAGTTTGAAGTTCATCCTGAAACCTGAGAATGTGAGTGCTGGTTTTGGGGTGCTGTGAGTTGTTTTGCATTTAGAAATGCAACATTCAATACCATTTATCCAAGAACTGTGGCCTTCTGTGCAGGCTGTTTCTGGGCATCCAATTGTCCTTATTTGTTTACAAAATATTTCATGGCAAAAAACCTCTTGCACTTTTTTTTTTTAAATTTGATTGCAGCAGGAAGAACTCATCCAAATACTCTTCAAAAATAAACCAGCAGATAGCTTTTCTTTTAACAGCACAGTATGTAATGTAGAACTTCAGTTGTTTTACATGTATTGATCTGTGTGTATAAAGCACTATTTCATCTGTAAAAGGATGCATTTAAAATTGTAATACAGTATTGTAAGGGAACATGTATTTTGATTGTGAATAAAGTGGCCACAGCAGAATCTTAATATTAATGCTGATTGTGCCTATGAAAGATGGTTTAGAAATGCAGTGTCTGTCATTGACAAGTGACTGTATTTGACAAGTTTTTGAAGAAATCCAAGCAACTTTCTTAAATATGATCACTTCCAGCTATTTGGAACAGATGTAGACTAGGGGCCAGGGGTTTGACACAAAGGAGGAGGTTCAGGTTAGATTTTGGTTAGTGATGATCATTGTTCAACATAAATACATAGTTGGACTCCATAGTTACAACTGCAAACAGTCCTGTGACGAACAATAGTCTCTTTCAGGCTGCTTGATGCTTTTTTGAGAATACAGCAATAAATTGCTGAAAGAACAAAAGTGGAACAGAAGTCTTCTCTCCAATGAGCACTTGTCCATGGAACTTTAAAAGTGAAAATCATGATACTTCAATTAACAGGGATTCTGAATAATTGGAAACCCTTACTGATGGTTTTCTTTTATTTGGGTTTTATTTGGGTTTTTTTTGCAAAGTACAGCTAAGTAAAGAGACAAGGAATATATTTGTCTGTGAAACACAAGTAATCCATATATTTTGTGAGCATACTTTTTAAAAGTATTTTTTAGCCACCCGTGTGCTGTAAATTTGAATGTTTTACTAATTCACCTATAACACACTATTGGTTTAGATGCTGTGTTTAAAGGATCTTATGTTTCTCATAACGTTAAAGCTGATTTGCAGTTTTTAGCAGCTCAGGCTTTTAAAGGCAAATCAATCTACTGGAAGGAACAAAAAATTTCTTGAACTAGGACCTCCCAGTCTGCCTGTTTGGGTGGCCCTAGCTGATTATGGCCCATGAAAATGCATGGTCATATATCTGAATGTTTTTGGTTGCTATTAAAGAGTTTTGCTTAACTGAGAAATGTAAACAGTATAGCTGTGTTTATTCATAAATTATCAATGCATATGTATTTCAAGTTCTCTTACTAGGATGTGCTGTGAAAAAGTGCTCTAAGCAATAGGTAGTAGTTTTGACTGATGAATTAAAAAATACAACGTACCCCATGGACTACTAGAATAGCTGAGCCTGAGATTCAGAGCCAATTAAAACTATTTCAATAATTATATTGCAAGAGTATTTAGAAGAGTCTAACAGGAAAGTTTTTATAAGGTACTTAATTTGATTGATCTTGAAATTATTGCAGACTTTGGGATACTGCTACTAGTAAGATTGTCTGGATAAGTGGAAATTATCCATATAGAAAGTGAGCAAGCATTACTTCCTTTTACATTTACTAGCAAGCTTTTACCCCAAATGCTGCTTTTCTGCTGGATTTTACATGAGTCCAGCTTGGTCTCACCGCAGAGAGAGAGATTTAGTTTCCTAGTCTGATGAATAGTATTCATCAGAGATTTCCTTCCTAGATTAAAAGGAGGAACTTTATTTATAAATAAAGGAATGCTCAACATTGATTTCTGTTTTTTGAATAATTCAAAACTTGGTATGTTATAGAAAACAACAGCAGAGTTTTGTATTTTTAAAGTTTTTTAGTATATCCTGCAATTTCTAGCAATAGCATGGAACCAGTTTGCTTTGATGAGACAGAAGGGGAAAAGCATACTTTCTGGATTTTAAAATGTATGGATTTGTGTACTTTTTAAAGAAGTCATAAAATGCTGTTCTGTGCCACCTTACTTGACCTCAGTTTTTAGATGTAATGTTTTTAATCGACAGTGAATTGCAAAAATGTTGGAGACTGTGTCATGTTTGCACCTGGTTGTACTATTCTGGTACAACTAATCTCCTGTCAGATTTAGAAAAAGCAGCAACAAATTTCAGACTGTTTCATTACTGAAAACCATTACAGACAGTGACAAGAATATCTGGGAAAAATTTCTTCATGGAAAGGGTTTTTCAAGCATTGAAATGGGCTGCCCGGGGAAGAGGTGGAATCACCATCCTTGGAGATACTTAAAAGACACGTAGATGTGGCACTTAGGGACATGGTTTAGGGGTGGACTTGGCAGTGTCAGTTTAACAGCTGGACTCAGAGATCTTGGAGGTCTGAGAGTTTCTAGACACTTCTGAAGATGCACTTTTCTAGGCACAGAGGCTTTCTTCAACCTGTTGTAACCATGTTAAGCTGCCCTTGCCATCACTTTTTGTAATGCAGAGCTGCTAAACTGGTAAGTCTGTAGAAAACCATTAGTGGGACTTTAGTTCTTAAAATTGCTGTGGATTACTCAAATGAGCTCTTGAAACAGAGTTGTTGTAGCTGTGGCAGGTCTGAACCTGTTCAATAAATACCTTGGTTTGTGTGCAGTAATTGAATGATCCAGCTTTCAAGTTACTGTTCCATTATTAAAAATGACAAGGTCATTCAACGCCCATTTGAATCCCACTTGCTTTTGTGCTGGGAACGGTAGGTCATGCTCCAAAGCAAGGGATAAGCACAGGAACTCTATTAAATTTGGAGAAATTACTGTTGGGGTGTGTCTTACTTGCAGTAAAATTGCTTTCTGGTATTGAGTTTTGATAACAGAAAAGCAAGGCTATCACTTCCTTAGAAGGCAAATTAGAAAAGGCTGGCCTACTTTAGACAAGAAAAAATTGGACTTATGTAAATAAAGATCAGGGCAGAAGAGGCAAGAAAAGAAGTCTTTTTTTCTTGCTTGTATTTAGCACCTCTACAAAAGCCAGTAAAGAAGCCCAAAATTATTTCTGAGACTACTGATTCTATTTTTTTTTTTTGTTATTAACATGTCAGTGAGTGATTCTGTGAGCATTTTCATGGTGAAGTTTATGTACATATTTATTTCAAGTCTATGCAACTCCAACCAACCAAAATCAGAAAACAGATATGCAGATATCCATGTTTTTCCATTTAAAACATACTGTTTTCTGAATAAGAGATACGAAATTATTTATTTAAAATGTAAAATTTAGAGAAAACATTTCTTGCATTTTAGAATTAATCACAAAAAGTAAATATAGTACATATTGGTGAAATTTCTTGTTTCAAATACATTGTGTGATTAACTAGTTCCTATCAACTTTAGTAGCAAATTGCTGGATAACTGGAATTTGATTTATAAACTGTTGCAATGTTCAGAGAATATGTAGTGCATCATTGAATGCAGAGGGTTAGACATGAGCTTGCCAAGTTTTGTTGTGCCAAGTTAGTTGGTGTATTTATTCTAGGCAACTGTTTAGTGATGATAAGCATAGATAATTAAATTTGAGTAATCTGTTTGAAGAACAAATTTATTTTTTTAATTATCTTCTGGAGAGTGGGTTTTGTTTCACAGCAGATTTATAAAGGAGTTTGGAGACCCCTAGGTGTTTATAGTTGTTTAAACCTCTGTTGTGGGCACACTTGTTTGTTCAGTGTGTGGCACTGTCCAACTGTGGTTTACGTACTCATAAACCCAGACCTTCAGGTGGATAAGTGTTGTAGCTATTAATTTGGGGGAGTTAGAGAAGACGTTTAGCTAGCCCACAGTCTTCTGTTTATGTACTGTTACATGGATAAAACATCTGTGTTAAGGACAAAGTAATTCCTGAGTAAGATGTGGTGGATTTTACCTTGAGATGAATTGGCTGATCCAGGAAATCATATGTAGCAGAATTTCCGTCAGCTAAATAGAAATTAATTTCCACCCTAAGGTGTGCTAGTGGATTGTAGCCTCACATGTGTCTACTGTTTCTAAGTATTTTACATATTTGTGAATAAAATACGACAAATATACTTGCCCTGGAAAACACACCTGAAATCCTATTTTGTGACTTAAACTGCTTAAGAAATCCTACAAATTTTGTGTAGTTTGGTTGTAATGTAAGCATAATCTCTTTATTGGACACTAGGGCAGAAATGTTTTCATTTTATGCCTGAGGATAGGATTCAAAATAAGCTATATTAATTTGAAAGCAAAATAACTTAAGAAGGGAGGGAGAAAATGGCCATTTATTGGAGTTCAGTCTCAGTTTTGCTGCAGGGTCATCTGGCCTCCCATAACTCTGGGTCTGATGGCTGTCTTGAAATCTGCACGCCAAATCAACTCTTTGCCTCAGTGTTGATAGAAACTAGATTATTCCTTTGTTAGGAATTAAGGCTGTACGGTGAGTACTTCCAATGCTGTGCACTCCATACAGTGCTGTACACAGCACTGAGCTGTGTGAATTGTCAGCTGAGGTGAAGTCCCTGTCCCACTTGGCGCACAAACTCCTTCAGGCAGAGAATCCTTCTTGTTTGAATTTGTCTTTTCTTGGTGCATCTTACCTGCTCTTGAGGCTTTCATTTTGTAAAATGGAGTGTCAGCGTTGCTGGTGATGGAAAAATATCCAAAGGTGCTGAAAAGGAGGATACAGTATCCCAGTCAGTATGTGGTGGCCACATGTTGACCATCAGCCAGTACCACAGAGGGTACATAAGGTTGCTGTAAGAGGAGATGTGTTCACTGCCTTCCTGAGAAGCGTTTTCTTCTCTGCCCACTGCTGTGCTGGAAGAAATATTGGTGCTCTACAGTGTAGTACAGCTTTCAGATAGTGGGATTTTCTGTTTTGATGCAGGCTGATGCGACCCTCTGGATGGTCACTCCATGGTTAACTTCTGCAGTACCTGAGTGTAAGCAGCTCTTCTATCCCAGTTCATAGACCTCTCTCTAGAAATTAACCGAGGGAGAAAAATGTATGAAATCAAAGCCAGAAGTTCACCAGATGTAATTAGAGCTTTCAGGTATGAGAAGGCCCTTTTGTGCCTGCCTACCTGGTAGTACATCCAACTGAGAGTCTACTGAATGGTATTGCAGTTAATCCCAAGAGAGTTTTGCCTGTTTACACTTCCTACACACAAACACAGAAACGATGAAAGCTGAAAACCCATCCTTCACAGGGGCCATGGAGCAGGGGAGTGCCTTACTGAAACGTGCTGGTTTTGATGGAGAACTCTTTCTTGCTTTGTGTCCATTAGGTTTTACTAAGCCTGTATCTGCAGAGATGCCAGATAAAACACCAGGTGCTACAGAGCCTGTGCCCAGAAGTGAAGGTCAGTAGTTTTCTTCCTTTTTTTTGATTCTTGGAAAAAAAAAAGAGGCATTGGGATTCTGTGAAGAGTTTTTTGAACTTAAAAACTGAGTTTCTCTTACTGGCCTTAAATTTGAGGGAGAGCTGAATTAATATTATATGTGCATGTTTATCTAGATAGCGGGAAATTTTCACTTATTTTTGTGTAAGCTCTCCATCCCTCTCTAGCCCATCATCCACAATAGTACTAAAATGTATAATAAGGGGGGAGGACCAGTGCACTGCTAGGATTTCAGTGTTGGAGATGATGTTTTGTCCCATTTGCTAAAGAGATCTTGTTAACTGAAGCCAGGTTTTTGTATGGGATACTTAAGTCTTACAAAAACAAAGCTGACTTTTAAGATGTGGGATGATTGATACAAGGAGGAATTGTCTGTATGATTTTCACTAAATCAGTGGAATCTTGAAATGGTCAGTCAGACCATTTTGTTTCTTCTCAAGGTCTATTATTTTTAAATTCCCACATCTGAAGATTTGGTACTTGGTTTCAGGGAAAATTCATTCTTTGAAAACAATTGTAATCCTGCTAATTTGATTCCTTCCTCAGAATCACTGCTGGATGTGTCACTAAAATATATTATAAAAATTTGCTATTTCATGTGAAGATTGTGAGGTGTTTCTGACAGTATTGTGTAAAAACTATAGTAGCTCTTGTGTATTCTTGCTTTCTAGATCCTCACACAAGGGCTTTATTAATTAAACTGTCTGTTTTAGTTTGACTAAAGCTTACAGCTCAGGCTGGCTTATTCTATGCCTCAAGACAGACATCTCAAAATTTAGCTTTAAATATTTTCATGGATTTTGAACCTCAGTTTTGGCATTTGAAAGGCATGGAGAAACATGCTGCAATAATAATTTCAAGAAGTACATCCATAATAGCAGAGAAAGGCATTTCTGTTCATGTAAAGGGTATTAAATTATGCTTGACTGCAGAAGGCCTTTTTAAAATTTCTTGTAAAGCTTAACACATGTTACTGGGAGAACTCTCAACACAAGAGGAGAAGCAACTACAGCTAGTCTTTTAAAGACTGAGTTCTCTCTGATTCACATGTTGTGTGTCACCCTTATAAATAAATACTTACGCTAAAAGTATTGGAGTGAGTCCACTTGAAGCAAAAGCCTATGATAAAATATAGGTAACTAAAATGATGAGATTATTCTGAATCTTCATTTTAAAATTGCAGTTATCATTGTATTTTGTTGTGATAAGAGCTCATGAAGTTATTCCAGCGTCTGTATAAAATATCCTTCCTCAGATGGTTAGAGCAGGATGCTGGTAGTGCCAAGGTCACAGCTTTGATCCCTGTATGGGCCATTCACATAAGAATTGGACTTGGTGATACCTGTGGGTCCCTTCCAACTCAGAATATTCTGAGTGATTCTGTGTGTGCACTTTAACAAATGCAATGTTTACTAAAACAAAACTTGGTTTAATCTGGATGCTTTGTTTTTAATTGATCTTTCAAAACTAATTTTTAGGTGTTAAAGAAAAAAGGTGAACTAATGAATAACAATGAATCTTCACTTAAGAGACCTGTTTTTATGTCTTGATGAAAATACTCTATAATACATAAAACATTCTAATGATATGAAGTCATTAGTACTGGAAGTTAACAAGAGTTCTCGTTGGTTTATTGTCATAAATACATTCAAAGATGTTACGATAATGTTTACTGGAAAAAATTGTCAGACATATATGCCAGTGGCTGCTGCAGCATGGATTTACAGGATAAACTTCCATAGTCAGTCTTTGATCATATACATCTCTGTTCAGTTAGCATTTGTACAGCTAACTGGTATGTAGAAAAGTTTTGCTGGTATGACTGAGTCAGAATTGAGAAGTGGGTGTTTCCTTTCTCATGATTAAAATACCAATGCTCCTTATGTGCATAAACATTTACATGAACTTTTGTAATTATTTCCAGAAATCTTATCATCTTATTACTACTTGATTTTTTCCCAAAGAAGTATTCTTGCAGTCATTGGTTAAAAGAAAAAGGTGTATTTGTTGTTACAAATTTCTAACAATTAACCTCTTATGTTTATCAGGGTCAAGTTGGGTTGAGCAAAGTGTTGGCAAGTAACTGATTATCTGGCAACTTTGAAAAAGCCAGTGTTGCTTTAACCTAGCAGTGCCCCTCCCTGCCCCTGACCCACTGCTCCATATACTCCAGTTAAGCCACGAAGCACACAGAAGCGGACAATTGAGAAAGGAGTTTCCTGTAATTAAGTTACTGTAACTTAGTCCTTGACTCGAGGGTCCCCAGTGGGTGGGCAGACTATTTGCTTTTCTGCCACCTCTTCTGTCAAACCTTTTAGAGTCAACAGTTGTATTTATAAATGTCAATGCTTGCTTTGTGCTTTTGGGAGAAAAAGCCCAGGACCTGGAGCTTTGGTTGCTGCAAAGATGGAAGTGTGTGCATATCACACAGGGAAAAATACTTTTCAAGAAGCTTGTGTAGCTATCAAGGAGTGGTAGACAAACAAATTAAAACAAAAAACTCCTACCATGATCCACGTATAACTATTTCTTAACTGTTTTCCTTTGGCAAAGCTATTATATTCTATTTACAATGGATGCATTTAGAACAATGTACTATGTCAATACCAGGAAGTGGATTGAGTGTATTTCTGTTTTAGCTTGCAAAGGAATTAGCATTTGTTCTGCTTGTGTTTGCTGAAAAGTTGCTCTTAAACTTCTAGTACAGTTAACCACTGGAAATAAGGCTGTGACAGAAGTACCCCACCCACTGCACAAATTCCACCTCTCACCTTTAGAGAGGCTGCTGTGATTCACAGTGGCTGCTCATGATGGTATCTGGAGCTGAGCAGTTACTTATTTGCAAAAATTTAGGGGAATGATTGTTGACTTTTTTCATTACAAATTATCTGTCTTATAGGATTAAAACTTTTTATAGCTTAACAAAATTTTGATGATACTGAATATTTTTCATGAAACACAAGTGTTTCATCCTGTGGATAGTGAATTCATTTTTTGTCATGATACATATGAACAGCTGTTCTTAATATAGCTAGGCTTGCTTCAAAGAAACAAGATGAGGTCTGCCTTAGTATCTATTTGGAAGACTCCCAGACTTAAAGTTTTTGGGGTATCAAAGTGCTACCTTAGCAGTAGCTTTATGCAAAACACTTAGAAAATGTATATGGATGTGGGAACCTTTATTCAGTTTCTCCAGTCAGCTTGACTGGTTGTTTTTCTGTGCCTTAAAAGTAGACATATTTGAAGAAGATATGAGGAAGTTAAACTCCTGCAAAGTCTTCTTCCTTTCCCTCTTCCCACACCAACTTTTTCATTAAGTAAGAGGCATGACTTCCCACAGCTGGATCCTCTCTTACTGACTTCATGGTTCACACTTGCATCCTGAAGGAAACGAATGTTACACCTGGACTTTATAAACAGCTACTGACAAATCCCTGTGGACAGCAAGTTTATGTCATTCTAAAATATCCTACAGCAACAAGCGGTGGTTTTCCTTGCATTGTGTACCTGATGGCACTAGTGGGAGCCTACCAGCTGTTTCTGTTGCTGCTTGTGGTGAGACTCGTTCTGTTTTGTAACTCCTCTGACTTATGTTTGCCTGCTATTTCTGCTCTAACATGCAACACTGCACAGGAAAAACGTGCAAGCACAGCCCAATGGATCATACCCTTCAAATGCAATGAAGAAAATAGCATCAGTATTTCTACCTCCAGATTTTGCTAAGGCTAATTCTTTCATGGCAGGAATACCAGGGTATGGTCATACAGGTTAGTAAGTGCTGCATGCTGCCTTTTGTCCCAGTGCTGTGTGGGCTTTCAGTGCATCATGTTCATGGAAAAAAGTTGTTGTTATACTTTATTATTACTACACCCCTTTTAAAGAAACACTGAAGTAGATGGGAAAATGAAGCATGTTATTGAAAGCTTTTTCAGATCTTATGTGCATGTGAAGTTTTAGGCAACTATGGTAATAGTGCACTTGTAGGCTTAATGGTACATCACTGGGCTGAGGAGGGTACAAAAAAAATCTGTGTGCTGACACTGGGTGGGTGAGATGGAACATAAAAGACCTTGGCTGTTTATACAGAAGGTGGTGGGCGTTGTGGACTTCCCTGCAAAAAGATATTGTGAATTTTAAAAAACCACATGAGTTGAAGGGGAGACCAGAGAAGACAGCTCCAAACAAATAAGCCACTGTGAACCAAGAAAAGGCCTTTAGCTGAAAATGATTGAAAGCTAGAAAAATGGTGAGGAAAACATAGTACATGCCTTTTATTTTTTCACTGTCCCCAGTAATTTAATCTTCCTGTGCCAGGTTATTCCTTAGTTACTATTCATAGCCTCATTTTGCAGCAGCTTTTAATGCCCTCAAAATCGTATCTTGATGGAGGAGGAAGTGTCTGTATAAAGACAATATCTGAAGTTCTTAACCCTAGTGTTTATTAAAGGAGGTGATGAAGCCTAAGTAGATTTGAAATCTGATTGGAAATGGGTGAAATACAAAGTGGAAGGGTGATGAAATTGGATATTCTATTTCTGACTCCTCGCTAAATTGTTGGCCTCCCTATGCACATTGCAAGAGGGTAGCACATCTTGCTTTGAAAAAGGGGTTGTAGGCTCTTGTCACAATGCATAATGACTCTTGTCATAGCTCTTGACATCTGGGCGAGCCTCTGCTCTGTGCAAGTTGAGCACTCGCAAGAGCCGAAGGAGGCTGCTTGGCTACAGCCAGTCTGTGTGCAGCCCCTGTGGTGTGCAGTACAGCTCGTGTTCTCTGGTACTGCATGAGGCATGAAACCACAGCCTTGAATCAACTGGCTATTTTCCTGAAAGCACTTTGATGAACTGCCTTAGTCACTGAGCCACGCTGGCTGGGTCCCACTTTCTTTCTCAGTCGCCAACAGGCTGAAACCGGACAGAATTCCAAACTTCCTCAGCTCAGTGAAGAGGAGGAGGTGGTGGCTGTCTTGATCTAGAGCAGTGAAGGGCAGCGAGAGGTAGACTGTTCTGGACGTTGTGAAATGTTTGAGTATAGTAAAGCCTGCTCCTCATCAGAAGTGAAGATGCAGTTGCTATAATGTAATGGTGATTAAGCCACTGATTACAAAGGTTGGGCTATTAACAAGTAGAATAACTTGTTCTTCAAATGCCAAGAACTTTCCCTGGTGTCCTGACTGGCTGGTATCCTGCCAAAGATCAGTGTTCCAGTCATCCATGAATTATAAAAAGTTTATGTGGCCTGAACTGCTTAAACTTGAGGTTTGGGAAACTATGGAGGGTTTTTTTATATCAACGATACCATTTTCAAAGAATTACTTTTGTTTTTCTGTTTCAGTGGTAACTACTTCTTAGTTCTCAAGCAATTAAGAAGTATAGCACTTGAATTTGATGCATTTTTTTGCTTTTGTATCAATAAATTGCACATGATGTAAAATTATGTGTATCGTGTTTTACACATAATGTGCACATATTAAATAACCAATTTGGGGTAGTTCAAAATAGGGAGGCTAAATGTGGCTTTCATGAAGCAGTCAAATGTAATGCATCTTGATGAAAACCAGCTAGTTTCTTTAAAACCCTTCTGCATCCTAATGGTATTAATTTATTTCTAAATTGATCTTCCAAAGTGAGAAAAATCTAAAACAATTCAAACATTCCTGGAGGAGCAAAGGTTCCTTGCTAAAGAAAAGAAAGAAGTGGCATACTAATTTTCTGTGCATTGAAGTGTAAAAATTCCTTTTCCTATCAGGAATGATAAACAGTGTCTAATTATTGAATTTATTAATCATTTTGAGCTTAGCTGTGTATATAAAATGCTTGAAAAAAATGATTGATTGAACACTCCTTCATAAATAACATTTTTTAATTTTTGTGTTATGTTTATCATCTGTCTTGCTTACCACCTCAGAAATGTGCTGCTGATCCTAAAAAAGCTATTGCAGGTTTAAATTATCTTTTTCTGTTTAAAAATAATTTAAGTATCGTAATAGTTTTTTTGGAGAAGGCCCCAACCAGAAGTTACACTCTGTAATACTGCAGTCGTAGCTGTGTGTGACCTGGAGTAAAAATATAAATATATTATTCTATGATTACAGATGTTAGCAGTATGCTTTACATCTGCTCTTTCTAGATTGGGAATGATAACCATTGCTTCTCTTGAGATTTCTTAATGGGCAGACTTTGTCACCAAACAGAACAGATATTGTTGTTAAAGCAACTACTATCTGTTAAATTGCTGTTCTGCAATAATTGGAACAACCTAAAAGGACACAGTATAATGACAATTGTCCTGTTAGAAATGCTGATTTAAAGTAGTTTACTTTGCCATTTTCATCATGGCTTGTTTTGGTTTCTTTTTAGTGGTGGTGGTGGTGGTTTGAGGTGTTTTTCTTTACTATCATATATTCCATGTTATTGTGTGGAACCACAAATCAGATTGCTGGCAACTGCACAGGATTAATATACAGAAAATAAGTAATAGTAACAGTTAATATTCCAACAGCGTCTTAAATGTAAATCAGCTTTCATCCAAACAACTGTGCTTTTTTCCCCCCCTTTTGGAATTTCTGCCATATTTTGTCTTGCTGCTTTATTCAAGTGACAAGCCAGAAATCTGTTTTCAGATTCATTGATTTCACCTCCTCCCCAGCCATATTTCTTCCAAAGCAACTTAAAGGACATGGAAGGGTAAGAGACAAAAATGGATTACTTGCTACCAGTTAAAGTGAGCTACAACTCTTAAGATAAATGAGAATGTCAAGGTTACATTCTTTCCTCTTGTGCTGACCACATCCTTAAAACCAAAAGATCCAAAGTAGTAAAAATAAAGATACAAGGACATTTTGCTGTTTGAGTTGCAGCAGCACAGGTACCTTCCTGTTATTGACCACTTGATTCTGAAGAATTTTGACAGGTGCTATATAGTTAGCAAATGTAAGCCTGCTAGTAGTAAGTATCATTATTTTTTTTGTTTTTTAATTACCCAGTTATATGTCTAGCAGTAGTTTCAAACTATGCCGCTGACATTAGAAGTGGGCTGAGAGGCCTCAATATCCTAAATTTAAACTTGAGAGATTAATATATACAGAGGAAAGCTTGGTTGTTATGTTTTGCTTTTTAAATTGGCTCCCTGTAGTTTTATTTAGCTTAAAAAAGGGGGGGAATGCTGCTTGCTGATAAACCAGAAGGGGAGGCAACTTTGATGTTTTATGAGCAATAAAAAATTTTGAAGCAATATGTCGAACTCCTGAGGTCAACCTCTTGAAGAGTCAGCAAGCTGAGGAGAGCACGGAAGGGGAGGAAAGGTGGGAGGCTGCTTCTGTACTGTGTCCATTAGTTGTGCAGGCAAAAGAGCACATAGGATACTTTAATTCTTTAAATTATATCCATATTAGTTTCTGGTCATCTCTTTGGTTAGAATATGCTGCAAAACCAATTATGCAGTTCAAGACATGAAAGGTTACCAAATTCTTTGAAAAAAAAATCTGTTCTCAGTTGTGGGTTTTGTGGAGTGGGTCTTAAAATAAATTCCATTACATCTTGGCAGTGGTTCCTGCAACATATATATTGTAGAATAATTTAAAATGGACACAGCTTCCAGGTGCAGTAAACACTTGTTTTCCCATATGCACATGACGTAGCCTGTGCTTCGAATGGTGGAATGACCAAGAAAATTATTAAGGTGGTAAGAATTTGAGCTTAACCTCTGTCCCAGCAAATCTGGACTCTTGTGGTTCAGGAAAGCCAGGCAATCCAAATTATTTGGGTTCTGTTATGTCTACTTTCTGTCGAGATAGTTATAAACCACATGCCTCCTCTTAATGTCTGTTTGTGAAGAAGGGTGGTTATCAGTTTATGTATTTGTACTTTTCACTGCATAAAAATTGCATGTTCATGGTTAAATATTATCTCATGAGAGGGTATGTGTTTCACAACGGAAAGCGATATTGGAAGAAACAAGTTATGTATGAGGCTAATTGTTAGGGAATTTTGCCTGATGTCTGGCCAGGAGATGGTTCTGTCTGCTCATATCCAAAGTAAACCAGTGTTTCTAAAGATGGGATGTCCTGCCTTGAATGTTTTGTGGTTTTGCCATATGAATACCATTTGTAGGCAACAGGAAATCTTTTAGGAAGATAAGACTCTGCTACAACTCTCCCAAAAACCAAATGGCTGCATTCCAGGTTTGTCCCCAGTTAGGATCCCTACCCTGTGGAGAATCTTGGTATTAGATCCCAGCCCTAGGAGCTCTATAGTCACTCCAAATGAGACACACAGAGCCTTCTTCACACTGTAAGCATGATCTGTATAAATGGAATTTTTCTCATGTCTTTAGTGATTGTATTTTTTTTCACAACCGAGTAGTAGTAAAATACATTATTTTTGTTTAAAGGCTGTCTAAAATTTTTGAGGATCATAGGCTTTCCACCTTCAAAGAAGTGGCAGTATTAACTAGAGGCACTGGTCTAATCTTGCAGCATTTGGCAAATTTCAAATAGGAAATTGAAGGAGCCCCAAAGCTGCCCACCACACAAATATTTTGTGACCTGCTGAAACATTTAAAGATCCTTTCCAGATTGACAGCTGCTAGCTAGGAAGTCCTTGTGACAGAAAGGAGACATGTGACAGAAAGATTACTTTCTAGAGTGTGAAGTCTATCATGAGCTAGTTGCTCATTTCTCTGCTCAGAAATATTGGTGAAGAATGTCCTAATTGAATATTCATTATTAAAGGTTATTGGTTCGTTCTGCTGCTTGCCACCCCTCTCATTTCAACCTCTTGAGGGAAAAAACTCACACCTGCCTCTTCTTGTATGCCTGGACCCCACTTCCTGAGACTTTGGTCTTAAAAGAGCACTGTGCTACACTCCTGGAAGGAGGTGGGTTCTTGTAATTACGGAGTAGTCAGTGGGTGCAAGGAGTTGTGTTGCAGCACTGAGATTTCAGGTTACGTCTTGAAATGGTAATTTTAGGATCTACAAATAAAAATATTTGGCTCGTTGCATATTTCCTGTCAATGTTGTGCATTTAATGAAGTGCTCAGAAATGTTTTAAGTGTTTCGTAAGAGAAATGCTGAAGAAAAATGATGCCTGCATTTCACATGGTGAAGAAGTCTAATGCTGTTGAGGACCTGAGTTCCTGTGTTCGTCACAGTTCTTCAGCTCTTACTGCAAGGTATGGCTACAGCCAGGGTGACAGGGACTGATGGCTTCTGAACAGGTCTTATGTTTATGCCTAAGGTTTTCTAACAATAGAGTTTATCTGCTCTACAAAGCTTCAGGTGTACTGAGAGTACTGTTTTTTTGGCCAACTCCCAAAGCTAAAGGGCTCATGATGACATGACAAGCTTCATTTGATTTGGAGAAGCAGCAATGGGAACTCACAGTGCTTTATGCTTCTGGGGAGATTGCTCTGTACACTGCTTCCAGAAACTTGTGCGTCGAGTCAGAAAGCTAGACTTCCTGATTTAGAATCAGAACAACTGATTCTAAACTGTTCTGATTTAGAATCGGAACGACTGATTCTATATACAGCTGGGCCTCTGCAATCTTTTGTTGTGACTTAAACTTCTGTATTGTATATGGATGCTGTGCATTCATCACAGATCACAACTTGCTCATCACTTCAGGCCTGGCTGGAATCCATGTTATTAATACAACAGCTCCAGTCCATTTTGCCACACATATTTCAGACAGATAGAGACATGGATATGATTCAGATCATGCCTTTGGAGTAGTTTTGTGGTCTAAATTCAACTGTCCCAGCGTGTTCCTGTGCTACCCTGAGCTCTCCTGGCCACCAGGGAGGAATGGTACAACCCTATCAGAGCTAGCATTGACCCCAGCTGCGGCTGTGTTTGTGTAATCAGGGTGCAGGAGAGTGAGCCAAAACCACCAGAATTGCAACACATTTTTAAGTGCTGAGCCCTCCTTTTTGTGAACAGCCTGAAGATAGTGGTTTAGACTTTGTTTGGATAGAGGTAAATTTTTTTTATGAGCTCTGATGGGCAGGATTTGACTCAGCTTCGTACATTTCCTTGGTGTTTTAGGAATGTAGTGTTTTTAAAGGACGATTTTTTTGGGGTTGTTTTTGGGGTTTTGGTTTTTTATTTTTCACTTCTTCTTGGGTGCTGAACCTGTATTTAAATTTCCACATTTTTGGAAGGTAGCTGGGCTATCTGGATAGCTGGCTTCTGTGGACCCTTTCCTTGAGAGGTGGGGAAATCAAAGTCTTGCTAAGACTAAAAATTATTGCACAAACTTTTTAAGTTCACAAATTTAAAAGTCATAGAGTTACTGCTGTGACTAAAGTGTACGATACCCAAACCCAGGTTTGCACTTACCTATTGTGGGAAAATGTCACTGCATTGTTGTCACTTCTGAATTCAGACAAATAACTGCCTTTTATAAAATTGTCTGAGTTTATAGGCATATTTACTTTACAGCTACTTTTATAAGTTACCCACACCCTTCTCTGCATGTGAATAAAAGAGCTGGAAAGGCCACACTGATAATGTCATACCAGGAAATCTTTAATGTGAAATACAGAGAACATGGGGAGGAGAGAAGCTTGCGGGGCAGGAAAAATCACACTGAAGATAATGTATGGGGGAAAAAAATATTGATTTTATGCCTATTCCTTTTTTTTTATTTTTAAATTTAAAGAAAAGAAATATGGGTTGCCTTTGACATAAGCCAACAAATGTGTTTGTAAGCACTGATATACAGGGAGGCTTTTTGGTTCCATGTTTAAGCCTTTAAAATTCCTCTAAAATTGAATGCATATTAAAAAGGGGAAAAAAGAACCAGAAAACTAAGAAAACAACCAACCAACGAACCAAAAAAACCCCAGAGTCTTGTAGAGCTGAAAATACTGCCTGTTGACCAGACTTGATCCTGCTTAATCTTTTTCTGCCAAGTTAGATATTCTGGCAAGCTTCCTCAAGTCTGGATGTATTCAAGTACTGTATTTGGCTGGCTTAGTTTGTTACTTTGTAAAGATATATGAAAATCCCAGTTCAAACATTTCAGCCTGTAGTTGTTTTTACAATCTGTCAAGAAGCACAACTAATTGATATTTCATTTTATACATCAGATATAATTTTTCTACCAGTACGTTATGTATTTGGAAGTACATTTTCCACTTAAGCAAGTTCTGCTACTATGTATTTTATCTGAAACACTTCATAGTTTTACAGAATATTTGCTCTTTCTACTGAACAAGGTATAGTAACACTTGGCAAGTCACTAACTTTTTTCCACCTTTTTTCAAATTACCAATGTCTTCCAGGTCTTGGCTTCAAAGTGTTTCATCTGGCTTTAATGCATAGTCTGTCCCTGCAGAGATGACAGCTTCGTTGTCATAACTTTGAGTTTATGAAGAACTGCAAAACCATTACATATGAGACTTTCTGTATTTGAATGCCTTTGATAGTTCCATCCCTTGTATAAAGCTGAAATTTAAAATTATAAAAGTAAAACTAATCAAAACTGTATGGTTTGGTTGTATATGTTAATTGGTCTTTCTTCCAAGTCCAGTGCTGATTTCAGCAGTAATTCTGCTTACCAATACACTATTGCCTATTGGATTTGGTGTATGAAGAAAAGTGGGAATTTTTGTCTTCAAATAAGTTTTGTTTTAGCTGAGGGAAATATGTGGACTTCCTGATGAAAAGAATAAACGCTAAATCTGCACCTGTTGGAGAGGTATTTAGAGGTTTCTAAAGGCTGGAAGTACTTCAGGAGGTGTGTGAGCCCATGCCCTGCAAAATGTGCTCTTTGGAATCTGAAGACCTGAATTGTAAAGGTTTTACTTCTGGTATCTCGTATTGTTTAGAAAGAGATTTAGTCTTTTAAGCAAGAACTTATATTGTAGAATCAACCATGACAAAAAGATTTTTATCCTTAATTATGCCATCATTTCAATCCTGTTTCTAGACCGAACGTGTCTGCATGTTTAGCTTACACCATGAAACTTTTGTTTGAAGAAATGGTTGTGACCCTCAGACAGGTACCTCTTGACTGCATAAATTGAACAGATTGAGCTTCTTTTGCCTGTTGTTATAATGTAGGATTTCTCACAGCATATGTTTCTCATGCCTTACTTTGCAGTCTTTACAGTGCTTGGACGTTCTTTTTGAAATATAAGAGCTGGAGCTTGACTGCATTGAAATTCTGAACATTATTTTATTTGTCTGGAAGTAGGCATGTTTTCCCTATTCCCACTTGATTAAGATGCTTAGGATTATTTATAAATAGGGGAAAACTGGTCTCCCAGCCATTTGGAATTAGTGTACAGGCAGAAACTTGATGAGATGGAATATTGCTGTGTTCCTAAAATGACTTGAAAGACTTTATAAGAAAGGTACTGTCTCATTAGTAGACTACACAGGGTTAAACTTAGGCACAGAAACAAGCCAAAAGTTGATTTTCTTCATTTATTTCTCACAAGAATTCCACTTGGAACAGCAGTCCTTGTAATTGATGCAGATGTCAGGAATTCTTTTCTGCTGACATGAAATAAAGGCTAATCCAGGTCAGTCAGTACCTTGTAATTAATGCACATTCTTTTTCCTTTTTTTTTTTAAATCTCGCTTTTAATTTATTTCCTTTTTTTTTTTCCCCCTTTTCTATTCTTCTTTTTTTTAGTAGGGAAAGGGGAGCACTCCCTGGTTTAAATCTCTGAGCTGGTCCAGAATGAATATAAAAGTTTCGAATGGAATTGCAGGTTACAGAGTAAAACTGTGCTAAACTACTAAATAAGAGAGCCCTTTTTACAAGTAAATTTTAAATGCAGAGGGGGGTTTTTGTGATGTTCTTCCCTGCTCTCCCTGGTCTTGTCAGTTTGCAGAGAAGCAGTAACTTCCATTACCATGTAATAGCGCAGGGTGTTGGAAGGGTTAAGAGGAAAGGAAGATAAAAGCTACTTTGAGCTCACTTTGTTGCCTTGAACTTTGGATGCTGTTGAATATAGCAGTCATCTGTGATCACAGGTATCTTAGCAGCTGTATAATCAAAAACTATAAATGTCCAGATAGGAAATGATCCAGTAATTAGAGGAAACAGTACTGAACCGATGACTTAAAGTCACTTTCGTTCTTAAATCGCACAGTTGTGGCTGTTAGACTTTATCCTGTGATCTTTTCTCAGTACCTTGGCAGAGTACTTGAAAACCCTGATAATCAGATTGGCTGAGAGTTAGAAAGGAGAGAAAGGATTGGGATTGTTTTTTGTAGCTCCTTGCCGAAGAAGCACCTCCTGATCGAGAGGTGTCGTTGCTTAAGTAGGCTGGAAGGAACCTAGGGGCTGGTCTCTCTCTTGCCTAGATGTTTATGTTTCTTTCCTTGTGTATATTGTATTGCAAATATTAATACAAATGCAAGGGAGGGCTCTAGGGTGGTTTTGTATATGTGCCACTGAAATCGAAACACTAATCAAAGCTTGAAAAAGAGCTCAGATTTTTAACTTGGACGGGTTTCAGAATTAAGAAAGAGAAATCTGTGGCCTACTTACCAAACAAATGGGAAATACGTGTTTAGTTCCTGTGTGTAATAAAACCCTGAATGTTGGGGGTGTGTGGGTTTTTTTCTTTTCTTTCCTTTTTTTTTTTTCCCTTCTAGAAGAACATTATGAAACATTCAAAAGTGAAATGGATTTGTTTAAAACTGTCTCGGTTTAGAGACAAATTTAGGAGAAAATGGTAGTGGGATTTTGAAATTTAGGCTCAGAAGTCATCATTGAAGGATTTCCTAAAAGTTGTATAAGAGAACTCTGTTTTCAGAAACACAAAAAAACCTCTTCTAAGATGTCGAATAATTGCTTAGTTATCTACATATGTGCCCACAGTATTATTTGCTTCTTCAAAGTACCCGAGTGTGTTTTTGCATATTATGTCTACTAACCTTGTGCATGTGACTTGGAGATCAAAATAATGACTCACAAATTTGCTTGTTGGCTTGGCCCTAATAATGACTTATATTACTGAAAAATCCCTTGTCACCTCTTCAGATTCTCCCAAGAGATTACTCTTGCTAAAATGCCAAGAGACCTCTTTATCAGTATTGGATAGTGTCAAACAGCCTGATGCAATAGAAATTGAAATATACAGCGATTCACTGGCTTTATTTACCACTGTGGTAAATAAACTGATGCACAGGTTATGGTTGAAAGTTCTAAGGATGCTGCATTTAATGCTAATTTTTTGCTTAAAAGATGTCCCGTTTGAAATACTAGTGTGTTCTGGGGAGGTGACTAATCTAGCCTGATTTGTGGACTGCCAAATTTGAGAACAATCAAAAACATCCCTGAAGAAACTGTGTCCTGAAGCAAATACACAGACAGAGACAAAATCTATTTTAGTTTTCAATTTTGGGTCATACGTGGTTGGCTCACAGTCCAAGTTACTGTTCTGTGTCCTTGTAACTACAGAACAATTGTGATTAGTATCACAGAATAGTCTTCTGAAGTTTAGTCAGTCATGTCATCTTCATGTCAAGATATTATGGCAATATTTTGTGTTTAAATCAGGTGTGGGAATGGAATGTCCAGAAAGCTTACATGTACTTTGAATGCCATTCCTCTGCTTAGAAACCAAAGTAAGTTAGTTTTGAAACACCTCTATGCTGCCAATAGCAGCAATTCTAATACTAGCATAGAAAAAACATAATTTTAAAGTGCTTGTTGAATCACAAATCAGCATATTTGGACTCAATACTACAAAGTTCTCAGAACAAGACATTTAAGCAAATGGATAACTTTAAATTGATGAAGGATTTATAGATACAGAGAGGTTGGCATGCTCATTGCTAAGTAATCATGTTAAAATTTCCACCTTGCAGGAAAAGAGCTGTGATTTCGTGATAGAGCTAATCAGATTTATCAGTAGTACCGTAAGAAGGAACAGTCCCATTCTATGTCTAGTCACATATTCACTTACCTCTGCTTGCTCTCACTCAGCATGCAAACCATAATGTTTCAGGAGCAAGACCAACAGGAATGTAATTTTTTTTTTCGTTTGAGGGGGTTTTTTTGCATGTGAGCTGATTAGCCATCCCTGAGCCCACTTACTGCTGGGCTTTGCTGCTAAACATCCACGTTAGTTTTAAATACTGTGCAGGGGAAATCATACTTTGTGCAGTGTATTTGCCCAACTTTATTAAGTGAAGGCTTAATTCAAGATTATTCAGGCCTTAGTAAGATGTTGCGCTTCATGCATGCTGAAAAAGTGACTGTAACTCATTTTCCCTTCTCTCTGGTGTTAACTCTGTGCTAATGAAATAATGGAACTTCTGGACTCAAGTAATAAAAACATACTTTGCCTCTGAAGCAGATGAGGGGCTGTTTCTCATCCAGCCAGGGCAATTTGATACTTTTAATGCCAAGTTGGGAAAGGATGTAATTGATAGCTTTGCGCAGAGCAACAGGCACAGCTTGCAGAGGGAAAGTGGCGTTTTTGTTGGCTCTGGGACGAGACTTTGAAATCTGGGTCTGTTTATTTCCTTGCCTGTAATACTTAAACAAGTCCCTGACTTGCCTAAGGAACCTGATAGGAACTTGACAGTGTTCTAGGCAACCCGAAGGGAAGAATTTAACCTGTCATCTCAGGGGAATTTTCTCTTTTCTTTTTCTCCTCCATGGTGAGTACTTAATAATGTTTCACTCTGCCTACCATCTTTCTTTGTTCCTATAGTCCCAGATCTTATCCTAAGGCAAAAAAGATGCTGCTGACAATCATATCTTTATAAAGTAATAACTATCCACTGCTGTAAGGCTCTTTAATGCCTACTGCTCGTTTTGTTACAGAAGATAGTTGTTTGCAGCTGGGAGGAGGTAAGTTCTGAGTAGGACAGAAAACTGAGGCTGGCTCTTTTTCAGATGAAGTTTCACCCATACTGTAGCACAATGAGCTCGTCAAAATGTTGGCAAATTTTCTTGAGAGATTAAATGACAATGGTAGTTACTCTTTGGTTATGGATTTACTGGAGATGGTCATCGTATATAAATATAATCTTAAAAATATTTTTACTGTGATAGTTGGATACTACAGCTCTCAAGATCCCACCGGTCTCTCCCACTCAAATTAAAGGGAAGAAGCATCGTGGTTCTAGGATCCAGGAGGATCTCTGCTGAACTGCAGATTACAATCCAAAACAAAAAGCGTAAAACATACTCTTTAAAAAAATATATAAAAATCGCAGTGTCATGAGCAGGAGAAATGCAAGTGTCATTTTACTGACAGATTAAACTGTCCCAGTTTGGAGGCATCAATGTGCACATAAACACCAAGAAGAACAAAAAAGTTTCTAGGGGTTTCCTCTGAAACTGCATCCTTTAAGATTGGATGAAAGGAGACCCTATCCTTACTTGAAGGATTGGAAAATGATGTAGAAAAATGGATTTGCTGTAAAATACACCACAGATGTCTGGGCTTTCCAAGAGTAAGTGCTAATTTTCCAAGTCCTGGGATTGTATTTACCAATGATTTAGTATAATTACTTGGTTGTATTTAGAATGCAGTGCCTAGACTAGCTTATTCTTTTTCAATGATATCTAAATAAAGTCTGTGATTATGATCTGTGCTCTCCAAATCTCTAATCTGTCTGAAGGAGAGCAAACAGGAGCTCTGGTTTTAAGGTGTGTTTTTGGTGGGTTTTAATTTTTTTTACAATATTTGCTCAGTGGTTGGTATAATCCTTTTTAAAAGGGGTTTTTTGCTTATTGAGCATGTTCTGTCTGGCTACCATTGTTTCATCCCTCATTCATAACTGAGTAATTTAATACTGAAATCAAACAAGTTGGAGTTTCAAACCCAGACAAGGTTTTTTTTGTCATCCTGTTTTCATTTTGTTTTGTGCAAACAGGTAGTACTTTTGTTGGCTGTTCTGCAGCTAGTGTCACATTGAAAACATCTGAAGCCAATTTTTGTACCGAGTAAACATTCTATGGTTAGAAGGGCTTAATTAGCTCAGGTGCCTTTAGTGCTGGCATATAGCTCCTTATCTTGAAAGCAGTGTCCACCAACTAATCCTTTATTTATGTTGAGCTTTGGAATTTCCCTTGAAATGCCTTTTTGTAACCTCTCCCAGTATACATGGGAAGTTAACAGATTGTCAGGTAAACAGTGAGGTTGCTGGTAAGCAAATTAATAATACACATGAATGTAAGTTTCTTCTCACTGGTGGCAGGTTGGATGCCTGTGATTTAACCTCGGAAAGAGTGCCAGTGATGTGCTTATGCCCCTGATATGGTTTGTTACCTTTTGTTGTCCCATTTTACAAAGGAATCTTTTTCTTGTGTTTATGCATGGGAGGACGGAATTTGTTAATCAAATGTCCAAGGCTATGTTTTCAGTGCTCTAAAGGAGGGAATTGTTCGGTGACAATGGCTAATTTGCGATAGCGATCGCAATGTGAAATCCTAGTGGGCAGTTGGATCGCTTTGCCTAAAGCAAGCTGATATCGTGGCGTATTCTACAATTCAGCATGAACAAAACGGGAGCCTATTTCCATTTTGCCATGATGGAACTAACTCAACTTTACTCCCTTGGCAAAAAAAGGTATCATTTTAGTTTGGTTTTGGTAAATTCTTAGCCCCTTTGTGAAATGGCCTTTCTGATTACAGGATTAAAGGTAATCCTAGAGAATCCTGATAGTGGTGGCTGGAAAAGAAAATCTGTAAAACCATTGTATTCCGTTTCTCAGGTTTCTGGTTTTATAATAGTATATGATTGCACTGACAACTGGTTAATTGAGAGTATCCCATCATTGGAGGAGAACAAGGAGTATGGCAGAAGTTAATGCTTTCTCCTGTTCCATATTGAGAGAAAGGTGGTAGTGTAGGGAAGTTGAATCAGACAGAAGTAAAGAAAATAATAAAAAAATTATTTTGGCTTAGCTATACTCTGCGAGGTAAAAGAAGCTTGTAGACATCATACCTGAAAAAGCTGCCTTTGTATTCTTTTTTTTTAACCCAAGACCTAGGTAGTCTGCCATTTCAGGTGTAGGCCTTCCTTACAAGAAGAAAATAAATTCTGGTCTGTTTTGAGTTTGTTTTGTATTCTTATTCACGGTACTTCAGCAATAGCAATATTGCTATTAGTGTATAATGGAGTAAACTGGGCTAGACTAAGAGGGTATATCTCCCTGGTGCAATGGACGGTGTTTGCCTCTGTTTTTTCTCTAATGCTCCCTGCATTTAGGCTCTGAAGGAAGGATTATGTGTGCCCATAGTTGAAGACACTTCTGAGCTTTAGGGGAATTCAGTGGGAATGGACTCTCAAGCAGGTGTCATGGCCATGGGCACAGGTGTTTGAACTGAAAGTGATCACCCAGGCTCCAGCTGGCAGAAGAGTGCAAGAAAAATGCTGGTTTAGGCCCAAGAAAAGCAACTGCTCATGAATGTTATTTCTGCTGCAAGTTTAACATGTAACAATAGTACAGAATATGCCTGCTCAGAGGCATTTAACTCAGAATTCAGGGTTGACTTGTTCAGATCAAAGGAGGAACTCAACCAAAAGACTCATTCAGATTTTGAGAGATCAACTTTTGATTTTTTTTGTTATTGTTATTTTTACTTTTTTTAAGAATGTAACAATCTGCATATCTGAATGTAATGCTGATCCTGCTGGTAAGACTGAACCAATTCCAGGGGAAAATCGAAAGCATAATAGCTTTTGGTATCCAGTCTCTTGTGGAATGGAGTCGGATCTTTGTTTTTTATCAGAGAAAGGGTCATAACCTCATCAAGCATTCCCTCCCTTCCTCATGACTCCCCAAAGGTGCAGTACTCTTAATTGCTTTTGGCAGATAAAAGCTATGAGGAAGTCGGGGAATATGTTGTATTTTATGTTACTGTCATTAGTCTGAGCTAGTTCTTAATCTAACATTACAAAGACATTGTTTATAAGGATATATCTACTGCAGTTTCTGTTTGTTTCTACTCCTCTAGGTTGTATAAGGCAAACAGTAATAGATCCTTAACTTACTGGAAATTGAAAATGTTGTAAATGCTTAAAATTCAACACTTGCTTCTTTCTTTACAAAATCATTGATCTTCTCTGCACATTAGCCTGATACAATGACTGTATCTATAGTCCTTACACAACACCGACTATTTTTCATATCTTTATACTTGCTAGGTCTATCTAAGAATAAATCATGAGGTGACATGAGGTGTTTCTGATCAATATAGCAAGTGAACTAAAATGCAAAGCCTTGCTTAGCATTTGATCCTATTGTTCTGAAAAGACTTCTAAATCAAGGCAGCAAATAATCTGTATTGTGTGCTTATATTCTATATCTAGACTGTATTGACAGTATATATTTTCTTCAGCATTAAATATAATCTAGCAATGATGGTGGGGACTTGGTGGTCCCGTGACTGTTCCTCCTTTTAGCTGGGTAATATTAAGAGAACTGGTAGCCCTTCTGGTGCTACATTTGCACCAGGATGTTGTCAGTGCCTGCTCAGAAATCTGTAGCTAAGATGGTCATATGGCTGTATCTGTCCTTTCCTTGGTATGTCTGTAAGTGCTGCCTTTAATGTATTGGTCTCTGGCCTTTCTCTTTGTTTTAGGGAATCCCTTTTGTATTTTTACTCCA
This sequence comes from Pachycephala philippinensis, assembly GCA_013397055.1. Lineage (NCBI taxonomy): Eukaryota > Metazoa > Chordata > Aves > Passeriformes > Pachycephala > Pachycephala philippinensis. The sequence continues at coordinate 1,103,601 of VWZT01015009.1, forward strand.
CATTACTCTGTAAAAATGCATATTTGCAAAAAGAACTAAAATTTCTCTGTAGGATAATACACTCCACAACAGAGCTGTGATATTGTCACAGTCTAGGCAGGTTGTGTAACTGTGATGGAAGACCTTTTAATTAAAAAAAAAAGAGTAGAAATGCTTTGAGTGAACTCATGGACATAGAACTTGTGAGATATGTTTAATATTTAAGTGAGGAACTCTGCTTAAGAAGACAAGTGAGATTGCTCTGACCTTCATTCTTTGCTCAGAAGAATAAAGTTAAGCATATGTGATAAAGATAAAAGTGCACAGTGCTGTTTGGTGAATTGGGGCCACTATTAATATTTGAATGTGGTGGCCAAAGCCAAGCATGTGAAAATGGGAAACTTGGAATTGGGTGAGGTATAACCTGATTACTATTATCAGAGATGGTTTCCTTTTTGTTAGATGCAGCTGAAAATCAAACCCTGCTTTCTCCAAATTCTTCATGTATATTAGAAAGGTGCATGAAGTATGTCAAATAACTTCATTTTTGAACAAGTGTGATATAAAAACTTCAAATTCTTGAATGCTGATTACAGTAATGAAAGGAACAAATCTGTTCCTGGTCATACAGAAAAGAGCTGAAAAGACAAACACTATATTTACGTCTGAATTTTTGTTCAGGAAGATGTAGCTCATTTGCTTAGTGCCGCCTGAGGGAGGGAGATGGAAGATGATGAAATTAATTTTCTGTTTGTTTGTTCAGAGGCTTCAAGTGTTATCGTTGGGTTGAGTTTATTTTTCTTTTTTTGATCAAAGTTAGATGCAGAACTGCAAAGTTAAAAATTGCTATGCTGGTGGTGAGAAACAAGCAGCTTCCTTTGCTCCTTCCTCTTTGCTATCCCATTTTCTCCCCCATCCAGCCCTAAAACCTTCAATAATTACTTTGATGATTGAAATTATGGAAATGTTCCCAGCGGTCCAGACCTGCCAGGACTAATTAAATCTCAGGATTTGTCAGTCTTTTCAATTTAAAATTGAGCTTTGTAAAGCCTATCTAAAGACATGATTTTCTTATCTCTAGGGGCCCTGACTCACTTCATACTTTAATAAGATTTCTAGGGAGTAAACGTACTTTATCTTTGATTCACACGGCTGAAGTTTAAAAAGAATTAATGAAAAACTTCATTAGTTAGTCTTTTTCCATTTGCAGCTTCCTTGTTGCAAAATTTGGTCAGAACACATGAAAGAAGGGACAGGTAGTTTCCCTAAAGCTTAAATGAACAGGGTGCTGGCCCCCACCCATGAAGTATTTTACTTAGGTTTGTGGGGTATATTTTAATAAATGCTGGAAGCATGTAGCTGCTGATGTTGATAACTGCTGAAGTTAGCTTCTGGAAAATACAGTGAACTTTCTTTTAAATTTACTGCTTGGCATGCACAAGCTGTTTGACAAACACTGATGGAGCATTCAATTGCAGTTGTTACTTAGCACTCTTTCAGTGTATGTATTGCCCTCCAATACAGCTAGAACTTATCTCTTAATGCTAGGATAATTTCAAGTAATATTTTGACTCTTTATGAACACTTTACTGAGGTGTGCATTGTACTACTGATAATATAAGCCATAGTGAACACAGCCAGTGATAGTGAGCAATAAGAGGTGTTTTAGAATATGTGGTAATTGCACATCTGGTGTGCCCTGCCCTTTGAACAGCTAATTGATTCTTCTAGGTCCTAAACTCTTGTACTCTTTAAGGGCTGGAGTTGACTGTTTAAATGTCAGTGCTGGTTCCTTATTATGCATGGTGCTCTACCCTTTGCTTATCTACTAACATTATATATGTGTGAACTTCATGGAATTAGTGTGAGTGTGGCTTTGCTAGCAAGTGGTACCATATACTACTGGGACCTCCTCAGTTAATTTAGATCTCACTCTTGTTACAGTTTTAACTCTTGGCTCAAGATTTAGGCTCACATTTAAGTGTTTTTGTTCAAAATAATCTTAGAAAAAAGAAAATACTCTTTCTTGCTTACATAGCTGCACGGCAGTAGTGTTTTCTCTCTTTTCCTGTTGTTTCCGCTCTTTCTAAAGATTTGCAAGCTTTCAGTTTTGGATTAGGAAAAAATAGTACTTAAAAATTAATAATTAAAACTCCAAAACAAACAAAATGGACAACAACTCTCTGTCTCTCTGTAACTGTGTTTGAAGAGAAGAAAAATTTAGTATTCGTGCACACCATGAGAAACAAGTTAGGCTGATACACTTTACTTTGTTTTCAGTAAAGAGATGTCCACTGTGGTTTTGGTGCTACTTGGTAGATTCAGTAATTTAACCATGTGTCTAGAAGAGAGAATAAAGAAAGAGATGTTGTATATGTAAATATGTGCGTGTCAGAAGTTTGAGAAGGTTTTGGGGTTGTCCTTAAGTTATTATAATTAATTTAATATACAACTAATTTATTTTCTTTTGGCAGAAAATAGAATTTTTCTTCCCATTTCTCTTGCCAGATTATGTGGGTCTGTGTTGTATGTGTGTGTGGTGGGGATGTTACTGTTTTAAGAAAGGCTTTTCCATCAGTCTTTTCTACAGCCTGTACAAGGAGTTTGAGTCCTAAACATAGTGCGAATTTATCAAGCAGCCTTTCCCAGACAGCTTATGGAAAGCAATCCTGGAGGACTCCCAAACTTAAATAACTGAAAGATACTGCTTGCTGTGCCTGCAGCTCTCTGGAATTGGAATGTAAAACTGGCAGTGGAATAAACGCTCTCCCCGAGGAGGCTGAAGATGCTGCAGAGCAGCAGACAGGGAAAAAGAACTTTCCCGAAAGACGCTTTGCTTTTTTTTTTTTTTTTTTTTAGCCTTATTCCTCTTTGAGGCCTGCAGTGATGGCAGGCGTCCAGCTCAGTATCAAAACTGCGGTTTTAAAATTGGAATGAAAGGATGGCTCTTAGCCACTCGTTAATCCTGTGCTGAAGGTCTCCAGGAGAGTAACCAGTTACACAGCTTCACAAGTGCACAAACAATCATGGCAGGGTGGGGCGGGGGGCTCACTCGGCAAGTATGTTTCTGGACAATAACATTTCCAGGATATTTGAGAACCACAGTACCTAATTATCTGCTATTTGTTGGCTAAATTGGGCAGTATGGTGTGTATGGAGTTATGCTTCCAAGGAAAATGAATCTGCATTTGCTGTAGGAAGAGTTTTCTGGGGTAAGCTTTTCCTATTTTTTTCACCTTTTCCATCTTTCCCTCCTTTGCCTGCTTCCTCTAAAAGTTTTCACCAATATTTAGAGTTCTTACAAGATCTTAAAACAGAATCTTTTCAAAGAATTCTGATAATGCTAGTCTGTAAAACTATGTATGGCATTTTTTTTGTTAATCTTTTTTTTTTTTTTGTGTACCAGCTATATAATGTAATGCAGTAAGCACTGAGTGTTGACTTATTTAAAATAGAAAATCTATTGTGATATTTCATTTCTAAGGTAACTTAATTTCCAAGAATAAAGTAGCAAAAAAAATGACAGATAGTGACACCACAGTGTCATTTTCAAGACAAAATTTTCAGAGGAGGGTCTTTCCTGAATTGGTCATTGAATCAAACATCACTGGGATGACCAGTCACTGTGGCCATTGAAGCTTGTCCATCTCTGTATGCATGTGTTCTGTCTTCTCAGTCAAGTACCTGAATGTCTTTAATTCACTACTTTATTGTCTTTAATTCACTTCTTTATGAGGTTTATGACAAATATTAAATCTGTGGGGCTTATTTGATCATCTTGGTAATTGCATTTTGTATGGGTTGACATATTTGTATTAGAATGAAAAGCTGTGTTGAAACACTGGATATTTCCTTTGCCATTTGTCTTTGAGGTGGGGGGAAAGAAGCAGAAGATATAGAGAGAAACTGCAGAGTTGGAGTGTTTTACAGATACTTCATGATGTGTTTATACATAAACCATAAAAGTACAAAGTCTTTTTTATTTTGGGTGTCAGCATAGTATCCTATTCCTGTCACTGCTAATGTTGTTTTATCTCTAGAGATTTATTTGATCTAGAAATGTGATGCACAGACACATGTGAAAGCACAAGTAGCTGTTGTTGTTAGTTAATGGTCAAGCAAATCATGGTCTCACATATCATTCTAGTTTCCTTTCGTGATTGGAAGATTTGCTCTCTCTGAAAGTTATAGCTATAGAAAAAAAGTTATTGATTAATTTTACTAAATCCTTTCCAGAAGCATTTTTCCCTTGAGCTTGCTGACTTTTGGGGAAAACCAAGTTCAACACTTTACCTTTCTATGGTTCAAAATAAGTCACTTGTATGTCTTGGCCTCCATGTAAGTGCTCTACAGAGGATGGATTGAAGTGAAGCTATACTTGTGGGAGAATGTGGGAAGAAAGGAAAAGGATACATTTAACACTGCCCAAAGGAACTAGCCCAAAGGAGATAGGAAATCCCAGAATGTACATCTGAAGTCACTGAGGCTTGCTGCAACTCAGTTTTGTTTGAATCAGCTGACATGAAGCGATGTCGATCCAGAAACTAATGTGCCATGTGTGCACTTCTTCACAAACACGCACACACACAAGTGTTGTTAGGTTTCTTAATCCCAGTTTAATCAATGAGACTGCATGCCTGATACTGAAGTCTATATTTAAATGAGGATATAAAGAGGATATGGCCTGTCAGTCTGCCTGTCATAAGGTTCTTATGCTTTTTAATAACCCACGACACCTCCCCAGAGGTCCTTTGATTGGTAAGGGCAAGGGCATGTATTCTAGTTGAACCTGCAAGAACCATCAGTCCAGTCTTTGGGACAGCTCAGCCTGGTGTTTGTTGTGCAGCTCCAGAGTGCAGGTACCTTTGTTATCCCAGAGGTTTCCAAACACTGGTGCAGTGACAGAGGGGATGACCCTCCCCCTGTAGCCCCTGGGCCATGTACGCTGGCCAGTCCCTCCCTGTGGCAGGAACAGTCGTGCAGCTGCCCAGCTTGAGCTGAAGCTGAGCCAGGTGGAAAGGGAGCTGGGTGCCCACAGGACCACTGCTGCTGGAGCGAGCTCTGAGTGGGCTTGAGGGTATGGGATCCACAGTGAGAGGAGGGAGGCAAGCCCACCAGTGGGCTTAAAGGGACTCCCTCAGAGTGCTCTGAGACTGGACTTGTCTGAAAATTAAGATCATAAATGTATTTTTCTTACTGTCTATTATATCCTTATGTTAGCATTTAATCCTCTTGCAAAGATTTTAGTTAGCATATAAACCAGATAACTGTTTTATTACAGCCTGTCAAAAGGATTAAGAAAATATTTAAAGGCTATTTTTAAGAAAATATTTTTTTTAAAATACATTTTTCCTGTGCCTTTAGAGTACAGACAGAAAAAAACAGCAGATGGAAAATGCATTATATTATTGCTTCCTTCAGGGATGATTGTCTTGAATGACAAGAGCAAAAATTTGGGGAGGTATGTTTTTCCTGTGTATGCTGTGGATTTTTTTGCAATGCATATAAATATACTTTATCATGTTTGCTAGCAATGTCAGGGTACTTAGTGGATTTCCACAATGGTGTCTGGGTTTTGGAAATAATCTAGAGAATACACGTCCAGTTACTGTAATCTTGGATAGGTTTTTGTAATTCATTTATTTTTGTAACCTGGGGCTTTCCACTGCATACTTGCTGACCTTTAATGTCATTTACTGGAGGGTGGGGAGGAAAGAGGAGAAAAGAAAGGCTTTAGGAAATCCCTTTCCCCACCCTGCACAAGAAGGTAACTTTCTTTTTAAGTCGTGTTTGGATTTAAAGGCTGTAAGCAGAGGAAAAAATACAGATCATTTTGCATCCTTCATAAAAGCCAAATGTTGAAAGGAAACTATCAAATATTTAGGAGCATTACAAATTTGATACAACCTCTGTAGTAGATGAGTATGTAAGGTTTATAAAATGCTTGTAGTCTCTGCTGAGCAACCTTTATGCTGATACATGATTATTACTAATATACTCTAGTTAATATTTCATAATTTCATAATAATGCTCACTTAAACTGGGTATTTTTTATAATGGATTTTGCTCTGGATTAATAATGTACACACCAGATCATGAATCTCTTAAGATGCTTTTCTTCCTACTTAGAGATCATCTAGTTTTCCCAAACTGAAAGTATTTATTCACGCAGTTGCTTACTTTTTTGCTCGATTAATTTAATCCACTTCTTTATATCCATTTCAAATCAATACCAGACATTTGGTATAGTAATACTTTTCTCTCGTGATCCAGAAGGTTGAGTTTGTCAGCTACTTTCCTACAGCTGGAGAAAATCTATTTGTTCATTTCTTAACCTTTTGACATGTCTGTTTTTACAAGCCCGGCTGTTTGTGATGGGGGATTGAAGTATAGAGTAACAACTACAGAAGGAAACATCTCTTGTTATGATCAGAGTGTAAACTGAGCCTAATGCAAGGAGGGGGGAGTAGGCTTACACAAGATTTTTGCACACTAACAAAAAAAGAAGAAACCCTCTTCTTCCTCCACATGATTGTGTGTTGAATTTTCATGCGGTGTAATAAAAGGTGGATTTTTTAGAGTTTTATTCACATCTCTTAGACAATATGATTGTAAAATTGACTTGCAAATAGGTTAGAACTATTTCTCCACTGTAAAAGCAGGCTCAGCAAAGTTGCATCCGTATTTTCCTTCTGTTCATGTGGTGAGACAGGTCTGAAAAGTCAAGAACCATGGAGCCCTGTGTGAAGTTGCTAAGATGCCCTTGCCATTGTAACAAGCAGGGAAATGCAGGAGTTTAAAGTGTTCAGAGAGGAATCGATTTACAGAATCTGCACACTAAGTGTTTTCTGATGGCTGACCCCAGGCTCAGGAGCATCTCAAGTCACTAGTGCGTGTAGCTGCTGAAGAAAGAAGTAGATCTATCTGTCTTCTGTCTCAGGATATTAAATCTACCAAACCTTCAGGCTTCAGCACCCCAATGCCAGTCCTACTTTTATCACACTTGGAAAGCATAACCATTATATCAAAACTACTTAACCTTGCCTGTATTTTTCCAGTAAGAGCGAAGGGTTGTAATAGTGACAACAGGTCAGGTTTTGCCTTCTTTCTCAAAAGAAGTTGTATCATCTGGCAACAGATTATTATTACGCCTTGTATATATATATAATATAAAGCTGAAAGGTTTTCTCCTCTCCTTATGTCATAAAAAATTATATCTGAATGTGTTGCAGTGCCAAAGGACACCACAGTGATTACATGTGCTATAAGCACGTGTGAGATGGCTTCTGCACTAAACTTAGGAACAGTGAAGGTCTATCTACAGCAGCAAAAGTATCAGAATGGGCGTAATCCTTTTGTGGACCCTACAGATGCTCTAGCTGAGGCTTCTGTTGCTGTTGGGACTGGGCATCTGTAGCAGAGAGCCAGCTGTGCCCTAGCTCAGGGCTGAAGGCAGACACTGCAGCATCACCTCTGGGTTGTGCAGACGAAACCAGCTTGTCTTTTAAGTGCGTAAAACATTGTTCTCGTGGGTTACTGATAAGTAATTACTAATGAAAAGTATGATTCCCCCCTCCCCACCCCATTTTAGTAGGGTGGCTATTTTAGTTTCTGATTTAAATACAATAAATGTTTCCTTAAAACTCACATGGAAAATGTCCATGGCTAAGCACTTTGGAAATTTGAAAACATGCTGCATGCACATCCCTTCTTGTACTGCTTTGGCAAGTCTGAAGGTTTTTTCTTTTCTTTCCTTTCTATTTTTCTCCTTAAAATGAATCTATTTCAGATGAGAATGTGGAGTTGCATAGTGAATTACCTTTATTTGTACAAAGTATAAGCTGTCACTGCCCACACCCATTCATCTCTGTAACAAAGGGGATAAATGAAAGGGGCAAGTGGGAGTGCTAAGGAGGGATTCCTAGCTACATCACTATGTGCAGAGTAATATTACAGGCTCAAAGCAGAACCACCGGTATCAGCAATATGTTCCTAAACCAACTGTGTTAGTCTGAAAAGAGAAAAGCAAACATAAGAGAAAGGAATGTCAATACAGGGGGAAAATGGTGGGCTCCAGTATAACACACTCACTGCATACTGCATAATTGTTTTCCTGTTTGCTAATGGTGATTATCAGGTCTTTTATCTTAAATATGCTTCTTGCCACCTCTGGATGTGAGAGATAGTGCTGGCATAGTGAGGCTTGGAGTTTGAACTGTCCTTTTCATAGTAAATAGAACTCGATAATGAAAAACCCTCATGGTCCCTCCACTAACAAATCTGGCAAATCCCTATGATACTTATTTTGCTCCTATCCCTGTATGTCAATATTAGTGTGACTGCTAAGAAAATCAATAAAATGGAAGACCACAACTCAGAATCTTACAAACTGGCAATGGTGACTGGTTAAGAGTATTGAGTGGCTGGGCATTCCGTTCTTGCTTTCGTAGGCTTTCACCCTCTCACATTTCTGCCTGGGCAGTATTCTTTCATTGTAGAGTTATTGGCAGATGCAAAAGTATAAGCAATAAATTATCAGCTGTATCAGGATTTTTTCTTGAGTATTCTTGTAACAGAAAATCCTTTCTTCCCTGGGCGTGAATGAGTTCTAAATAAATCACATATATCAATATATGATAAATGTAGTGATCAAACTGGGTTAGATTTTGTACAATCTTCTGGTAGATAATTCAAGAAACAGTTTGTGTCAATGCTCTTCATTGAATCCTAAAAATGACTTTATATTATTACACCATAAAGGGCAAAGGACATTATGGATATTGAAGCCTCTTCTTGATAATTTCAGTGAATCTGTGCTGTGCTTGTTGGGAGATGCTTTTTATCAGTCTGGTAATTTTGCCATTGAAGATCTCTTACCCATGGTGATCCACTGGCAGCTTCTCTCCATCAATGTACACATTCATGTCACAGTTTAGGTGTGGCACTCTTCAGTTTTTGATGTTGCATTTTTCTGAGTCAAGATTAGCTGTAACATTTGCCATGCAAAAGGCAGCAATATGACCACAGTCAGTTTGACTATTCTTGCTATGAAGTGTTCAGGCCTTCAGTGCAAGATGCCGTTGTCATTATTTTCAAAGAACTTTGCTGTAATTTCATCAGGAGGGGAATGTTTCTCCCAGATTGTTTTTCTAACCTTCAAAATATTTTGCAATGGATTTCTAATTGGCTGGGTCTGTGCATAGTTTAAAGGTTTGAAGTGTTTCAAGTCCATTAGTTTTACATTATAAAGAACATGTATTAACTGAAAAATCATTGGAGTGGAAATTTTAGTATCTTTTGGTGCTTTGTTAAGTGGTGCTGATCAATTGCAAAAGGGACTTCTTTTACTCTCATGCTGCTTGGCCTGGCAAATATAGCCATTCTTATGGCCTGTGGTATTGAGAGATAAATGCCTTTGGATACAGAAATAAGTATAGCTGATTTCATCCATGGCTGTATATAAAAATTAATGCAAAAGAAGAAAAAATGAAGTAAACCCACCATCCTTCTCTTTTGCTGAATGAAGTTACTTGAACCGAATCAGCTTGCAAATAATTTCATCATCTTACTAAATTGTTATGGTTGTTCATCTGTTTGCATTCTCTTACTGATTTAATTACAAAAACACAACAAATCTTTTGTCAAAATCTTTGTTAAGGGAACACTTCAATAGTGACAGAATTTCTATGTAAGTGCAAAAGTGAATGCTTCTTAATGAAATTCTGCCTACATGAGTCATACATTATAGGTAGTGCCAAAGGGGGAAGAGTAGGGAATTGCCCAGCTAAACTTCTTTTAACCTGTGCCTCTTTGTAATAAAATAATGGTAGTCAGGGTTTCCAAAGAGATGAGGATTTGAAAAGTGAGCACGCCAGCTAATAGCTGTGGTAACAGGCTGAACGCCGTGGAATAATACCGATGCAGTGGCCTCTCGGTGTGTCTCTGCGCCTTGGAGCTCAATAGTGAATGCGCAGCATTGTTCAGCTGTGAAAAGTCTCGGAGCGCTTGGGATGTCAGGGCAGACCGAGGGAAACTGATTTTCAGCTTGCAGCCTCCTTGTCAGAGGGCTGGGAGAAGCCTGGGGGCAGTTGGCCATTCCTCATGGATCCTCTGCTCTACCAGCTCCGTGCTTGTATGTGGCGAGTCCCCCACAGGGATCTACTGCTCAGCAGTGTGCCTGTGGGAGAGGACGAGAGACAGGGGAAGGATTTTTTCCCTCTTGATGGGTTTCATGGTTGAATGTTAAGTGAAAGCTTTCCCTGAGGGAAGTTAGAAGGCGACATTTGAATTTAAGAAAAGCGTGGGCATAACAGAAGTTACTTCATTGAGGATTTACAGCTTAATGGTCTAAATTTGGTCACAGGTTCTGGAAGAAAATAAATGTTAAACTGTGTGGGGATTGGGGTGTTTTTTAAATAAAATGAGACTCTAGATAAGTCATAAGAATGGCTCGTAAGTGAATGACCTTGTAAGTTCCAGAATACTTTTTAAACGGAGTTGAGAAAGCTTTGATGTTCTCTCTATAAACAGGAACAACAAAAGGAATTGTATTTTAGTATGGCTTGTTGGGAAAACCCTGCAGTTCCACCACAGAGTGGATACATCCTCCCCTCCTCAGCCCCCACCCTCACTTGTTTTAGACCACAAAATTGGCCCTTTGTGGCCAAGTTTCTTCAAGTCCAGGCTGTGTGTTTTGGGTTAGAGAATTTGATTTGGATTCTAGCTCTAATATTTTTGAAAGGAAGGGTTAGCTACTTCTTTCTCGTATAAAACAAGCAAGTGGAAAACCCAAACAAGGAAAATGGTGGGACTGAATGTCCCTATATGGAAGAAAGATAAAGTGTGAAGGAAAAATCTGAGAAAAATAACTGCTTTAGCTGTACTAACTGGGTTTAAATAGGAATCTAAGTTTCTGTTTTCCCTGTCTCTGATCTAAACACTGAGAAGATTCATCTGAGTTGTTTACTGAATACCAACGGGTTTAGATGTTGTTTATTGTAGTTAACAAGAACTCTGAAAACTGGCCAATATAGAAGTCCTTGAAGGCTGCAAAAGAGAAGTAAAATGGTACTGACTATAAAAGTCAGAAAAGCAGAAGGAGGGCAGCAGACAGTTGTTATCTGATGTCTTTCCATGAATGTTTTAAATTTCAGCTACCTTGCTGCGAACCACAAGGTGGTACATTTTTAAGAAGTTTCATGTCCCTCTCTTGTTTGCATTTGTTAGGGTTTTTTTCCTCCAGACTGACAAAAAATTGCATAATAAATCCAATGGTCAGAAGAAATCTGAAGATCCCTTTTTTTACTAACTTTCTTTGTATGGTGTTAGATGTGTATAAAATTCAAATAATATACCTCTGAATAGGAAAGTTAGAGAATTTTAATACTTCTAAGTCTATAGGATTATTTTTCTGAAGCTGTTGGTAAAGAAGACACAGGGACTCTGCAATATATATAGCTTTAATAAAATGGCTGTCTGGTTCAAATTAAGCTTTTTATTGCTCTGATAAGAAAGTACAGGGAAAGGCTTATGACTCAGGAAGTCAGTCACTATGAATTATGCACCAAATGTTCTCTGTAACCAAGTCTAAGCCTCCAATCTGTTTGCTTCTTGCCCTGTGGCTTCTGAAGTGTGATTGTTGTCACTGTTAATCTTGAATTCTGATATGTCAATAAGTGTTGCAAGCATTAACACCATCTGCATGTGGGTGCAGAGGCTGCACTGCTCTGTACGCTGACATGGCAGAGATATCAATCTCAATTCATGCTTTGCTTCGTGCATACAAAAGCTCTAAGGAAAGTATTGCTTGTTGGGATAGGCATTTTGCTCTCAATGGTTTGTCTTCATGAAATAACAGCAAAGAAGTAGAAGGAAGTATTGTAGACACTGCAGAAGGGCCTTAAAGCAACTCTGAAAGCATTGTGAAGATACTTCTTCATCACAAACATGGATTTATTGGAGTGGCTTTCACAGACATGCCTGAAAAGCTGACAAGGCAGGGAAGGAAAGGGAAGGGAAGGGAATGACAAGGAAGGGAAGTTTCATGTGGCACTGTATTTTCTCTGTACTGCAACAGGCTAAGGACATTGAGAGGAGAGGCATAAAACGTGATGCCCATACTTTAAAAGTAGAGAAGTTTTCCCCCATGGGAACGTGGGGCTCCAAGGGGTGATTTGGAAAGACCAAATCAAGGTAAACGGTAATCCTGATGTTATAGGGTCATCAGTAGAAAATAAAAAAAATGAAAATTTGGGGTGACTGCATTTTTAAGGATCTGTTGTTTGTGGCAGCAACAAGACACCTTTGATTTTTCTGCTGTGACCAGTTATTTTACTGCCATTTGGCAGTTTTAGTCTTCTTGACCTTATTTATGTAAAATTCCATACTTAGCTGTAGGAGCAATACAGAGAGAAGACATTGTGTATGTTAAACTCCTTTGAACTTGAACATCTGCTTGGTTTCTTTTTATTTATTTTCATTTAAAGGTTTGTGAGATGTCAAAGTGCTGATTATTGTATTTTGTAAAAATCCATTGCAGTCATTTATTAAATCCAGAGTCCTTTAACTGTCATTGCATATGTTCCTGTTGAATTGGGATTTTGAAAGAGCTGTTATCTTACTGTTGTAATACCACCTTAAAAATAAGACCCAATGTTTCCTTTTAGGAGGGTGAGCATAAGGAAACAACTGACTTGAAATGCCAGAGACAGTCTGTGGTGCAGCCAGACCACCAATATGTCTTAGTTCCAACCTGTGTAGAATTTAAGAATTCTTCTCCCCAAGATGTAAACATGAATATTGCTTTCTGCAACTTATATTTTTATTCAAGAGAGGAAACACAGAAGAAAGTTTTCTTTTAATTGTAAATGTGAACATCTGTTAGAAGGAGCCTGCTGTTACTATTTCAGTTCTGTTTCAAAATTCTGGTTGCTAAACTTCCTGAGGTACAGAGGAGGTTCCAGTAAGTGTCTTTAGTTCAAAACCAAATGGGAGACATAATTTAGCTGTATTTAAAGAAAAACATCAATTATTTAAAGCTTCTGAAACTCACTTCTATTTGGCATCTAACAGCATCAGCTATTTCAGAGAACTGGCTTTTACAAAATGTGGTTTGTTTCATGCAGGATTTTCACTGGAAGGGTTTGTAAGTCAACAGAAAATTCAGTGGCAGAAGCAAACAACAGACTGTTAAAATGAGTTTAAAAGTACTAATCTATTTGTGCTAGATACTGTAGTTACAAGTTTTTGTGAAATTGAAAGAAGTGAGTTGTAAAAGGATGTCTTCTTTATGCTCACACAATTAAGTCTTGCTAGTTCCAATGAAAAAATGGCTCATAGATGCTACATTTCCTTCTTCTGAAACTGTCTCACACTCTCTACAGTTTATTTTGCCTACTTTTTAAGTGGGATACAATTAACATTTTTTAGCCTTAAAGTTCTTGGTAAAGCAACAAATGTTGTGTGCTATATTTGCTGCCTAGCCAAGACCTCCCACGTACTCGTGCTGCAGTGGGCTTTGAAAAGTTGTGAACTTCAGCAGCAACTTTCGGTTGCTTAGATGAAGATGAAAACAGTAGTGTGTTACATGTTGGCCTGGCAGGACATTTGCTCAGAGCAGTAGATTAGTCCGGGAAGAAGTAGAAACCAGACCTGGCATCCAAGCACTGTTACAGTGATATAGTGTAGCATGGAAAGTCACTAGTAATGTGCCAGCAGCAAGGTCTGATCCTGCCTGGTGCTGGGTGGAAGGAAGATTACATGTGGATTTTCATTCTGGCACTAAAGTTTGAGTGTAAAAGTACTAAAACGTTCAAGCAGCATCATGTTGAACACTGACTTTTTACCCTTCTTCACTAAATGCCAGTATGGGCAGAGAAGAAAAGGATATAAAAGCTTTGATTCCTTGTCATCTAGGGTATTACTCCTCCTTGTCATCTAGGGTATTACTTTATTCCTTATCATCTAGGGTATTATTACTCCATATGCATTCATATGCAAGTCTTCACTAATTTAGAAAAGAATTGAACTGTGCCTTTTTAAAATTCTTTTTAAAGAGGAGAGAAGCAAGCCTTCAAAATTTGCAAGGTGTTGGAAGACAATTCTTTTAAAAGGCCTATAAATGGAGGATTGACCCATATGCTCTGTTTGTGTTGCAGTACACCAGCAGCATGTGATGCCTTGTTCCTTTTGTTAGGTGTCTCTGCAGTACTGTATACAGATTAAATAGCTACTGCATTGCAGAGAGTTATTAATACATTACATTGCACTTCCAGGGAAGATGTCAGTGTGTCCTTTAGCCTGAATGCACCTTGTGGTTGAGTTACGGGTGATTTTTTTAAATTTTGCTGAGAATAACTTGCTTTTTCAGTAAATCCTTAGCGAGCTGGGAACTATAGAATAACATCATTCTTAACCTCTATAAACTTCACTTTTTGTTCAAGTTGAGAAAAATCAAAGCCTTGTTCCAAAATAAAAACAGGTCACCCTTCTAAAATCTTAATCCTGATACACTAAAAATGTGGTCTTATGCTGCTGTATATTCAATAGAAGGAAGCAGGAGATGGGGCAAAGAAAGGCATGCAATTCCTAAAATATAATGCAGATAAACAAAATGCATGAAATACCAGAAAATGAGAAGTGGGGCCAACCCATTATTTTTCTGGCACATCTGTGTACTGTTTCATTTGTGATGCACATTAGTAAAGCAGGAGGCTTTTTGGTTTCCAGTCTTCTGCCCTGACAGCTCCCAGTGCTGTGCATGTTTAAAGTGATGGAGGTTGAGGGGTTGTTCTTGGGGAAATTCTTACGTGTGGGGGAAACTTCTGCTGACTTATACATAGGGATGGAAGGGAGAGCTAAGGTCAGGTGTGGGTGTGCAGAGATGAAAGAGCAAGACAGAGCAAAGTAAGGATCTCAGCTCTGTTTCCCTCTTCCCTCCACCCACAGGAATGCTCATGAGAGCTCATTGTGCCAGTTCAGACCGGTGGCTGATCTCACACTGCAGTGCTGCAGCCCCTGTTTTTACCCAGCCTGCTGAAACAGATGTGGGACACTTTCTGTCACTGAGTCTTCAGAGTTCAGGAGCTTTCTCATCACTAAATGACGAAGCTGCTGATACTACTTTTATGTCTTAGGACTTCACAGAATTGGCCAAGCAGTGTCCTATGTCTGGTTGATGCTCTACAGGTCTGTCCAGGAATTAGTTAAAATCTGACTTGGAGGTGATAAAAGCTCTGTAGGCAAGGTGGGCACAAGGTGTGAGGAAGCAGAAGTGCAGAGGGGTGAATCATTAGCTCCTGACAGAAATATGTGTGCGTGTGGAGCATAGCAAATGCCATATTCAAATGATTTGAGTAGCTGGGTGCTGCACTGTGTATGTACTGAGAACTTTGGAACCAGTGTTGGCCATTCTGTGCCTTTGAGTGCGTCCAGGACTTACAGATATGTGGTTGCTCTGTCTGAAGTATTTTGCACAGATCTTGCAAAAAGATCTTTTAATGTAAATATGTAAGTATTAAAAAAATCCTCAGAAGCTGCAGGAGAATCCAGAGAATATATGAGAGAGCACATCTGAACGATCTCTGATGTGTCAGCGTGGCAGGCTGTAAACAACTGATCTTTTAGCCTGGGTAAAAGGGACTTTCACCCCAAGAGCCCTGACGTTTAGATCAAAGTGTTTCACAGCTTTGCCAATGGTCTCAAGGCTGTCTTTGCTTCCTTTTCTATCTTCAGTTTCCTGCTGAAAGGCGTTGTTCAAGGACTGTGCTCTTTAGGAATACTCTGAATGAAGCCGAGGCCATGTCATGTACAAGGACAGAGGTAGTGAATTTCAAGTATAATTTTGGAGATAGAATGCGTCTTTGTGGGCTAGGTTTGAGCATGCAGCTGTGAGAGCACACCTGGAAAGTGGTGCCAGCAGCTGGGAACTCTTCTGACTTCTTTTGCCACCCAGCTCCAAGATGGAAATGCCACCACCCCCTCCGCAGGCAAAGGAGATGTCAGCTTTCTCACGGGTTAGCAGCAGCCTATATCTGTTTTCCTCCTTTTCTGTTTTTCATATTTTCTTTTCTCCTGCTTCTCCTCTCCCTGTCTCCTCTCCCTTCTTTTTTTTTATTTTTTCTTCTTTCCCTTTTACTTATCTTCATTGTGATTTAGCACAATGGTTTGGTTTTCACATTTTCTTCTGAAATTCATTTCTCTTGCCCTTAAAAAAACCCCAAACCACCGAAGCTTTGAAAGCATTCTGCAAAAGCCTGTTCCTGTTTATGTTAGGGCAGAATAAGATTCAGAATGACTCTATTTCCCAGGATCATCCTATTATAGTGCAAGTTCATGGAAGTTTCTAACATAAACACAGAAATTTCACAATACCAGCAAGTGATTTAATTGCTTTACATCCTTATCAATATTGTCTGCAAATCTAGAAGCAAAGCATAACAAATGCTGTGGAAGTGGGGGCTCTGTTTGATGTTTACACAGTGTTATGCCTGGAAAACTGGAAGTTAGTGGGTGTTGTTCAGTGAAGTGTGCATTTTAAAGTTACCCACAGTGATGCCCATTGTCCTGTCCCTGAATTGCATGATGTCATATGTCATTTAAAGCTCGTGGTGATGCCGAAGACTGTCGGTGCGCTGGGAAAAAGGCGATGAGAAAGTTGTTAATCAGGTTTCTGTAAAGCCTTTGTGTTTAGGGTTTGATAGATAAAAGCTGACTCATGCAATATTTCTGGCGAAGGAGCTGTACAGACTAGTAAGAGCTTCTCATTTTACCTGAGTGCCCAATGAGCTAATTCGGGAACAGCTGAAGTCAGAGCCCGCGCCTCTCCTCTGCCGCACAGGTAGGTCGTGGGCTCTTCCGAGAGGATTGGAAAATAGAGAGGACTTGTTCAGCCCGAGTGCGAGGAGCCAGAGACATTCCTCAGTGGTGAGATACTGTCGCAGAGGATTTTCCCTTGCAATAATGTTCTTGGGTATTAGCGTGCTTGGTTGTGACAGAGGCTATTCTGCTTTAAATACTGCGGGGAGTGGGGGTGGGGGGACAGTAATTGCACTGATACAAGCGCGGTAGTTGGTGACTCTTTTCCCTTGTTGTGAGATTTCTAATAAATGGGATTTCTGTTCCTCAAAGTTCAGTTAAAATACTTGGCAGAGTATCTTTTGCGACAGTTCAGACTGGAGATCTAATCCTGCAAATATTGTAGCTCTCTAGTGTGATTTTATTCACAGAGGGTGTTAGTTTTAGAACGATATGTGTTCGTATACAAAATTTAGAGATTAAAAACCTGCTCACCTTCACTTGGACAGTATTCAGAGCAGAAGATATAGGGAGTGTATTTAAGATCATTTGGGATTGGTAGTGGATGGATTTTAAGCTTTCTCAGGAAGCTGTAGAGAATTTTTGTTTCTCAATTCCAGTGTTGCATTTTGAATTTGATACTGAATGTAGAAATTGTTCTAAACTAGTTTGCTTAATTGTATCCACAGTATGAAGGCTTTATTTGAAATACGAAGATATCTCAGGGAAAAAAACAGGAAAGATAGTTCTTGTGGTCTCATCAGTTTTTTGTAGCTAAACTCCAGAGGATGTGAAGACTGTAATTTCTGGTAATGTTGACTTTGTAGATAACACCTGAGGTGCTCTTTTTCTTGCCAGGAGAGAGGCAACAACAATGCTAATCATGAATATAAATTGACTTGGGAGTTTTTAGTTATGCAGTGTGTCGTAAAATTTCATGTGCAGTAAACAACTTGGAGGAATAAACACCTATATTTAGATAGGAGTTGGGGATCTTTAAGTCAGTTTTATATTTAAAGACAAAGCACTTTATCTCTCATTGTATGCTAATGTTCTAGCATAGCCAAAGCTGCAGAGATAAAGGAAAACTATTTATCATTACCATGAATATAATTACAGGAAGGAGGTTTTTGTTAAAGAAAAGCAAGTGACAGAAGAAGGTTATGCATTTTTGGTGAGAACTTGTTTATGACGGCGCACTGAAATCCTGAGACATGCCAAGATGGTTGTTTTGCATGTGCCTTTGGTCTTGTAACTAATATTAGAGTGGCCTGTTGGGATGAAACAGTAGTATTTCTTGCCCTTGCATGTCTGTGGAGTAGGGAGATGTCATTGTTCTTGCTGGGGAGCGCTCTGGGGTCGTGCCATGCCAGTGTGTGTGTGTGACACAGGAGCAGGGAGCTTTGCAGGGGCTGGGAAGGGGGAGAGTAACTGAATTAATGCGAAGGCACAAACAAGAAATGACCTTGTTTGGGGAGCGTGTTTCCTTGTGAGTAGGGACAAGTAGTAATTATCCTCCTTTCAGTGCTGAACTAACAAGTAATTACTGTTATTCCTTAATTAAAGTATGCAAATTGAACATTTCTTTTTTTTCCCTCCCCAGACTGAGTTAAATACCGTTATTCACAACTGACAAAAGTTCTCAATATTATTTTGGTTCATCCTTGAAAAGGTTCAGTAACCAAAGGAAAGCCTAACAAAAAAAGCAGTGAACCAGGCCAGACATGGGTCAGGGTATACAAGACTTGCTCAGAGCGTGTGCCTCCGCAGGCTCTGGGAGTACCTACGATTTCACACAGTGTTTGCCGCCTGAGTTTTGATGAATGCACCTACCCGCTGGTGCTGCTGCTGAAACTGGGGGATGGGGTGGACTGGGCTTGTAAATCAGTCCCACAGGGTATGGGACAAATTACTTGCTTTTTATAGTAAGTTTGTATGAAGGACAGAAATTTGTAAGAGGTTACAGGGTTTGCAAAGGCACTGGGTCAGCTATGATTCATAGAGAGCAATCCTGAGGGAAGCTGTTTACTCTCTGCTCACTCTCACTAATTCAGTTGTGAATTTTTCACCAGGTATTTGGTACAGACCTTAGGTAGCTGGTGTAAGAGTGAAGTTACTTTGTGGTACAACTGTAGAGTAAAACTGCTCTTCAGAGTTCTGAAAAGCCAAATACAGACCCTGACAAGAGAAGAGAGGATGGGTATGTGGCTGTGGCAGTGAACTCCATTCAACTGCTGCCTGTCCTGATGCACTTGTGACTGCAGAAATCAACTAAAAACTCTGTTCCTGATTTTAAAGGCAAGAGTAATTGTAGAGGTTATTTTCCTACCTAAGTGTTCTAAGATGATCAAGTCCAGCTGTTAACCCAGTGGTTATGCCAAATCCACCACTAAACCATGTCACCAAGTGCCACATCTACACTTCCTTTAAATACCTCCAGGGATGGTGACTACCATTTCCCTGTGTAGCCTGTTCCAGCACTTGACAGCCTTTCTGGTAAAGAAATATTTCCTAATATCCAATCTAAACCTCCCCTTGTGCAACTTGAGGCTGTTTCCTCTTGTCCTATGATTTGTTATTTGGGAGAAGAGGCCAACCCCCACCTGGCTACCACCCACTTTCAGGTAGTTATAGAGAGCAATAAGGTTTCCCCTGAGCCTCCTTTTCTTTAACCTAAATACCCTCAGTTCCCTCAGATGCTCCTCATAAGACTCGTGCTCCAGACCCTTCACCAGCTCCATTGCTCTTCTCTGGACACACTCCAGCACCTCAATGTCTTTCTTTCAGTGAGGGGCCCAAAACTGAACAAAGGATTTGAGGTGTGGCCTCACCAGTGCCAAGTACAATGCTCAAATGGGTTTCTGAAGACAAACTTGTGAAGCCTTGGAAGATTTAGAGATTCTGTATTATTGGGAAGGGCTATAGGTTTGTCACAGATACCTGTACCTGAGGCAGGAACTGAGAGCTGGGCACAGCCAGGGTGTGTCCCCAAGCCCTGATTTCCACGGAGCAGGGTGTTTGGTAAAGGACTTGCCAGGTGAGGAAAGAGAGCTGCTTCCTGGTTCCGTGCCATGCTGAAATCCCCAGCTGGCTGTGCCTTGCTTTTCTTCCAGGTGTGCCAGCTGCCTAGGTGCCTGCCTGCTGCTCTGCAGGAGCACTCGGCTTCTGTGCCATCAAACTGCACCCAAGGAACATATTTTTACTGGTTGGAGACATAATGGACAAAATTGTAACAAAAACTCTCCACAGAGAAGCCAAATGACAATTTACATCCATCTGGGAAAGGCGTAAAAATGAAGCAAAAAGTAACTTTTGAGGTTACTAGTCAGCATGAGGCTTTGAGAACAAAACAGATCAAGTAGCAAATACTTAGTTTGGTGTAATTTATATAGAAGTACATAGGAATAGCAATTTGTATAAAAAATGGAGGAAATTGAGTCAACCATGTTGCATGCAATTAATTAGCAGTGCCTTGCAGGTGCCTGGGGTTTGCCAAGGTCACTGGGAATACAGGTGGTAAAGAGCAAGCCCATTTTAACTATTACAACTAATCCTTGGCTTTTTAAATAAGCAATGATATTGTCATTAAACAAGAAAATAAGTGGGTTTGCTTTGGTTTTTTAAGACATGTTAGGATCTCCCAATGCTGCTGGCTACAAGTATGTCCTATGTAAAAATACTTTTAACATTTTTTTTTTCTGATTTCAGTGTCATTGACATGATCTGTGTTTTGTTTTTATTTTTTATAATAATGAAAATGTTTGCAAAGCAAATAATACATGTTAATGCCTTTGTGTTATTATCTGAGAGGCAGACCACAAGTCAGTGAAGCAGGGAGAAAAGAGCGTGGGGTAGCGGAATTTTTTGGGAATCCTTTGTTTCCCTCCTAAATGTAGCTAATCAGGTGTTTCTTTGTCATGTAATTTTAGTAAAATACCTTGGAGTAAGCTAGCGGAAGTGTATCCTGTTATCTTGTTTATCCTGTCCATTTTTCAAGGGGGGCATTTTTCATTCAGCAATGTTGTGCTTTCAAACTTGAATGTGAAAAATGATCCAAAGCTGATAACAAAAATACATTCTCTCTTATCAAAAATGTATACTTTCTTATCACAAGTAATAGGAAGGCACACATCACTTTCTGTGCTCAGATGGAAACAAAAAAAATTCACTGCGTTTTTCTGTATTAATTTTTTTTCCAGTTTATTGCTTTATATTTTATTTTGGAATTGGTACTTGAGGTGGTTTATTCAAAAAGGGTAAGAAAACATGCTTCTATGCTTCAAAACTAGAAGAACCTGGCACAAGGAAAGGCTATAGATTTTCAGACTACAAGGTAAAACCAGAGGTACAGAGGTGCCAGATTAGGTTTTTAATCTAATGGTCAATTTCTAACCTGTGTAATGAGCAAATTACTCTCAGTGTTAATTCTATGCATCAGCTTGAGGGCAATACTTCTTTTTAATAGAAAGCTAATACCATCATCACTGAAAGGGCACTAGTAATTACTCACATACACATGAAACTTATGCGTTCAAGACAGGCCAAATAAATCAAAACATTCTTCTCTGGGATTTTATTTCTGTTTGCTTTGGATTTATTTTGAAAAATGGGAGAGTTGCTTTCAGCTTTGAATCGAATTCTCCCCCTGCTCTGACAGCTGCAGGAGCTGTGTGTCTGGGAGGTTTCTGCTTGTAACTGCATAGTTCAAGAAGGGCCACCTTAAAAGGTTGGGCGGATTTGATTTGCAGCTTTATGGTTTCTTTACTGAAACTGTTGTCAAGAGCTGTAATTACTGGTATGAATTTTTGAAAAGTTGTCACTGGACTAAAATAAGGACTCTGCTACTGCTCTGTGGGTAGCTTCAGTATTGCTTTTCTTCCTAAATTGTCACAAGTTTCCCTTTTTCACAGGACAGACATTATGAAATTCCATGAGTTTGTGGCAAGATTTTTTTAGGAGAACACTTCTTACTGAAACAAAGCTTTGAAGTACTGAATTTACCTGCAGCTGGTTTTACAGATTCTCATGCTGCATCACCACAACTTGGCCAGAGACAAATCTGCATTGCATCATGGACAGTGTCCTGAGGGGCATTTTGGCAAGGAAAATAAAGCAGAATTGAAATGCCAACAGGAAGACAGACATCTTATTTTGTTGTTGCACTGATCTGAAAAACAGCTTTGGGTCAGTTCAGCAGGGGGTAATATTCTGGCTTGAGCAGAACAGTTTTAGAATTACTTATTTTCCCAGTAGAAAACTGAATTATTTGGCAGCACTCCTTCCTGTGGGGACTCTTTCTTCAGAAACTACATTATTTTCATTGGGAAATAATTCTGCTTTTAGTATTTTTGTACAAGCCACAGAGCTGGTAATTGATAACTGCTTTTAGTTTTTTTAAGACTTGTTTGCTTTACAGTATTCAAAATGGAAGAGATTTTCTGGTATCACTGTATGTTTATTGAGGTTTCCAAACCTCCGAGACCAGGGTCAGTGCTCAGCTGGGGGATAGGAGGGACTGCTCCCAGTAAAGTTGTGGGGGTCTTTTTTAACATTAGGGGAAATCTCTGGAGTTCTGTTTTTCTCCTGTACTGAGCCTGAGCAGTGGATGTGCTAGCAACAAGCCCAGCACACTGGCACAAGAAGGATGTGCCAGAGACAGAAGTGTAAGCAGGAGGAATGTGATGCTTCTGTTGTAGCCCTCAGTGGGGCATCTCCACAACCTAAAAAGCACAGTGACCCCCAAACCATGTTGTTCTGGTTGTCTTTTGGTTTAAACAGAGTTTTGGCAGCTTTCTAAGCAAAAAAGCTTTAAAAGTATCTGCTGTCAACTTTTGTGTTATATGGAGCAGCAACAATAAACCCACTTCTTCTCTTTGTTTGTTTAGATGACTTCCACTTACCTCTTGATGTTGTACCAGCTGTGACAGAGGCCCTTGACTCCAAGAAGAAGGGGGAAGATTTGCACAAGGAGAGCAGATCTTTCCACTACTGTGAAAAAACCACCATGGACCTGTCAGACAGTGACCGTCCTGTCAGCTTTAGTTCCACTTCCTCCTCTGCATCCTCCAGGGACAGCCACTGCTCCTTTGGAAGCAGAATGACCTTGGTTTCAAACAGCCACTTGGGTTTGTTTAACCAGGATAAAGAAACAGGTGCCATCAAGCTAGAGCTGGTCCCAGCCAGGAGATTTTCCAGCAGCAAGACACGCAGAAACTCTGCCGTGGAGCGAGAGGATCCTGAAGAAAGCCTTGAGAAAAGGCCAAGCATGCCAAGGAAAGCAGAACCAAAAGGAGCAAGCAAAAACTGTGCGATGTCCCTGGTCACAGAGCCCACCAGTCCGAAGCTCCTCTACGTAGACAGAGTCGTCCAAGAGATTCTGGAGACAGAGAGGATGTATGTGCAGGATCTAAAAAGCATTGTCAAGGTAGGGGGCTTGGTGAAGACGATGTTAACTGTTCCATAATGCCGTTTTTGACATTGTTTGATTTCACAGTGGGACAGATGGACCTGACAATGGAACTGGCATTTGCTGGTCTTTATAAATTAGCGTAACATCATTGTTCTAGTGTGTTTCTGGTTTTTATTTGATTAGATAAATCTAAGCTGTTACTATGTGTTCATGAAGAAATAACAGAAAAAACGATCCTACAGCTGACAGCAGCAGTGAACAGAGTGATAAACTCTTTGCAGTAACAAAACCTTTTTATATTTACAAAAAAAAAAAATTAGATTGCTCTGTGTCCTAGAATGTATAGCAAGAAGCAAACAGCAGACAGCTTTAACTGCCTCTTTATATGCTTTATCTGAAGGGTCTTACATACTGACTTTTCCCTGCTCTCCCCAAGTCCTAGTCCTGCAAGTTCTTTCCTGCCTTTTCCCCTGTCCCTTTCAGACAACTCACAGCTACAGTCTATTCTCTCTCTGTCCTTGGCCTGTAGTGTTGAATATGGCATACGTATTTGCTGGAAAATACTGTTGTGTTTGGCTATAATATGAAGGAATTATGTTTTCTTTAATACTAATTCTGAATGGGTATGGCATCTATTAGCAGCAGTAAAGTTTTTGTCCAATCCCTAGCCTAACAGTACCTTTCATATCCTCTTTCTAGTACAAGGAAAAATATGGATGAGTCCTGCTGTGAGTTGTTCTTTTCACTGTGTACTTGTATCTGTGCCATCAGCATTATTCTGTTTTGCATTTTTGAAGATGACAGTTGAGTCCCTTGGCTATCGTTTGTAGCGTTTGATAACTCAAATGAACATTGTGATTAAACACCAGTACCTCACCCCACAAAGTTCTCAGAAAGGTTGCTTTTTCTGCAACCTTTTTTTTTTTTCCCCTTGGTTTCCATAGCTGGTGCTGTTTCACTACATTCAACTGTTGCCCGAGTTTCATTTTGGAGTGTTTAAGGTTGTCAGATGCTGCAGAACCAAGTCAGCTTCTGTGCGTAGTAACCACTCACTAGGCATGACTTCCATGGTTTTGGAAACCTTAGCCCTCACTCATCCTCCTGTGGAGTAAACCATACAACTTGAAAAACTGAAAACTAGAATTAATATCTTGTAACAAATTTTCCAGTTACAAGCAGGAATACCAGTAAATGCTTTCTAGAAAATACTTCAAGCATCACTACAGTAGATGTAGAGTAAATAAGACTAATGTATTTTTAGCTATGGAAGAACTGAAGGAATTGTGAACCTGTGAAATGCCCAAGCCTATTTCCTACAGCAACCAATAATGAATCTAGAAAGTTTTGTGTGAAACTAGACAGCTTATTTGAGACATGGAGTGGTTGACAGTGGAGCTTTTCTTAGGTAGGTGCTGAGGATCCAAGGGCTTCAAAGGAGCTGCTTCCCAGATGGTGAGGACAGTGGGGAACTAGCTGCCTCAGCCTGTGTAGAATGTTCTCTTGGTTTCAGGGGAGGGATGTGTCACTGGGAACAAACTTCTTCAGAAGGGCCCATTTTATGTGTTTCTCAGGATTCCTTTCTCCACAGGTTACCTTAGCAATGCTGCAATAATTCACCCAAGCAAGGGTGGAGGTTGTGAGAAGGTTGGGAAGACTCCACAGAGATCTGTAGGAGTGCTGTAGCCTTATAGAGCTTGATTATCTGTAACTCTGTGATTTGAGGCCTTTTAGTTTGGCAGGCAGATAACTGGTGCTGAGCCAAACTAAGATGAAGGGAAGCATTTTGATTTGTCTTATTTTCCAGATAAACATGGGTCAGATTTGGCAGCTGGTTAGGAAATGGGACGAGAATGGGAAAAGGGGAGCTGGAGAGAGGTCAAAGGGCAACTGCTGCCCAAGAAGTGTGTGGGAGCTGAACAGATACATGAAGGTGGGAGCTGGTGGAGTAAAGCATAAGCAAGTGAACCAGTGCTAAGTGGAGAGAGAGAAAATAATTAGCAGGAAAACAATGTGAGGAAATGAGGGAAAACCCAGGAAGTGGAAAGTTAAAGTACAAGCTTGGTTGGAACTGGAGCGATCTAGTGAGTTTTCAGCTGACGGTCAATACAGATTCACTGGTGGGGTCATCTGGTCCAAACTCCTTTCTCAAGCAGAGTCATCCTAGAGCACATAGCACAGGATTGTGTCCAGATGGTGGACAAGATGTCCAGATGGACACTTGAATACCTCTAGTTAGGGAGACTCCACAACCTCTCTGGGCAACCTGTTCCAGTGCTCAATCACCTGCACAGGAAAGAAGTTCTTCATCACATTCAGGTGGAACTTCCTGTGCATCAGTTTCCGCCTGTTGTCTGTCACCCTGGTGCTTGGCACCACAGAGAAGAGCCTGGAAGCATCCTCTTGACACCCTCCCTTCAGGTGCTTCATTGGCAAGATCCCCTCTGTCACCTCTTCTCAAGGCTGAACAGGCACGACTCTCTCAGCCTTTCATTGTCAGAGAGATGCCCCAGTGCCCTAATCATATTCATTGCCCTCCACTGGACCCACACCAAGAGCTCCATGTCTCCCTGGTGTTGAGGAGCCCAGAACTGGATACAGCACTCCAGATGTGGCCTTGCCAGGGCTGAGTAAAGGGGCAGGATTCCCCCTCCCAACCTGCTGGCAATGCTCTTCCCTAAGGCACCCCAGGATACCAATGGCCTTCTTGGCCACAGGGGCACATTGCTGGCTTATGGACAGCTTGTTGTCCACCAGGACCCCTGGAAGCTTATGTACACAGTCTAAAAGTAGTAAGGAGGGCTGGTGGTTTTTTTTTTGTTTCAGGATGGGGGTTATTTGGCAGAGGGAGGGAGAAAGAGAAGGGAGGCAACCCACATATGAAGAGCTAAAAGCTGAAGAAGTGTCAGATTGAGGATAGCATAAGAACAAAAAGGGAGAAATTAATAGGTGCTATTTTAATCACCCTCTACCCTCATATGAGAACTGTCAGTAGAGATCTAGTCTATTGCTTTTTGTCCTCTAGTAGAGGGGATTTGCTGATGCGACATTCTCTGTAGGCAGTGGAAACATACTTAAAAAGAATATGTTCTCACTGTTGTTTCCAGGACTTTGAAACAGGTTTCAGAGCTGGAACTAAGAGGGTGTCAAACCTCACATCCATGAATTTATTATCTACATTTCTGGTATAAAGCAAAGGTCTTCCTGAAGTCAAGGTAGACAATATCCACTGCTTTCAATTCAGGTACCAAGCCAGTAATTTCATGGTTGAATGTTATCAGACTGGTCAACTTTCCCTTGGTGACCTGATGACTGACTGGTTCTTGATTACCTTCTTGTCTTTAGTGTGCCTGGAACTGCTTTCCAGGAGTAGCTGAGCACAAATGACCCATTAACATGGATGATGTGAATTTGCATGTAGGATCTTGGTACTAGTCATAATATCAAAAGTCAGCTCGTTAAGGGCTAGACTAGCTCAGTATTTTGGGCAGTGTCCTTTCAACCTATGTTATCCTTAGAACATGGAGTTGTCATGCCTGAAATAAAATACTATGGAGGAATGGGGCAAAATAGAATTTCATCCTTTTTTATGCTTGCATTGACCTAATTCTGATAGGTCATTGGTAAATAAATAAATAAAGTAAAAAGCCGTAACTTCTGTTGCCCTTTGAGTATCTGGGTGATCTTAACAGTGCCAAGTTGGTAGAGAGAAGTAAAAACTGAGTTCATGGGATGTGGTTAATGTGATTTTTAAATGATCCTGGAGACCTGCTGAGGTTTTCCAGTTTTCTTTTCAACTGCTGACGAGAAGTATTTGGCAGGCTTAGGACGAGTGAGAGGAGGCCGTACAGGTGCTATTTGGCACGCTTTGCTCCAGGATAAGAGTTAAAAAACAACTGCTTTTCTAGCCAGTACAGCCATTTTGCCTGTGACCTGGAAGGACAGTCGGGTTAGGATTGTTTTGAGGCACGCTGCTGTGATTCTTGCACAGGCAAGCATTGCAACAAGGATAGAGTGAACTTTTCCACCATTTGGTATGTTTTATCAGATGATCTGTTAAGGATAATTACAATTTTGAACGAGTGCAGTTTGAAGCTTGTTTTGGGCAAGTTTGTGATGAGAAATCGGATACCTTTGCTTCCTGCTTGTGTCATGCTGACAGGTGTACTAGCCAGGGCAGAATTCACTGACCTTTTCCTCTTCAGGACCTAGCCTGACTTTTTCAAGTAGTAATGTAGTTAGAATAGACCTAAACTTCAATTAGAGTCACTTACTGAAGTGAATTTTTTTTCCCCTTGTCCCTGAAGTTATAAAAAATCTGTGTTTTGCCCTTGCAGTTCATAAGAGTCAGAAGCCCCCATTCATAATGTGTATAAGTGCTTCTGACTGTAGAAAGACATCCACATTTGTGTTTTACCCTTGCACAGTGGAGGAATAATGCAAATGCACTGTTACAATACTTGCATCTGCATCCCTATCGGTATAATAATATTAGTAAAATTATCTATAAAATAACTAGAGGGGACTAAAGTGTGCATTGTCAGTGTGTTTCACATATATTTGATGCCAACAGAGGCTGAGCTTCAGAAATCTTGAACTCCATCTGAAATCTGGGAGCCATCATTTATGTGAATGAATTCCTCTACCCATTAGTTCCAAATGTGTCCTTTTTTTTTAAACCATCCCCACTGGACTAGTTGAAGTCTTTGTCCTATCTACTCCCCAGGTCTTTTGTCCCTGGCCCCCTCATTTTATACGTAAGTCTCCTCGTTTGAAAAAGTCCCATTCCCCTCTACACAGTCTCCTGCCCATGATCTTGCTGCCTATCTGTCCTAAGTCTTCTCTCAGTAAATCCCATCTGCATCCTGTCAGCACCTTGTCTCATTTCCTTATGTGGTTTTTCACTTTTTAGCATTTCTCTTTGTCATGCTCTTCATCTCTGCTGATTCCAGAGCTCTCTCCATAGTTCTCTCAGCAGCCCTGACAACATTTTCATCATGATTCCTAATTTTTCTGCCCTCTTAAGTTCTGTGAACTTAAGAGGGGTGTCCACCAAGCTTTGTTCCCATTTTTTCCTTCCCATTTTTCTGTAGTATTCCTTTATGTCCCCTCTGCCCTGAAATTGCACAGCGTGCTTTTCTGTGCTGTGTACGGTTTGCAGAGAGTCACTGAGAGACAGGAGCAGTCTTTTTCCCACTCTTGCCTCAGAGGATCAGATCTGAACTAGATCTCGCTGGCAGCACCTGAGAACAGCAGTTGTGGGTGAAGACCTTGTGAAGCCTGAGCTGAACCTTGCAAAGGACCATTGCTAAAAGTTCCTATTGAGGATATATGAATTTGGAGTGTTTCTCCTTCCCCCACCCCAATATGGTCAAATATAGGGCAATTTACATTAAGGCAGCAAAAAAGGCATTCTCTCAGAAACAAAGTCTCCATTATGCTTGAATCTGCTGCTGTCCCTCCCTGAGATGTGAGGATACGGTTCATGTCCCTGCTAGTCAGCCTGGGGGTGCTTGTCTCCTTGGGGGAAAGGTCACCAAAATTTTTCAACATGAGCAAAAAAGGGCATTCTTTCTCAAAAAGCCTCAGGGGAATGGCTTTGCTGAAATCTCCTAGAACAACTCATCGGGGAGGCAGGTTTCTGGCATGGAAAGCTTCATCTGAGATGAACACGTCTGTCGAAGCTGTATACCCCTTGTGGAGTGGGGGTAAGCCTTGCAAGGGGAAATGTTGGATGTTTGAGGTAGATACATGTTGGGGCACCAGTGATTAAGGGAAACCCTTCTGAGAGGAAGTCAGTGTTGGAATGTTATTGTTCCCGGTTTCCTGTCTCCCGGTACTGCTGCTAGAGGATGTCTCCTTCTGTGTTTTAAGCAGTTAGTTAAAAAGACAGCTCTGTGTGCAGATTGTCGCTTAGGATGTGTTAGTAAAAGCAAAGCTGCTTGTGCACTGGGTTTGCTGGATAGTGTAGCTCTGAAAGTTAATTCTTTGTAGATTCAAAAGCTGGGAATTCCAATATAGCTAAGGCATCCCATAATGTTTGTTCCCACATTATAGTTAATTTCTGTATGTGACCTCTTTTTCTATGCCTGCTAATCTGCATACCTGAGAAAGATACCTTTGGATTGCTGACATAAGTTGCATGCGAAAATTTGGATGAACAATTTAAATTACCTGAAAAACAAAGATTATGTTTTGCATAAACGTAGTATGATTACACAACAGTAATAAGTTTAACTGTGATTAATATTTGTTAAATTTTTGAGCTGAACTTTCTCACTGCTTTTCTCTCATCCATGAAGAAAGAGCAGTGTCAAATTATGATTGACCTCCTTAGGGAAAGCTTGGCTTAAAAGCAAGGGAAGTTTTCTCCAGTAATATTGAGACATGACAGCTGAAACTGAAGCATTTCGGTACATGTCCAAGAGGCCTTCTTGAAGTTTGTGAAGTTTAAACAGAGTTACAGCAATATAAATCAGAGCAGAAAAATGTTCCACTTAAAAAATCTGTAATTAATTTGTAAGTAGCTTTATTAGAGAACACTAGTGTTGTGTTTTGTTTCTGGAGTTGCTATTTACAAATCAGGACCAGTGCAGACTGCTGAGAAGTGAGGTAGTTAGGAACACCACAAGGTAGGTTACCAAATAGGTGCAAACAGCTCTTCTGGCTACCCTTAAAGAAATACCTAAAGTAAATTAGACTTCTTTCTTCTGATACACTGGGATAGTTCAGTTTTCCCTGTGGACTTCTTCCTTCCTGTATGTGAGCAATATTAAACATCCTTAAGCCACCTAAAGTAATAGCAGTATACACAAACTGGTTTTTGTGTTTGTGTCTTAAATAGTTTTAGATTAGGTTGTTTCTGGAACTCCGGGATCTTGAACAAAAGTGTTTTGCCAGCTACATATGCTGTAAACTCCTCATCATATGTGCCCTTTAATGATACCTAACAAAAGCAGAAGCAAAACCCAAACCTTGATTTTCTGGGCAGGATGGGAATGGTTCTGGGTTTTGGAAAAAGAGATTTATAGCTGTACAGTAGGAATATAATGTGTTGTGGACAACCAGAAGTAACCTAATAAACAAGTTGTGTGGTGTAAGCATCTGCTTATGCTGCGGCATGAAAGGGAGCTGTTTGTAAACTAACTTCACAGGAAATACGCAAAGCCAGGGTTAAATATACAGATGCATGGTTTTTCTTATCTGCATCATCACTACTTCAGTCTTATTTCTGCTGGCAGCATTCACAAATTTCTTTAATTCAGTATGTTCCCAGGTACATGAAAGACGCTGAATAAAATGTCATTGCTGCCTTCTGTTTCCTTCACCTGAACTTTGCATCCAGTTCTTATCTTACAGCTACGTTGTAGGAACTTGCTGGGACAGAGATGGTCTTTGTCAGGTGATTGCAGAGCTTCACTGGTTGGCTGCAAACGTTAAGACAGCACAAATGTATAGCCTTAGCTTTGGGTTTGTTTTAAGGTCAGCTCTGTGTTTGGACAGCACAGAAGGGTGAGTTACACTGCAGTAATAAATAAGCTGTCTATAAATGTACAGTGAGCCTTTCTTAAGCTGTGGGTGGGAGAGAAGCAGCAGGGAGGGCTGCTGCTCTTCCAGGGAGCCACAGAATTGCCGAAAAGCCTGGCTGCTGTTGCTCTTGTCCTCCCTTTTCTGGCAGCAGGGCGTAAATCATTCGACCGTGCTGTCTGCAACCTCCTACCCACTTGCTGAATGGGAACGAATGTAGATAAAGAGATGAAAGTTAATCTTCTGTTCCAGAAAGCTTTATTCTTTTGGGAGCAGGGAGGCAAGGGGAAGTTGTAATTTAAATGTGGAGTGTGCCATTTAGGATTGCTGATGGTGGGCAGGGGACTCCAGGATTGAAATGTTGTTCCTGTGAATGCACTGAGGCTGGAGCAGGAGGTTGTATGCCTGCCTAGGGGGATGTATGGAGCCCTTCTGGGATTCAGGAAGTAACAAAAGAGAGGTCTGTTCACCTCTGCCCTCCATCTTGTTGTTGCTTACTGGCAGTGGATAAGGAGTTCCACGGAACAGAGCAGCAGCAGCAGCTCTACAGAAGTTTATAGAGTAGGCAGGAAAACTGTGAGGAAAAGGTCTGAGAGCTGACAGGCAGGGAGAGGAAGTATAACTTATGCTGCAAAATTTCCAGTAAACATTACAATGTTTTAAGGAAAGTATATATTTTTTGCAGAATGATTGGGATTTTCTGTAAAGAAACTTCAACATGTGGAGGTGATATCTTAAAGGCGAAGACATTTCTGCATTTCCAGCCAGGCCATAGTTTCTGGAATTTTCTTTGTGTATTATAACCATTTCCATTTTGGTCCATGGAAATATTTTACTACTTTTATAGTTGTTATATCATTGTTATTAAATATTACTTGTCAGTGAACAGTGTTCTGGTAATCCATGACCTTTAAGCCTGAATGCTTAACAAACCACAAAGTAGTCTCTCTCTTTTCCGCTCTTACCACTCCTGCAAATTAAGGTGTGGAGGTAGCTGCTATTTTTCCTGATTTCCTGAGAATACCATTTTGCAAATAAGACACTTTAAAAAAGTTTTTCCTTGCAAACCACCCACTACTATAAAGTTCCATTTCATTGCTCTTCATATATTAATAATAAAAGCCTCTGGGAATCATGTGGTTACTAAGGTTAAGATAAATGTGTGTTTGGGATGTGTGCAGATTTTCTCCATTTTGCTGGGTTTGCATTTTCATTCTTTGGAAAACAGACTCTTTCAGTTTCCTTTCTTGTGTTTTAAAATAAACATTTCTCTTCTGGAATGTCTCATTAAACTTGTAAGCATATTGAGATCTCTTATAAAAAAATGTTAACATTCATTTGCCTTACAAATTGGAGAAAGTTTATTTAACAGGGCAAGGCTCAGGCTCTTTTCCTGGGTAATTCATACATTGGAAGGCCAAATACGCCTTAATAATTCTCAATGTTTTGTTTGATTATGGTTCAATAAGCTTATAATCAGACCAACTAAACTGTGTTGTGATAATTAATTTATAGATGTCTTGATGAACTTTAATTTTTTTAAAATTTATAATTACTAACCATTTTCAGCTGGTACTTTTTTGAAAAAGATTCAGGTTATTGAATGATGATGATGGTGATTGACACCAATGATGTAGGTCTAGAAATCTTTAGAGCACTTCATCTGCCTAGCAGCCTCGAACTATTTGAAATCCTAATTACTGTTAATTATTTTCATTTGGCTGTTTTCATTACTGTAGCTTGTTTCTTCTGTGTTTCCTCTTAACTTTAGAAAGACATTAGATGAGGGCCTCATATAACTCCTTAATGACTTGTCAGTAAACTACTGATAGCATTTGTAATCCCATGATCTCCACCTGTGCTCTGAACTTGCTTCTTACCACACCTCTGAGCAGCAATTTTGAGTGCCAGCGTCTGGGAAAAAGTCTTGTAGCTGTGATTTGGCAGTGGGTGCTGGCTGATAACTGAAAATAAATGTGGGGCATGGTTTTAATCAGTGGGTTTCAACTTCAATAAGTTAGTGTGCTAGGTATCTGTCGGGTTTCACATGAGTTTCTGTTCCCAGTGATTTACCCATAATCATCTTTACAGGTGATGGACCATTACAGGACTCGTCTGTGTACAATCCATGAATCACAGTTTCAGTTCGAGTGCCTTTAATGCATCTCTGTCAAATTACAGTTTGATTTAATAGACAGCCTGCCTTCCAAGGTGTCTTTTTAAGATGGGAGATTTTAGCATGGAATTCCTGCAGTTGAACAAAGGAATATTATTGAACTTTGACTGTGTTTCATTAGAGCAAAAATTCACTACGGCAAAGAAGGCAAAAATCCATGAGAGCAGTCCATCTAGGCAGGCTGACAGTCCAATGCTGGATCAGCTGGTGACAGGTTTTGACACCCCCAGAGAGCTTAATAGCCACAGCATTCCTGCTAAAATGGCTCACAGGGCACAAGAAGAAAGCATGCACTGGGCAAAAAGAAAGGACACAAGACCCTGGATTGGTGGAGCAGGACATGTGCCTCCTTCCACCCCAGTCCTAGAAGGGAGCTGTGGGGCAGTGCTGGAAATTGATACGGGCATCCTGTGACAGTGGGGCAGGGGCAAGAGGATGTGCAGAGCTTGCTTTAAAGGCTCAGGCTCTAAAGCAGTGAGGGGCAACCCATAGCTGCAGGAAACTGTTCTGCTATCTCTCAGCCATGCATGCTGGCCTGGCAGTTGTCCTTGCTCAGGGCCCCAGTGAATGGATTCAGTGCAACAGAGTGTTGAGGGACCTCTCACTGACAGTTTTCCAGGGCAAATTCTTCAGTTCATTTCCTGAGACTAGCTGTGCTCTGACAGCTTGAAGTCCTGTGACAAGATCTCCTGACTGTTGTGTTGTTGACATTGATGTGCCCTAGAAATTTCCAGCTTTGTATACTGCATGGGCACAACTGTTCAAAGGCAGCCTAAGCCAAGGAAAGCGTGTGTTTTCGAGGTGCAGGGCATAGTGTTAGGACTCAGGAATTCCTCACTGCTAATTTTGGCTGACACATAACTCCCCCTGTGTCTTTCCATGAGTGTGGATGAAGCCAAGGGGACCTACTAGGGGGTCACTGCTTCCAGGCCTTAGTAGCTGCAAACGGGACAGTGTTTTAACATCTATGATATAGGTGAGGAAGTTGATTATCGAAAATCTGTCCTCAGGAATAGCTACATAGAAAAAAATACTTTTTTTTTTTAAATTCCCTTCTGTAGATAAAATTTAAGTTAATACTGTTAACTTTAACTTATTTACAGACCCCTAACTGTGGAAAGTGTGGGGAAATCTCTGTCATGATCACCTTACTCTTCAATGTTAAACAGTGGAAATAAAACTTACATGTCCTTCTCTATTTTTAGTCTCTCCTCATAGCATGTTCTCACGAGTGCTCCCACCATCAATCTTTGCCCTTTCCCCATGCAGTCAGTCAGCAGGGTATCGTCTTACTGTGTCACGCTTTATTGCCGCTGCCCGCGGGCTGCGTGTGAGCCAGCTGCACGTGGAGATTGGCACTTCTGAGGAAGCTGGCTGGAAGCACAGGTGAGCTCGGTATGGATCCTCCACCACCCACCCAGGGCCTGGGGAGAGGACTGGTGCTGGCAAGGTGGCCTCCTGCCAGCTCTGAGACTCTGCTCTTCTGCAGGGATATCAGAGAGGAAAGAAATCAATCACAAACTACATGTAGTGACAGATTGTGTAGAGCAGACAGGTTACTTTGGCTGCTCCCGTTTGGAGCATGGCTGGCTGTCAGTGCTGGGAGGTCTTCTCCATGTCCTTTTCCCTTGATGGCAGGGTGAGTGAGAGTGAGTGAGTGCTCTCCAACCATGTCCCTCCACATGTCGGTGTGTCCTTTGTGCCAGGCCTGACACACCCATTTCCCGTAAGGGCAGAGCTTTGCTGCTGCTGACAAGTGGCAGTCTTAATGCAAGGTACTAGGGATATAAAGCAAATGGAGAAGTGGGGGAGGAAGCACATGGAGTGCAGGAGCTTTCTGCTCACACTGCTGAAGGGAGCAGAGGAGACTGTGTCTCCAAGTCTGCGTTGCCGTCAGAAAGACCCTGGCTTAGGCCATGGTCAGTGGCAGGACCATGCTGTGCCTTACTGTGCATAGCCCCAGGTAGGTGCTGGGCTCTCACACCTGTCCATGCCTTTGGCCTATGTGAGGCTTTTCCAGCTTCAGATGTCTTAAAAAAAGAAAAAACCCAGCAAATACCAGTAAAAGCAGAAAGTAGAAAGACGTGCTCACAGTAATTTTCTTCTTTATTTAAGTTCCTGGGTTTGCATGTAGTGAATCTGTATGGTGGACAGTGCAAGCATTTTTTTAGGTTTCAGTCAGCCCTAGGACTCATAACCAAAGGAACCAGAGCAAGAAAGCAAGGTATGCTTAGTTTACAAATGCACATTGCCTTTGCAGAGCACAGCAGTACTTTAAATAATTGAAAAGAGCTGCAATGAGCTGCCCTGACCAAAATTCATCATCCTTGGCCACCTGTTCTATGGACAGCATGCTATTTTTTGAACCACAAGGCATTCAGAGTATGCTGCTATACATGCTGGATAAATTAATAAATAAAATAAATAACGGGGAAAAAAGAATAGGAAAAAAACCAGGCAAAAGGTGCATTGGTACATATTAGTTACCTACATAATTAGCAGAATAAGCACTGGGAAGCATTTTATAGTGCCTATTCTAGTGTACATCTGTTGCCCAACTTTTTGTTTGCAAGTGTGTGGCTAGTTTGGGCAGTTCTAGCCAGCAGGCTACAAATAGGATCCATTTGGGGGCATGTTTTCCTTCTGTCCTGCAGCCTTTTCCTCCCAGTGGTGTGGAAGTAATGCTTAGGTGGCCAAGGCTGCTGAGCTTTTTCAGTGGTTCCTCTTTTGCACAGCCATCTGATTTTGGCCAAACACATCTTTGGTGTGTAGAGGGGAGTTGGGCGAAAATATGTCCATGACTATGGTAGAGTACCTAGGAGTAAAAACTACTTTATTAGCAGCACAGATCTAGGGGGTATCAGAAAACTGAGGGTCTGAGTGATTCTTATGGCACTGCCTGGATCATGTCCTGCTTGATTTAATACTACCTATCCCTCCTCTGTCTGCAACACTCCTAGAAGCCATTTAAGTTTTGATAAGTACCCGGTTATAAATATTTTTAGGTCAGAGACTGAGGTTTTTCGATGTAAGTCCTCAGCTCTTGAACCCAGGGTGTGTTGCTGAAATCAGAGACATACGGTAGCTTTGCTTTCTCCTGCAGCTTGCTTAGGTGTTGGAAGGCAAAGTTTCCTAGGGGGTAGAATTCTTTTTTTCTTCTTTTTTTGGCATTGATATTTAGTCAAATTTTCAGTCTTGTGTGCCTGCCTCTTGGCAAAGGTGTACCTGTGCAACTACACTGCTCTTTTAACAGTTTTGCTTATCTTTTATACATGCACACTCCTGCCCTGTAAAGAGATTACTAAGAACTTATATAGTATATATGTTTCTTGCAGAACAGGATAAAAATTGATTCTTGTTTTACAAGGCAGTGGCCTTTACCCATTTTTTTAGAATTACTATGTTAATATTAGCATTAACATTACCCCTTTTAATGTGTAATTATCACATTGCCACAGTAATGGCTGATTTATACTATGGTCTGAACAGCAATAGCATATATGATGTTTTTATAGTGTGTGTCTGTGTTCAAAGGAAAACCTGTGTGGCTAGATGAAAATGTCCCACTAATTTGCGTTTGGTTTCTAAAGTTTGGTCATGGAAAACATTAATCGATATGTGAAAATAATTTTGGTCATTTTGTGCTTTTCTTGACAGTTTTCTCTTATTTCTAATTCATACAATAATTTTTTTTTTTAGCCTCTGACGTTAGTGTTTTCATCATTTTATTCCTCTAGAGATCTTTTTTTTTTGTGATTGTGGAGGAGACAGTAGGCAGGATATGCAATTTCTAGCAGACATTCCTTCTGATGGATTTGGCATGATGAAAGACAAATGGGGAGAACATCAAACCCAGCAAGGAAGGCAGGGCAGTCTGGCAAGACTCTCCTAGTTTTTGGAGAGTTTCAAGGAAAAGGGAGGAGAAAATTGTGCAATACCATGAGAGCAAACCACAGTCCATAAATCAATCTAAGGAGACTGACATTTGTGAGGGTTTCATTTCTCCTATAAAGTAAGCTAAATGTTTATGCCATAACTGCAGAGAAGCAATAAAAGGCAAAGGTTATAAACAAATCATTTGGTGCCGACAGAGGGTTCATAGATGCTGACAAGAAACAAATAAAGTGAATAAGGCCGGTACTCTGTTCTGATAAATTTCATTGATTTCTGCACCATGTCGTTATGTTTGCAGCCTGCCCTGTTATCTTGTAGCTCCAAACCTTTCATTATGGCTCCAGATGATAACAGCTGTTGATACACAGCAGTGACTGCCATGGGGGTAAAGTACCATTTGCTAAGAAATAATTAGGAAAAGCCCCACGTGTGGGTAGCTTTGATCTGCCTGTGGTGTTGTCCTTGCAGAGGACATTATATGCCAATACTGCATCTGTTTCCGGGACGAGTTCATGAAGCCTTTATGAGAGCACACGTGCACTATAAAGCAGTGTAATCAGACAGGTCCCACTGGCTGAGTCAGTGCAAGCAGTGTGCTGCTGTGCTGGGCCTGGTCTTCATGACAGCACTGTGTTAAGACCGTCCAATGTCCACCTTTTTCACAAAAACATGGATACCTGGTGCTTTTTGCTGCTGTGACTACTCTACTGCCAGTGCCACACCAGGCAGTTTGTGTCTACCACAGGTATCTGCTTACACCAGTAACAGCAACCTAAACATGTCTGTAGTTTCAAGTCAGCGATATTGACAAAGACAGAAAGCTAAACCAGGAAAGCAGTCCCCAAATCGTGTCATTTCCTAGCAGTGTGGGGTGGGGTATAAGGTAGCTCTGGATCCCAAGCGTTTTGAGCAAATAACCATCTCCCCTTACCCTAGGTAAGCACGAGTCCACCCAGCAGTTTCTGGTTTGTTTCTGATCTGAGGCTGGATGAAGAAGGGGGCCTGAAGCACAGTCTGAAGGAACTTTTAGCAAAAGAGAGCACAGACTGTGGGTGTGTGGTGTATATAAGCTGATACTGGCATATGTTACAGGAGTGCAGGAAAACTGCCAAAGCACCTGCAGACTGCTGCTTGGCAGCAACATTAGAAAGGTACCTGGTTCCCTCTTTCTTACTAATAATTGGTAAAAGACTGAGAAGAATACGTATATGTGAAGGAAAATGGGGATAAGAGGACAAAAGGAGCAAAAACCAGGTTGTGCATATAACACTGTCTACAGTACTGGAAATAACTGTGGACTATTTGTTATTCTGAAGAAACTCAAGCTCCAGCTATGATGAGATGAACGAATTGGAAAGAAACTCCTCTTTATTCATTAAATGTGCTGTATGGAGTTACGTATTGTAAGATTTCCATTCCTTTGCAGCCCAGCCTTGTCATATCAGCTCAGGGTACTGCAGTGCTAAAATGTTTTCAGAGGATCACAATTCCACTGAAGCTTTTCTGTTCTTTGCTTTTATATGATGAAGATGTTTATTTGTGGTCTGAAAAGGTTATTTGTTTAATAGTATTACTGGAGAAGCCCTGAATATATAATCTGCTTCTGCCGTTGACCTAGTGTACTGCTTGCTGCAGTCCTGTCTGCCTCACCATCCTGAACCTTTTTACTCTTCTGCAGCTTCTGAGTATAAATAAGAAGCTGAAGACAAGTTCAGGGAGCCTGTAGATGTGGTTCCAAAGACTTCCTGCACAAATATATTTCAAGGACAGGTGTGGGCTCTCAGGCTGCTGTCAGCCAGCAGAGCAAGGTTGGATGCTGTCACAGGAGAGGTGACATGGCTCTCCAGGGCCCTCCCTACTGCCACTCATTGCTCTTCTTAAGGACACTGAGGTTACCTTGGAATAGACTTATTTGCTTTCCCCTGGCAAAAAATATTGAGTTTTGGGGGTGATGAGGGGTACCTTTAACTGGAGGTGATATCAGAGTGTGGATTATTGATAGGGGGAAGGGACAGGAAATTCTGCTGATACCTAAACCTGAATCTTGGTTACACCTCTGACTTTGCTGATGCTATTTCAGTTGGACAGAAGGATATGGGCATGGAGGCTTAAACACTGTAATTCTTAACCTTCCTTATGAGGACATCTAGAAACTGAAAGTCAGATCCTTGGTTGATTCAAACCCTTTGTCTTCACAGAATTAACACACAGAATAAATCTTGGCCAGTGTATATGTTCTATAATACCTTTTTCTTTACGACTCTGGAACACAGTTACATCTTAGAAGTTTTCATGGTCTGGTTGGCATTTTGCAGGGTTCCTTTCCTGCAGCACCCTGGAATGCTGTGTTGCTTTTGGGAGGTTGCCACACCACATTGTCTAGCCACAGGCTACAGGATTTTATTTATTTTTATTTCACATTGTTTCAGCTGTTTTCACTTTTATTTCCATACTCCAGCAGAATTTCTTAATGAATGTGGCAGCACATCAGGTTTCTTGTCTTATGAGCTGTAGTTAGTTAGCCTGCTGGATTTGTTTGCCCTTATGTGAGAATTTTAATACTGTAGCAGCAACAGAATGAAAGGTGACATTGAGCTCTTATCGAAGTGAGGGAGGAGGTGGGAAAGTTGTTCTCCCAGAACACTGCTGATCTGAGCTTTTTCTAGCTGTCATGTTCTTATTCAAATAAAGTCCCTGGATGAGACTATCAGTCTTGTAAGTGCAAAAAGAAATCTCTGCTAGAGTATATAGCAATGTAATTTGCAGTGTAACTCTATTCGTGGTAAATTGCATGGAGATAGATACATTGAAATCTGTTTTCTGCATACTCTGCATTCTTTGGTAACCACGATTTTTTTGAGAAGTAATTTATTCGGTGGTTGCTTTTATGAGCCTCTGTTGCTTGTGTGCTTTCTGTTCTTCATTATACAGTTTTTCTGTTACTAAGACTGCATTAAATGACATTCTTCATCTCTTTTACATTTCTTTTGTCTTTGAGCCAGCCCAATGATCAATTAAACTGTCACTGTGAATGAAATCTGAAAACATTTGTTTATCAGTAGCAAGAGAAACATTGGCTGTCCCATCTAAGAGGTACAACTTAGCTTTCAGTCTTTTGTTATTTTCTTGGTTTCAGGGAACAGGTAAGTACTGTTACTGTTCATAATAGAGTGACTGTTCACAGAGGGGCTGCTGAAGGCTTTATTGTGATAATAAGGTGAAACTGATATGAACAGACTCATCTCGTACAATAAAACATAGCTCTGTTTACTGATCTAGAAAAGGAGGAAATGTCTGAAGACCTCCCTCTCGTTTCTCTTGTAGGATTACCTTGACTGTATCACTGATCAGACCAAGCTCTCCCTGGGAACAGAGGAACGCTCGGCCCTGTTTGGAAACATACGGGATATCTACCATTTCAACAGGTAAATTCATATTTAACTAAATGAAAACAGGTCAATAGCCTGTGTTAACGAGAGGGAGCAAACCAGCCAAGTAGACTTTTATCACTTTAAAATGGCCAAGATCTATAAATTGAGAAATGATCTAATTTTAGTTCTAAGCAAAGTTGGTTTGCTGAGACCAGATTTTTTTTAGCTGTTTATTTGATTAATCAAGTGTGGCCTCCATTTACATTTTTTGCTTTTATGCTGGGTATTTACATGAATGTAAGCTTAACCTGCTCTCTGCCTTAAGTGAGCATAATGCTAGACCACTGTAAAAGAAATTCTTGCCTTAATGAAGAGATGTTTTATCTCTACTATATCGGCTCCTTTTGTGTACCTATGTACATCACCTAGATCTGGCTTTTGTTGTATTTTATGCTACTAGGTACTCCCTGAATTAATTTCTCTAAGCTGTGTTCAGGTACCTTTCCTTCATTGAAGTTTTCTGTTCAGTATATTTCCAGCCTTCTCTAAAACTCTGCAGATGGGATTCTAGTGTATATTGGGAGCCTGAAGTAAAATTTCTTGCTTGCATAGCTAGTGCCACATTGTGTGGGATCTCAGTATCTGCAGTTTTAAGAGCATGCTACTGCTACTTTTGTCTGCATCCTCTGCTACTATAAAAATTATTAACTTATTCAGCATTTAAGGAAAACCTGTATATTCAACCCATGCAGGAAATATATTTACATAAAGTTCTCACATCTTTTATATCCCAATACTCCTGTAAAACTCTCTTAGCTTTGCTATAGTTGACAAGACATGTCCCAAACTACTGTGTTCCTTGAAGAACAACAGATAATTTAATCAAAAGAGGATTCCGAAGTGCAGCATTTGTGTCAAAGATCATCTTCAGTGTTTTTCCATCATCATGGGAAGTTGCTTTTAAGGGCTTTAACTGCTGGGATTGCTGTTTAGGGTCAAAGGAAAGAGTGAGAATGGATCTATTCAGAATTTATGGACAAAGATGAAATCTAAAGTCTTTTCCTGAAGCTTAAAATAGCTAGTGCAGGGTAATGGAAATATGCTGAACTAGAAAGCTGCTGTGTCCTGCTTCAGCTGCAACAACTGACTTTACTGAATGTTTAACAGCTGGAAAATACATAGTGGAAGCATGCTAAAACAGGCTCATGGACTGTTTTAGAGCCATGAGACAATGATTGTGAGCTTACAGATTCCCAGTGGTCACAGAATGGAAAAACATGGTCCTGGCCATTATATTTTCTGATCCTTCAAAAGCTAGAAAAATGACAGACTTGATAGCTAGGATGCATTTATGTCAGCTTCATTGCAAATATTACTTACTAAAAATACTTTCAAGTAAGATCAGTTGTTATACAGAATTACTAAGCTGTGGGAAAAAAAAATTGCAGCAGTTAAAAAAAAAAAAGCAGTTTTGGGCAATTTTAGAGATAGATATGTTAGAATGGTTAAAACTCACTGGAAAGTTGTCCAAAGCCTCTAGTAAATTACTAATGTATTTCAGGCCTTCTGATAAAAAGTTCTGCTTGGAAATTGTGAGTTCTTAAAACTGAACACTCACTGTAGATCCCAATATAGCTTCAAGGATTAAGTTTACTCCTGTGTGAAATTTGGCATGTGGTTTCTGGATCCTAAACATACACTGGAGCCTTTTTATTTATTCTTAGCTTCAGAAAAAGGTGTACTTGGCAGTTCTATGTTAGTAGTTTCAGATGGTTTTTGTGAGCATTTTATAGATTCAACATTACCTTGTTTTTCTCAACTTTGAATTTGACTGTTAATCAACAATCAAAGGTTTCAGTCTTGGGGTTTTTTCAGACTTGCAGATCTGAGAAATTTCATTTCAGTAAATGGGATTTTCTCTCAGCTAAACTACCTAGGATTTTCAGGTGTGGCAAAAATGGTGGTCATTATGATAACTGCTAGTCCTGTGATTATGATCTCTTTTTGAAAAACTATTTCTTTCTGAGTATCATGGTGATAAGGTCTGGCTTCTTCTGAGGAAAAGCCATCATAAAACCAAAAAATCAAAGCATCTTAAAAGGCATTGTAATAAGACTTTCATTCATTTGACTTGAAAAGATGACGAATGCACTGTATGCAAAATTGTCAGTCTTTATGCTTCCCTCTCTCATCTCAAAGGAGTTAGCATTAGCTCCCGATTATGTTTGTACAGATTCAGATTTTCCCAACCCATAAAAGCCCTAGCTGTATAGCTCAGTACGTGGTCTTAAGTGGCACTGGCACCTGTGTCATGCTTCAGTCTGAGTCTTGTTAGTGATTCAGCTGAAGGAGCACAGGGTTCCTCTGACAGTGCTTGCTCGTGCTCCCTGCCTGCCTGGCTGGCACAAGCCAGCTGCAGAGGCCAAGGACTGTGACCAGCAGAAAACCTCTGGATCTTCAGGTGAACAGGACCAACACTTTTCTCCAGTGTTTTTTCTGCCTCCTGCCAGGTACTTAAATGTAGCATATAATAATAGCCCTGCTTTTTCACATGTCAGCTCGGTGTTACAGGGATTTATTTTAGATTTTCAGGATGCCTGAGCATGACAGTTTTACTGTTTTTACGGTGGCATACTGCTCTTGCCAATCCTGTTCTTACCAGCCAGATGAGACAGAAGAGTGTGCAGTATAGGTCACAAACTCTTTCAAAAACAGCCCTTACACTACGGGCTTGTGCTGAAGACACAAACCACTAGTCTGTTTACCACACAAACGTGGACTCATTGCATGAATATATAAAATCTTTAAGTGTTCCTTTTCTGTATCGTGAAGGAGAAATGACATGGTTTTATTGGAGACCAGTAGGAATAAAATGACAGTCCAGGTGCTACGTACTCTAAGCTGTCAGGACAACGTCTGACTGCCAGACAGCAGGAATCCTCTGAGCCTGTTTGACATGTTTGATGTAATTTCCAAAATTCATATGTGATACATAGTCAGTCAGTATAACTGATGGCTGTGGTCACCATTGCTACAGCTTGCTTCTTTTGCTGATGTAAACGAGCTTCATGAGTGTGGCGTATCAAGCAAGGGTCATATTTTTATTCCCATTTTGATGAAGGGAGAAATTGAGGTATAGAGGTTAAATTGCCACTGTACAAAGTGGCTTAGTGACCACTGAACCTAAGGTCTTTGCCTGTCTTTGTTCCTTGTGACTGCTTGCTGATTTCTCCCTTTCCTTCCTCCAGTAATTAGAGAGGCAAAGAACAAGTCAGGAAACTCTTCTGGTTTACTGGTTTTTGTACATGCAGAGGGAAATTGTGTCTGCTTACAGGGGAAAAGGGTCATTCCCTAGATGCAGGCATAGGAACTCTTAGGCAAAACTTGTTCAGGGAACCAGCTGTGAATCGGGAGAAAAGTGGCCCTAAATGGAAAATCATCTGTGGGAATGTGTGTGTAGGGGCAGGGGGGGAAGCAGAGGGGGAGGAGAGTCAGGAGAAGAAGAAAATTCTGTTAGAGA
Organism: Pachycephala philippinensis; assembly: GCA_013397055.1. NCBI lineage: Eukaryota > Metazoa > Chordata > Aves > Passeriformes > Pachycephala > Pachycephala philippinensis. The sequence continues at coordinate 1,147,268 of VWZT01015009.1, forward strand.
ACAATTTGGCAGAAAACTCAGTTTCTTCTCTCATTTTTCTGAGTACACCTTTCAGTAAGACTGAAAACTCTTTTGATCAAGGAGATACCTTTGAGGTTTTCTTCTTCTGCTTGAACTCTTTCACCTAATTTGCTTTCAAGAACTGAGTTACATTGAACAGCAAACTGGCTCCCTTATTGCTTTGCTCCTGTTCAAATGAATTAATTTTCTCTTTGGCATGTCAAAATTATAAAATCCTCTCATGTGTTGTTTTTATGCATGTAGAACATGTGTGTATATATATATATATATTCCCTTCCAGAAAACTTTTTTCAGGCTAGCCAATTTATCTTGAATGAAGAGACACACTAAAAGTAGACTAACATTCTTCTTGTATGAGAAATACATCCCCAGTTCTCACCAATATTTTTCACAGAAGTTCATCATCTCCCTTGGTCAAGTAAAGCTTGTAGAACATACGTCTTTATAGGACAGTGCATGTGCTTCAGTAGCTTTTAAATTTTCTTAGTTTTATATCATGTTAGTTGATGTACAAGCTACACAACTGTCTGACTGCACCACTATGATTTTTGTAAAAGAGCAATCAGTCACAGAATAGAAAGTTTGGGTTGGGAGGCACCTTTAGAGGTCATCTAGTCCAGCCTCCTTGCAATGAGCAGGGACATCTTCAATTAGATCAGGTTACTCAGAGCCCCATCCAACCTGGCCTTGAATATTTCTAGGGATGGGACATCTCCCTGAAGGAAGGGGCTCAGCTTTGCTTAGCAGAACAACCAATCCATGATTGTCCTGACAACTTGAATTTTGAAATAGTGGGAATACCATTTCCTTATAGTTCTCCTCTGCCTGCAAATAAAAAGCCCCAGCAGCTGGGGGGAAGAGGGGCGTCAAAGGAGTTCTTGTTCCCTTTTTAGGACTCCCTGCATCATTAAGTGCTGCCATGAATGGTGCAGCACTGTCTGGTTCTAAATATACAGGTGTGTCTATTCCAAGGTGTGCCATAATGGTCTTACCTTGTCCTGTTCTTTGTTTTAGTGAACTTCTGCAAGATTTGGAAAACTGTGAAAATGATCCTGTGGCTATAGCAGATTGTTTTGTTTCCAAGGTAAGTCTGCAGCACCAGCTGCAGAGTGATATGGGGGAAATAAGATTAATTTATTAGCTTTTGAGACATAATTCTGATAGCTTTTGTAAAGTTAACCAAGAAAAGTCACCAAATCTATGGAAACGGAATGAATTTCTCTTAGTAATTGATAGGGACATGCCTCTGATTTGCATTTCTAAAAAATCAAGACAAAGGTGCCATTTTCTTCACTAAGTGTATCTGAAGTGGTGGAGCTGTTTATTGAGTTCATTTTTAGGGTTTGGTTTTTTCTTTGTCAGCTGTTACAGGGGTTCTCTTTGTTACTTCCATCTGTTAATGTGGGTGATCAAGTGGTACTCACCAGTTATGCCTTGTCAGCTTAAATACACCTAGAGAATAAAACTTGGCTGCATTCTTAGAAAAGGTAGTAACATTAACATACAAAATGTGGCCACATTGTTTCCTGAGAATTTTTCCTGAAACCCACAACTATACCTTTAATTTTCTTTTTAAATAGGATGGCCCAAAATCTAGCCTTAAGATTCAAATCTCATTCTCTCTGAAATGCTTTGAATTTTCTGAACATTGATCTGACACCCTGATTCTGTTGGGCAATACTGAAGCCAAAAATGTGAAATAAGGGAAATTGTTAGGTGCAGGAGAAGTACAAGGAAGGAGGTGACCTTCATTGTAGGAAATAGAGAGAGCCAGTCAGGGAGAAGAGGAATGGCTATAATGAGTAGCACAACAAGAGATTAAATAATTTGGGCTACAGATGATGCTAGTTCACTGCAGACTTCACCAGAGAATCTACCTAGGCCTTGAATCTGTAGAGCCCAACTGTGTTAAAAAGTAGTTCTATCTCTGTGGTATTTCTGGAGGAAGAGGGGTCATGTAGTTATTTAAATTTGGATAATCTCTCCATAGGTGTGTTTGCCTTTTTGTATTAAAAAAAACCAACAAAAAAACAAAAAGAAAAAACAAACACAAAAAAACCCACCAAAGAAACCAAAAAGCCAAGGCCTGTCATGTTCTATACTTTGTCCTTAATTCAGCATTGCCAGCACCAAGCACTCAATGTAGTAAGTCTAACATATGGATTTAGGATTAACTGGACCCCCCTCTCACTGTGGTCCAGTAATTTGTTTGGCACTGTTGTGACATAAGGGATTTTATAGTAAATTAGAGTAATGATACCAGCTAAGTGCTGCTGTTTTGCCAGGTCACTTGCTTCAGCTGAGTTTGAGAAAGTTGTAATTTATCTAGCAACTGGTCTTTTGTAAGCATTAAGAGACCTTAGTGTTGGCACCACTACTACAAAAGTAGGATGCATTTTTGCCCCACTGCAGTGGGGTTTATGGCATGTTGTTATTGCTACAGATAGCCTGGATTGAATTGAAGGACAGAGAGAATGGGATAAAGGCAAGTACAAAGTCCTGCTTCTGGAACAGAGTAACCCCATGTGCATGCTGGGTCTGGCTGACTAGGAAACAGCTTAACAAAAAAGAGCTGGGGTCCTGGTGGGCAAGAAGTTGTGAATAAGTCAACAGAGTGCCTGTGCAGTGAAGGCCAGTTGGGAGGCCTTCACTGTATTTACAGATAAAACAGTTTGGAGCTAGTAGATTTTTCTGCTGTATTTCTTGGTTATAGCTTGGGCTGCTGGGACTAGTCCTGCTGGGATGCAAAACAGAGATGGTGCAACTGATAATAAGAAGTCCAGGAAAAAATTGTGTTCTCATTCAAATTGGCCAAGTGAAAGGGCTTGTCTGGTAGACTTTCTGGTCATTAGTTCCAAAGCCCATCTGCATATCATTGCTTGTGCTTTTTGTTCCCTTGTCAAATGCTTTTAGCATTTGTATTATTGGCAGGCAACTGCCTGATGGCTCAGAAATTGCTAGAGATTGCAGTACTAACAGGCATTTTTTAGCTTCATCCAGACAAGTGCAAACACTTAAAAGCAAAATCAAACAATGCCAAAATACCCCAAAGTTCTGGTTTTGACTGTGAGGATTTCATTGCAGCAACGGCTGACTGTCTTAACAGACTCCAGTTGTCCATTCTTGGTTGCTTGTGTCTTCCCAGCACCGAGAAGTGGAAATAAAACTGCCTTTTTTGGCAGCATGTGCTCCTTCAGTCTTACGGGACTTTGGCCTTTTATTGTTTCATTGCTTCGAGTGCGTTAGATCTTCACTGTGAGTTCAGCACGCGGATATTATCATGCTGAAGTCATAGCTCACAGCCTTAGCTCATGGATGTAGCTCTGCTGGAGCTTCTTGAATGCTTCCAGTGGAACTGTGCTTAGGTTACACGAGCTCTGGATCTAGTGCCGTTTTTTCACCCTGCTGTGAATACTCCAGGTGTTGGGAATTTTAAGGTATAACCAAGTTTTCACTGTAGGTACGGTGTGTGCTTTTTGCACTCTTATGAAGCACAGTAACTGCATAGAGTAAAAGTTGTTTCTTTCTTAGGATTCATATGGAATCACACAAAGTTGGTTTGCATGTATAACAGAACAGTTACGGTTAAAGTAACTCTGGAGCTTGTTGAACTAAAATGTTTTATATTTGTGAAGACATCTGGGGAGCTTAATTTTTGAAGTTTTGGATCATTCTCTTTGAACTTTACTTTGTTATTTGGTTTTGCTCAATAAAATTTCTTGTATAGCATATAATACTTCCCTCACACAATCATACATGACTGTGTTTCCTGTGTATAACTTTCATGCTTGGGTAGTAAAAAGCCTTGTAACTTTTAAGGGAAAGGATTATCAAAACACGCTTTAGCGTACTTTGAACAAAACCACATAATTGTGGATTTGAGTCTTTATCTTAACATCTTTTGTGCTGAGTGCCCAAAGTAAATAGCCCCTAAAATGGCAGCTTTGATTTGGTAACAGACTTCAGCAATGTCTTTAGTCTAAACTAGTCAGTAACGTAAAACTCATTAACCAATGAAATAATGATGCAAAGCTATGACCTTATGGAAATGTAAATATTTAATAGCAACTTACAACATTGTATTGAATCCCTCTGCTTCCAAATATTTTAATACATTAATAACTCACAGGCAGATAGACACAAATGCAGAAAAGCCCACTTATTTTAAAATCTGCTATCCAATCATGAATTGCTGTCTTTCTGCCTCAAGACACAAATGGTGTGGATGGGTATTTGTTTAACAGTGTGGGATGGCTGCTGCATGGAAGTAACCTGCCTGTGAGGGTAGTGTTGTACTAGTTTAGTTTACACCAGTTCTGATCCTGCCTCTTTGTCTAGAAGAACTGTATTAACACTAGCATGTAGAAGTTATTGGAGACATTTTGCTGGTAACTGTAATTGGAGACTGATAAAAGGTCCCAGTGCAAGCTTAGCTATGGCTTAATTATTCACACAGAAGACTGTTTGCCAGTTCGGTCTTTCATTTTCATAGTAACAATGCCAGTGTTAATTAGAAGATTGACTTTATTATTCTACACATTTACATTTAAGTGAGTTGTTTTAAACAAGAGCTGAATTCTGGCACATTGCTCTTCTCACTCAGCACCCCAGAAATTCAGAACATATGTGTTCTGAAAGGCACACTAACAGCTTAACCAAGGGGAAAGGGAGAATTACTTTAATCTAGCATCTCATTAGTGAAGAGGAGATTCAGGCAATTGGCTTCAGTTTGCACACTGACTCCACTCATTTTCTCAGTCTCCATTTTCTTTTAAAGTGCCTTTTATGGCTATAAAAAAGCACAGTGCACCAAGAGTTGAGGGAAGATCTAAAATGTATATGGAGGAGATTCATAGTGAATTGATTGCCCTGCGAGGGACCAGTGTAACTATAGCTGGGGTCTGCTCACGCTTGGCTTTGCTCTTGGGGGTGATTTGCAATCTGTGGATGAACTTTCAGCTTGAGTCTCAGGTTTTTGCAGCTTCTACCACAACAGCTCTGGGCCCCCAGATTTAAACTGATCTCTGGAGCAATTCCAGTCTCTGTGCAAAGATCAGTTTTGATCTGAAGACAGTTGATGTGAACAAAACTATTTTCAAGCTGAGTAAGTTTAAGAATGTCCAAAGAAATACTGATGAGCATAGCTGGTGTTTTCCTTACGTTGTGAAAGTATTTGGGAAAATATTAAATCCATCTTAGCTCTGGTTTTTCTGTTGCTCCTGTAACTGAGCAGTGCAGTTTTGTCAGGATGAGGAAGAACTTCCCTTGGAAGTGGGTCTCCTGCCCACTTTCCCAACATGTTCACATGAATCTGGCCAAAGCCTGGGCAAGGTGTATGATGTTGATTCACAAGAGATCTGCAAGTTTGAGTGCGTATCAACAGTCTCATCCTGGAGGCAAAACACATGTCCTTGACTTTCTCCTGGCACTATGCTCGCATTGCTCAGTAGAAGTAAATGCTCTCTGATGGTTCTGTGTGGTGAAATGAGCTGTGGCTCACTGGAGCGAGTACACACGTAAGTGCAGTACGGAATTTGGTGTTATGTCTGTTCAAAAAGCAGGGATGATTATGAAACCATTCTTAAGGTTTAGAGGTATCGAGGGCATAAGAAACTAACTATTTTTTTTTTTTTTTAAATACAAATTTGTTCCATTTAATAGCTAGACTAAAATTCTTTAAAAACCAAAGAAAACCCCAAACCCATTAAAAGTAGTTCTGACCTTGTGTAAAAAAACCCAAAACCAAAAACCAAACCAAAGAGCGAGAGTGTGAAAAGGCTCCAGGGGATTTCAGACATGCTTTTGATTTTGAGGGGAATGTGCACACAGCCTACTCTGTAACCCTGAAGTGTTTGGCCTTGTTTGTTTTACAGATAGTGCTTTCATTGGTTAAAATTTCACAACAGATACTCTTTTCCTTTTTGTTTGAAAAGCAGAATAATCATGTGATATGAGCAGAATATATACATAAAAATAAATTGGCTCAAAATGTTCTTCACTCTGCTTATGAAGTAGTTCTATAAATTGTATTATTCTGTTATCATGGCCATGGGAATATCTTAAAATTTATACCAAAATCCCCTAAACGAAAACTTTGAATTAATATATGCATATATAAAATAAATTACATTTTTTCACCATACTGAATTTCACTTTAGTGTTCTCTCTTAAGCACCCTGGCTTATTATGAGTGCTGGCTAGTTTGGTATTGACTGCCAAAGAAAATTACACAGTGTAATATCTGCAGCTCTCTGAGGTTTGTTAAATCTTCATTTTGAGTGGAGGGGGTTTGGAGCTGTGGCTGAGATTCCAAGCATGGACATGAACTGGCTGTGGCACAGGCTCACTTTCTCTGTGTGTGGATGCAGGGTGTAGGTACACTGCCACAAAAACTAGCTGTGATGACAAAGTCAGTTCGAGTGTGAAAAACCAAGCTAGATTGTTTAACTGTATTTGTATCAAGACTGTTTTTAGTTGGTTTGTTGGCTTCTAAGAGAAGAGCAGTGCAATAAGCTTACAGCCCACCAGTGAGTAAATGGGGATCACAATCCCCTGGGGAAACATTAATTAGGAGTTTGCTTGAGTTATTTTCCTCAGAACAGTGAATACAGAAATACAGTAAGACATACTGCAATGAATTGCAATGACTTGCACTCATGCAGAGGAACATCTTACTTTATGCAGGGTCCTTATGGATCACTGCTCAGTGCAGAGATGAATGGCACAACCTGCTCTACCCCCGGGAGAGGGGGACGAGACAAGTGCTGTTGGAACTGGCAAAGGGCACTGCCTGAGATGGCTCTTTCTGATGAATGGCTGAACGAAAAACAACCAAACCCCAACAGTGAGAAACAAAAGCCACAGCCTGTGTCAGCCCTCTCCCCAGGGGTGGTGCTCCTCAGAGCACTGTGCCTTCTGTGAGTGCAGATGTTTGGTCTTGCCATTCACCAGCAATGACCCCTGGGAGACAGCCCCTCATGGAGCACAGCTATTGTGCTGCAGAATGCTAGAGCCTGTTCTGAAGATGCTTTGAGTGGAAATTGGGGTCTTATTTACTGCTGGAGGATTGTGTTTTATCTGTCTAGGGTGTAGGAAAGAAAAAGTGATTGATATGGGGAGCACTTTGCCATTCTGCTGTGCTTTCTTAGCCTTTAGGACTCCAGTAAGCTGCAGAAATTGTGTCTTATTTGGAATAGAAGTTCATAGGCAGATGTGGACTTAGAGCACATGGGAATATTTCTGGTAATCTGTTCTTGCATGGAATTAAATTATGATTATTAAGAAAAAATCTTAAGCCAGGGAGGAAAGAAATGAAACTCAGACTTTAGCTCTGAGAAGCTCATCAGCATTAAGTCTGAGCAATTTCAATGTGACAGGCAAGTGTGGAAACCCACCCAGATCTAGTTACAACTTGTTGGGGTAATAGCTGTCTGCTTTCACATAATTTACTTTTCAAAAAAATCGCTTTTGTGGCTTCTAATTTCACGCTTAGACTGTGCTCAAATGTGGAAGTATTTATAATTGCTTGAAAGTGGCACACCAAACATAACCTGCAAAAGGTATTTCTCCCAGTAAATATGCCAGGTACACGGTGTGATTCTTGGGGTTGTCCTGGGCAGGAACAGGAGCTTGGATGATAGTGGTGGGTCCCTTCCAACTCAGGATATTCTATGATTGTATGATACAGGTGTGCTTCAGCACACAAAAAAAACCCTAGGTAAGTGCAGCCAGCTGTTTGAAGGAGGTATGTGTAGTGATGGTGTTTTGGTTGGGTTTTTGGTTTTTTGGGGTTTTTTTTTTTGAGATGCATAGATTTTCACAAGGTATCTTGGAGGCCTTGTTGCAAAGTCGCTTGTTTTATCGCTGTGTAGGTTTTCTTGGTTTTTCTTTCAAGTAAAGGAAAAATCTTCCCCCAAAAAAGATGAAATTAAATTCTGGTTGTGTTAGAACTAGTGAAAGATTCATTGACCAGGAACTGAAGGAGGTTTTGTCTTGCCATCATCATCTTTATCTTGCACACGTTAGTTGTTAGTTTTACAAAATCTCAATATATGCAAACTTTTCCTCCCTGTGCAGAGTGAAGATTTCCACATATATACGCAGTACTGCACCAACTACCCAAGGTAGGAATGATGTGTTCCTTTTCTTTCTTTGTCCCTTGGCCAGTTTGTGTAATGCAAGTTACAGCCTATGTAAAGAAAACAAAGTCAGCTTCTCCCCTTCTCAAACTGGAGGAATGGTCACAGAGTTTACTTTTTATGTAAAATAGAAAAAAAAATACAATAATTTAAAAAAATGCTTATCTGAAGTTTTGTTTTGTCTGTTCTTGTGGTTCATTGCTTTATCCTTCTTTAGAAAATGATGGTCTTATTCTGCAATGCTGCTTGTATAATTCCCTGTAAGAGAGACTGGTTGCATGTCAAGCAAAAACATAGCTGAATGCACAAGATAAATAAAAAAAAAGCCAAACCAAACAACAGAAACAGCAGTTATTAGAATGGGAACCTGCTTCCCCTTTTTACAAGCTAAAAAGGAAACAATTCTTTACTTTACCTACAGACTTATGGAAACAGAGTGTCTTAAAGCTGTATATTGATGTTTTCAGGTCTGTGGCTGTGCTGACAGAGTGCATGAGGAACAAGGCACTGGCCAAGTTCTTCAGAGAGCGGCAAGAAGCACTGCAGCATTCTCTGCCTCTGGGCTCTTACCTCTTGAAACCTGTCCAACGCATCCTCAAGTACCACCTGCTTTTGCACGTAAGAAATGTATTTAATTTAGGGCTGCTGCACGTCAGAGTTCCTGCCTCTGGTACAAGGCTTGGTGGTTAGAAGGGTTCTGGTTTTCCTTAAATGCTCTTCCTTTTGTGGGTATTTGATTTCTACGTGTGGAGACTTTCTGTCTTTGTCACTTCATACCATATGCATCTATTTGGAGTGGGGAATTTATGTAATTATTTTAGACACATTGAGTCAGTCTTTGCATCCAAATAATTAGCACTTTTTTTGAAAACTGGTCTGTAATTCTGAAGTTGTTCGGAAAATTCTTGTCATGATTAAACACTTCTGTACACAAATTTATTGTTCCAATGAAGAACAGTGTTTTTCCACATGTTGCAATGCTGGGGGTGGTTGAAAGAAGGACTAAATACATATAAACACCCTGACTGCTAAGAATTTTGTGGAGAGGAATGATGGAGGAAGTGGGAACTCTTTCCATATTCAGTGAATTGAGTTAAGCAAGTTTCGGAAATTCATGATTTATTGTTAACATTTTCCACATATGTTTCCTATTAGAGAGTCATGTTCTAGTGAAGTGTAAAGACACTGATCCTTATTTAAAATGCCTGGTGCTTTTCTACTCTCCAACTGTAAAGTAATGCCTAGTGTAATTCCATCAGGGTTTTGTAAGTGTGTAGACATGTTCTGTGTTGTAGGAAAGCCATTAAATGCTGTCTGAAAAGTCTCCTGTCAGTGTGCTGCGCTCTCTTTCTGTGCCTCTCTGCTCACACTGGCTGCTGCAAGTGTACTTGCTGCTAAACTGACCCCAAAGGCTTGACTTTGTTCGTCATCTTGTGTTAATCAAATTGATAGCAACGTGCATCAGTAACAAAGGCAGGAACGTTGCCTTCCAGTGATTGCGATGCACAGACAAAACAGTACAGATAAAAACACAGTATTGCGTTCGGCTGGGAAAGTTCACTTAGGAATAGGGGGACTCTGATTTTTTTCCCTTTGTCGTAGGAAATAGAAAACCACCTTGACAAGGACACTGAGGGCTATGACGTGGTGCTGGATGCCATAGATACCATGCAGAGAGTGGCATGGCATATAAATGACATGAAGAGGAAACATGAACACGCCATCAGGCTCCAGGTGAGTTCCCAGAGAGATTTTATGAGTGTTTGTGAGCTGGTTTTGTCAATATATATGCAATTAACATTTTTTAGTTTATCTTTTCTTTTAATCTTTGTCAGTCATAATTTCAACTCCTGTTGAGCATGCCTGTGGCTGTTTGATCTGGGAAACCATGGTCATAACTGCTGCAGGAAAATCTCAGACATCTCTAACCTACAAGCAGCATCCTGTAAAGCATTTATTTTGCAGTAATATGGAATTTAAGATAACTCTTCTTTCTTCCTTTCCCTCAATTGTACAGCACTGCTGTACAACCCTAGGGCATGGCTTTGTTCAGAAATCTTGTGGTTTCCGATTTCTTCCCTTTGTGCTGATTAATTTTGTTTTGAGGCATTTCTTTTGCTGATTCTTGTTTAAGTACTTTCCTCTCGGGTATTAGAAGACTCATTATCAGTTGCTTTGTGAAAAGCATAAACCTAGAAACATGATACTCAGAAAAACTCTAACTTTGCTTCAAATGAAGATTTTTTTTGGCGAGAAGAAACAAAAGCTACACCCTGAGTAAATTTTGGCATCAAAAGTAAGCTCTTTTATAGAATTTTTGCTCCCATTCTGTTTCCAGGTTCCCAGTGAATCACACTTTTATGTTACATTTTCAATATTTATATTGCTTTAAGAAAATTGGGGGGATTTTTTAGTTTATAAAAGGGAGTAATAAGCTTATCCCGTTTCAGTAATCCATGTTGTGTAATTCTTTGCCCATTTTTTTTTTCTTTTTAACATTAAATTAAATTTACTCACCCTTTTTGTGGTTTTGTTCTTTTTTTCTGTTTTGGGGTTTTTTTAACGATTGTTTATTTTTTGTGTTGCTGTTGTTTATGTGTAAGGAAAATTTGACAATGTCTTGCCTGCAGCAGGGTAACCTTTGCCACACATTGCTGGAAATGCATGCTAATAACTTTTAACAACAGTCTGCTATAAATCTGAATAATTATATTTGGCACTATATAGGGGTTAAATGCTTTTGGGGAAAAAGCTTTTTTTTAATTTATTGAGCTCAGCTGGCAAATGTATGGGGTTGTGGAAAATGTTTATGTTCATAGTTCCCCTTTATAAAACCAAAACCTGTTTCTGCAGCCATAGGGATAGGCCTTCTGTGGACTCTCACACTTCCATGTGGTCTGTAATGCTGCAAGTACTGCAACAGCAGTTCCTGCACAAAGTGTCCCTCGACAGTGGTGGACTTGATCCCTGTGCTGTATCCTTACTTTTTAAGTTCCTGGAGAGATCTGATGGAATGCAACTTTTTAATTTTTTTTTTTCTTTTTTTTTTTTTTTTTTAACAGCTGGCTGTATAGTCCAAAGTGGGGTGCTTTGGAGTTTTATTCCTGTAAATGCTTTAGCCTGCATTGGTGCTTCAAATGGAATGGGATGTTTTCCAGCTGAAAGCTGTATTAAAGTCTAATGTCCTAGAGGGGCCAACCTAGGATGAGGCAATCTGTCCCTGCTTTGCTAATGCTGCCAGGTTTAAAGTCTGATGGGTGTTTTTAAAGAGTTCCCTAGCTAAAGCTTTAGTCTGCTTTTATAATTCGATGTCCCATGCTTAAGTCCTATGTCATTGCCATTGATAGAAAACACAAACAGTTTAAGGAAACAGAATAGCCACAGCTAAGTGACACAGTCTTGTGAAGATGTTCTTAGATGTTTCTCCAACCTTTTTTTTTCTTAAGTAATAAATAAGGTGAGAAATATCTGTGGTATCTACACAAATCATTAATATACAAGCAAATATTGAGATGTTCAGTTGACTGAATCACTTGTCATCCTTTAGTCGTCTGAGAATCATCTCTTCAATCCAAACTCCTCACAGAAGTGTCTTCTGTGATGGGCCTAGGGGACACAGACATGGCATTATAATTCATTCAGTGGGAGACCACACAACTTCAGGAGGATACCCAGGGTGAGAGGGAAATGTTAAGAGGGATTGGTTGGGGACACAGAGGAGAGCGTGAGAGAGACTGATGACTGAATTACAAAAGATTTTCCATCTCTGGGAGCAAGGGGAGCAGAGGTTGTGCTCTTTCATTACAGGCTGCCCCAGGGAGGTCAGGGCTCTTTGCTGGGGCCATGCAGAGGCAGTAACCAGGACTCAGGGCATGTTTTAGTCTGGGCTTTGCAGTGAGCCTCCCAGCACCTGGCTGCAATGTTACACATAACCTACCAACCTCAGTACTGGTGTCTGGTGACTTTCCACTGTTGGATGCCAAAGATTATATAGGAGAGTGGGAATGGCCTCAGCGGATCATTTGGGTCTTTTGTTTCAACAAGATCTCTGAAATTAATTTTGGTCGTTGTTCTTTGATCTGTTGCAGGAGATACAGAGTTTGCTCACTAACTGGAAAGGGCCAGACCTCACGAGTTACGGGGAGCTGGTGTTAGAAGGAACGTTCCGCATTCAGCGAGCCAAAAATGAGCGCACATTGTTCCTCTTTGACAAGATGCTGCTAATAACAAAAAAGAGAGATGAAATGTTTGCGTACAAAGCTCACATACTGGTATGTCAGAGAGCAGGTGGCAGTGTGCTGTCTACAGGTCTCCCCAGTACTCCTTCGTGATTCACGCTGTTTTCTCTCTTCATTGCAGTGTGGAAACCTGATGCTTGTTGAAGTAATACCAAAGGAACCACTTAGCTTTAGTGTCTTCCACTACAAAAATCCTAAGATGCAACATACTGTCCAGGTATGACAGAAACCTCGCTGCCCACTGGGTAACCTGGCTCATGTCCATATACTGTTTATCACCCTGCATAGTGCAGGAATGCATTTTTCTCATGGCACCCAATTTTTTTTATCAGGCAAAGTCACAGCAAGACAAGCGCCTTTGGATTCTTCACTTGAAGAGGTTAATTCTAGAAAATCATCCTGCTAAAATTCCTGCCAAGGTAAAAAAACCCAAAAAAACAAGCAAGCAACAAAAAAACTCAAACAAAATCACAAGACACTTCCTTGTATGCCTACTGACCTAAAACAATCTTGTTAGCTGCAAGATGCATGCAATATACAGAGTTCAGACTCCAGGATGTTAATTAACATGTTGCTTCCTTATATCTTTAAAAGTTCCTCAGAATTAATGGGGAAGTTCCACTATAATTATCTGCAGGGCTTGGTATGGGAGTAGAAGAATTTAACTGGGTTAGCAGCATTTGCTTGCCAAGATGTAAGGGAGGCGCAATGTCAGAAATCTTGACTCTAGGAGCACATCTTAGCTTGATGCTGCCTATCTGCAGAGCACTGAGATGCACTAATTGCAGTACTGCAGATGTTTTTAATTTTAATCTGTCTTGGTTAGGTGTCGTAGCAGTGAAGCCACTGGCAGCACACCCTTCACTGCAACTCCACACACCCATCCTGAACCCCGCATCCTTAGCTGGGACATTTGGCCCTTTTTGGTGAGATAGCTAGCAAGCTTTATGCCAGAAAAAATGAGGCACTGATATCATATTCATAGCTATAATATCTCTGAATAAGGAAATGTCCTCCTCTTATTTACGAAATCCAATCTTAGAGCTTCAGGTGATGCCTCCCAGTGTAACATAAAGCACCCCTCAAAGGGGGTTAACCCTAGTCAGCTCTTGCCAAGACACAGCAGACACTGACTCGTGTGGAAACCAGATCTTTTTTCACACTGAGTTTACTCTTGGTTTTTCAGTTTCCCTGGCTGTTTTTTCACTCAGCTTTATGCTGTAATGGCTAAAAAATGTTACCTGTGACTGACATGCATTGTACTGTACTAACATGCATTTTCAACAGTGTAACAAAAAGAGACTTATGGGAGAAAAAAGCCCTAGCAGGTCCTATTGCTAATTCTCCTCTTACCTTTTTGTTCACAAAGTCTATTGAAGGTATAATGTTTATGCTAGTATCCATACTTACACTGTAAATACTCAATGCAGCTTATTAGGTTATTAAAAGAAAAAGAATTACAGCATGATCCCAGCCTTCGTATCAATTTTTTTTTAAATTTCTTATTCAATTTTGTGGAAAAAATGGGAAACCAAAAATATATTCTGCTCAGAGAAACAATTTCACTTGAGAAAGGAGAAGTCTAATGAAATAAATCTCTGAGGTTATCGGCACATTTTAAAATTTTTTTTTCTTCTGTCAAATCAGTAATTGCTTGTTGTGAGGCTTCTGTCTGCCCAGTTTTTGGAGAATTTAATAGTAGTCCACGTGTGACGCCTGGTGGAAAATTACCGAACTGCACCTGTAGAAGGGCGAGCAGTTTAGATGGGATATTTCAGTTTATTTTCTTACTTAGTAGCTGATATACTTCCTAAAACATCCAGATTTTTTTTTTTCTATTAAAAAAAGAGACAAATTTTAATCAATCAGGAGATGCTCTCTATCCTACATCAATCTTTCTTAAACCAAATTTTGACTTTTTTTTTAATAGCTGTTCCACAAGGAAAATCTTGAAGGAAGAAAGGTTTATAGCATTTTATACACCAACAACTTTAGAGTTAAAATTATAATACGGGAGTTAAACTATTTGGTAATGCTGCTAACCATATTTATTAGTTCCCAAATTAAACTTGTTGTTATTTGCATATAAGCTCACTACTGTCTGTAATTTGCAATAAAGCTTGCCCTGCTACTAACAGTTTTAACTTCTTCATTTGTTATTTTTTATCTTCCAGGCCAAGCAGGCGATTCTCGAAATGGATGCCATACGTAAGTTGGCTCTTTTTCACTTTTGTTTTAAAAAGTAATAAAACCATCTTCAAAATTTTGGCTTTAGCTGTTGCTTTCATCTGGGATGGAAGAAGGCCAGGCTTATGTTCCTTGAATTACGACCCTGCTGGAAAAGGCACAATTCGATGCAGATCCTTTAGAGTTTGTTGGGAAGGCTCTGACTGAGAAACTGGCAGTCAAACATGATGGTGGTGGATAAATGTTGCTGGGTTAGCCCTCTGGAGCCGGGCACAGCTACATGGGCAAAGCATTTCCATGGCTGCCTGGGTACCATCTACCTGCACAACAGCAGCACGTCTTGCTTGTGTAGCTTCAGGCTTTGATGGGGTGCAACTGTATTAGTCACAAAGGGAACATGGCACTGCCTCCAAAGGGAGCTGCCAAGGTGTGTGAGGTGCCATCCTTGTCACTCTCTTATTCCCTGTGCCTCTGCTTGTTCCACAGATCACCCAGGCTTCCACTATAGCCCTGAGGGAGAAATGAAATCGTCGTACCAGCCTAAGGAAGGCACTGCTCCTCACAGAGTGAGAAGGAAATCAGGTGAATAAACTCATTGACCCCCTAGATGACAAAAGGAAAAACAAGCAGGGTTGTTTTAGGGGTGGGTTAGGCTGGGCACATGGAATTGGTTTTTAATCTGCACTCCAGACAGATTTAGCATGGCACAGTATCTCTCAGATGTGGATGAAGTGTCTTATTAATCATTCGGGTTTTTTGTGATTTATTTTTTTATCTACTGTTTGCATTTAATTTAAGAAGTATCCATTTGTAATGGTGGATGCATAAAGAACAGTTGGTACACTCTAACAGATTAAAGAATGTATACGCAGGAAAGCCAGTCACATTATTTAAAACTGACATCCCCCCCACAGCAGTTATTATTGTCTCAGAAGTGGTTCCATCCTGATTTTGGTAGGCTTATTATTTCAAAACATGATTACTGTCTTTACTTAGTGTAATGTTTGCCTTATGAATAATAGAGAATTGAGAGGTGGTTTTGCTGACTTTGGGCTTTTTTTTTTCCTCCTAGCTCAAACATATATCCATAATTACTCTCAAAGACACTACACCAATGTCTTTGTAGTTGGGTGACTTCATATTGCAGTCACAATGTTCCCATCTTTGTCTCCTTAAAGACCTTTCCAATTTGCAGTGTGTAACATTGTGTATTGGGAATGACTTAAACAAAGCTCATGAGAATACTGATGTAATGATTTAACACACAGCAGCATTTGTGTCTGAGAAACAGTCAAGTTCTAATAGTTTGAGGTGTGTTCCTTTGTTTCCGAGGTGTTTGCACGTTTGTTGCATTGGTGTTGCTCTTCCTGTGAAAAGAACAACACAAAATACTGATCAAAGCACCTCCTATGTAATCTTTAGCTACTTACACTTTTTAAGCCCTTCTAAGATGTTGGTACCTTATGCATATTTTTAATAGAAAACCTCTAACACCTTAGAGCAATAACAGAGGTGACCAGGTCTTTTGAATGCAGGAATCTTAGCATGGGATAAAAATTTATGTGTGCCTTGATGTATGGAGGGCAGCTGCTATTGCATTAAGAAACAAATATGTTCTTTGGTAACAGCTGTAGATTGGACACTTCAACAAATACTTCTTTGTGAGGAAATTTAGTGATAAAGAAATTAAAATCTGGCTTCACTGCATGGGCTCAGAAGCTTAAATTTTTATATACATGTTATAAAAAGTTGTCCAGGATGCCCACAGCTTTCTTTGGAATGCCACAGTGGGTTAACATCTGTTGTCTTTTTCAGAACCCTCATCTAGAGCCCATAAAGTTCTGAAGTCAAATGGTAAGCTACTTTGTCTACTGTTTACTGACCTGGTGCTTCTGTACTTTGCAGAACAAGTAAAGACAGATTTTTTTCTCTTGTAACTGTCCCTAAATACATTAGGGGGGGGAAGAGGAATTTTGAAAAAAAACCCCGAAATGTTTGTGTTTAAATCTAATATCTGCTTTTCCACACTTGGTGTTTGGTCCTGTAAACATCCTAGGAACTGAACACACCGTCTTGGCCATTGTGAACAGTTCCTCATATCATAGCAGTGCTGCAAAATCAGGCCCTCAAGTGGAACTCTGGTAAAGCTCAGGCTGTCTCTGTTTTATCAGAGATCTTATAGTCTGTTTGCTCAATTGCTGCTGCTTTCAACCCCCTTTGGGGCATTAATTCATAACTGGGGTATTAGTGTGGCATTGAAATGGGCATAGATTGATACCAGTTTGATTATTCATTGATGTGTGTATTTCTGTTTTCAGATGTAAGTCCAGATATGCAGAAGGTAAGCCATTTCTTGTATTTCTTGTTTTAGCACATTCATATGACTTAGAGCACAGTATTTACTGGAGAATTTGCATCTTCTTGATTATGTTGACCTTGAGAATGAAAACAAACCCATAAATGTTATTTAGCATCTCAAATAAGATTACTTGGAATGAAAGCAGTAGAAATACAGCTTACTATTTTGGGAATATTTAATAAAGAAAAAATTACTGCTCCATATATTGTTGTGGTTTATAATACAGTCCAATCAATTACTAGTGCTATAGGATATTTTAAAATACCACTAGAATCAAGGAAGTGCTGTGTATAAAAATAGTGTTTATTCTTTGGATCATATTATCCTTGCATTTATTAAATAAGACTGGAAAGTTTCAACTTACTCTGAGATAAATATATATATTTACATATATATATATAATGATATATCACCAAACAGAGCAACAGAGCAGATGCATCTTAAGCAGATTGAAATGAGCATTTGTAGTTTTTACATATTCTGTAAGAATTTTTATTGAACTTCTCAATGCAGTTTGAAAGTCTCATGTTGAATTTCAGGTGTTAAGGTTTTATTTAGGACGGAATTAAAAAAGTGTGAGTGTGTGTGTTATAAATGGAGTCCATTATATATTACTTCACTGTCATGCCATAACACTGAAGCTCAGGATTCAATGGGAGTGGGGTTTTTTTGCATATATTTTTTCAGTTCTATATATTATGTGGAAAAGTACTGATTGTTGTTCTTATTTCTTTATAAATCTCATTTCAGTGCAGCTAACTGACTGTAGGTTAAACATTGCCTGTAAGTCTGATGTAAAGCAGGATCTTACTAAAATATAGAATCTCTATAAACTTCTAATCAAAGTTTCATGTTGGTTTTTTTTTCAAGCGGATGGGCATTGAAGGAGCCCTATTATCTCAAGCCACCAACCTAGGATCAAGTGAAGCCCTGCTGAATTCTAGGAAAAAGGTTTCACTGGAATCCAGTGGGCTGGAGAGCCAGTTTCAAGAGTCTATTGAACCAGCCTACAGTAGTGATCAGGATGAAAATCTTCAGACTTCTGCTACGGAACAGATTGATGCTGATGATGAAGAAGAGTCTGAACAGGTAGGGAAAAGGGGGGAAAAATAAAATAACTTTTTCCTGGGGAGAATGGAAGAAGGATTAAAATTATACGTAAAATGGCCATTAGGCAGGAACACGTTGCAGGTGTTTACAACTTTCTGTCCTTAGAAACATTTTTATTTAGGCTTCACCCAAGACTCTCCTGGATTTTACCAGAGAAGATGTAAAAGTAGCCCCTATAGAGAGGGAGAAATTCCCACTGCTTGAATGAGATTTTACTTAGTCCTTTGCAGTCGTCAAACCTGGTTCTGACAGAAAAGTTTTACCTGTTGCACACAACTGGATTTTCCTTGCTTCTTCAGCTGATGCCATGGGAAAAAAACCTTTTTAGGCCACATGCAGAGATAGTGCCTTCAAAGCAAGGACTTGAATGTTAAGATTCAGGCACTGCTGCATGTGATGGGATGTTTCTTGATCTGCAAGCCTCTGGCAGCAGCTATGAACATGTGAACTTGAATATGAGAAGTTTTGAGTAGGATTTCTGAAAATTTGAGTCTTTATCTGTTACTACAGCACAGATGGTAGTTTTTCCCACTCAGTGTGATGTTTCCACACATATGTAGTACCTTTGAAAGACTAAAAATCCAACTTGAAAATCTGCCTGTATTAAAGAATCTAGATTTTCAGTTTATTTGGTTTAGTTGATACTGAGGTCATATCCTTGTGTGGTTAATTTATTTAGTGAATTATCTAAAACCAGTTATTGAAATTCTTTTTGAAGCTGACTGTGCATTTCATCTGTGAAATCACACTATTTGCATTATAAATATTTGACAAAATAATATCTTGTACCAATGTAGTGCAGTGTCTTGTAATTCTCCCTCATGCCGACATAAGTAAGAATGAAAGAATGAGTAGGCACAAAAGAATACCAACAAAAAATGCATTAGTGGTTAATGCTAGATGTGGCAGTGATACTTTTACAGGTTTTCTAAGCTCTCATTCTTGTGGCAGTGCCCTGATGACTCATAAGCTGTTTCATCTCCCAGTGTAGATGCCTGACCTGTTCCAGCTCATAATAATTCCTCTGAACCAGACTATACAAAGAACTGTCGATTCATTGCCCTTCCCCTTTTTTTTTTTCTTTAAAATCACAGCAAAACTCACTGCAGAAATCAAAAGGGGGAAGAAAAAGACTTAATAGTCAAGCTGCTGAAAATGTTGAAAAACGGAGAAGTCTCAATCTCAATAAATGTGAAATGCAGGTATGTAATTATTATTTTTTACTCCTATTTTGCTATGCACCAAAGATATGTCAAAGAAATCTGTTTTCCTGAGGTTGGCAGACACATCATCATCTGTTTACATCATGTATTAATATTCATATCTATGATGAAAGACTGTTCTTTTGGGGGCTAGGAAAAACAAGTAACTAACCAAACCAATCAGCATTAACTTAAGACAAAAAGAATTATCTTTTCCTCCCTCTCCCAAACTCTGGCCAGCAATCTCCAAAGCATCCTTTATGCTGGCATTAGTGAGCATGTGGCCTTGCTGTAAATTAGATCTGGATGAAAACTTACACTAAAAACAAAAAGAAATTTTCAGTGGCATGTGCTAGAGAGCATAAGATTCCTTTCTGCTAGGGTTGTAGGCAAGGAAAGGGAGGAGAACAAAACTTTTGGCACAAGCTCAGAGTCAGATTAGCTTAATCCAACCGTGAAACTGCGGAGTTAGCATAAAAGGTTTAATCTAACTCCTGCCAAACAAATTTGCCTTTAATTACTCATGCATTAACATAAGCTACTGTCTTGTGTTTGAAGTAAGATGTTATTAAACACCAAGAGTGAACTCTGAGCCATGGTAAGGATTAGGAGGCAAAGTAGTCTGGCACTGCCACCTTGGCTCCCTCACTCTCTATTGAGAGAGAGCGCTCGCCCTGCCCATCTCCACATGATTCCATGCTGCAGGACACACTGGTGCTATGGCAGTCCTGTGAAAAAGAGGGAAATGCTGTATTATTACAGGGAGATGCTAATATTACCTACAAATTTCAAATCTCCACAGAACTCCAAGGACCCTTCAGATGAAGAGTCCACTCAGTTGAATACTGATCTTCCATTTTCCTGCACGGCTAGACAGCCACAGTCTCCCAGACAATTCAGCACACCCCAGAGCAACTCTCTGATCATGAATATCCTGGGGGGAAGTACCTCCATCAGAAACATCTGGACGGACCATCAGATCAGGCAGGCATTGTTCCCCAGCCGGCGCCCACCTTATGAGAACGAAGATGATGAAGACGATTATCAGATGTTTGTACCATCAGCGTCTACATCCAACACAAGCTCAGCTCCTGGTGGAGAAAGGAGGGGTTCTTCTGGGCGTCCATGCAGCTGGCACTTGGGGCAGGTGCATCAAAACGAGACTCCCAGCCCCACTCGTCACAAAATTGTTAGGCGGGCCAGTAGTGCTGGTGAAAGCAACACGTGTCCAGCCAGGTATAAAACAGGGGAGCGTGGTTCTCGAAGGGAGATGAAGATAGCAGAGGGGAGCAGTAGGAATGCATATCCTGAATCTTCAGAGGAGCTGACTATCGATGATATTGAACATGTTTATGATAATATCAGCTATGAAGACTTAAAGCTGATGGGTCTGACAAGAAGGGAGGAGACACCCCGTGGTCCCCAGAGATCTGCTAGAGACTCTCTGTATGAGGCTGAAAGCAAAAGCATCTCAGATTCACCTTCCAAAAAGAAAACAGCAAATCAAAAGAGGACCTCCATTCATGCTAGTCGGGAGGAGATACTGCTCAGTAAAGAAGCCCCAACTTCAAGTTTGGATGAGCTCAGGATTGTTGAAGACAACATCTATGACACCATACTGCTTCCAGAAACATCACTATTGAATTTTAAATGCGACCCCTTAAAATCCTCTAAAAGGAGGATTTTTTTGGAAAAAGACTTTGCATATTGCGGCAATCTACAACATTTTGTTTCCGAGGAGAGTCTCCAGTTCAGTGAAGATGAAAGTCCTTACCATCGTGTTCCCGTTGACAATGACTATTTGAGCTTAGTAGATAGCTCCTCCAACTCTGACTCGCTGTCACATAAGTCTGCCGCAGATAAACTCTCAGAAGAAGTAGATGAGATTTGGAATGACCTGGAGAACTACATCAAGAAAAATGAGGAAAAGACAAGAGACCGTGTCCTTGCAGCCTTTCCTGTTTGTAAAGATGACATGCAGGAAAGGCTGCATGCTGGTAGCACACCTGAACTGAGTAAAGACGTAGAGTACTCACTGTCTACTCTCTCTCTGCCAGAAACTCCTATTTTCCCTAAAACTGTGAAGCCCAGGGCTGCCACCGTAAGTGAGGCTAATCTCAGGCTTGAAGACACTATACCATGCAAGGAGAACTCTTTTATGAGTTTGAGCAGATCTTCCTTCTCCAGTGAGATGCCTTTTGTAGATAGTCCTTATGAACCTGCCAGTAGTGTTCTGTCCAGCGCACCTGCAGAGGGCATGGAAAATGACTTGGCTGTTATGGATAAAACAAAGAATAGAGTTTTTATGATGGCAAGGCAGTACAGTCAAAAAATTAAGAAGGCTAACCAGCTTTTGAAAGTTAAAAGTCCAGAGCAGGAACAGCCAGCTAGCAGACAACAGAAACTGAAACACAAAGATCTTGCTGCTATTCTGGAGGAGAAGAAACAAGGAGGTCCTGCTATTGGTATGTTAAAAACATTTCTGTACAGATACATTTCTTTAGTAACTTTCAGTGAACTTTGTGTTCTCAACTGGAAGATTATGAATTTTCCTCATCTTGGTCATTGAGTATCAGGATTGTATCTTCTGTGTTACGACTGAAATCAATTTTCTCAGACTGCTTTAACATGAATAGTCCTTTATATCTCATTTCTTGCTGTTACTTGATAACTTTGGGAAGAAAGTGTGGGGCAGTGTCAGGAAAGAGCAATTCAGCTGAGGCTGGAAGTAGAAATCATGCCTCAAGCACTATTGGCCTCTCTACAGAAAAGCAGTTATTTCCTTTAATAGCATGATCTTCAGAGTTTGACTAAAGTGTTTTTTCAAGTTGGTTTGCCTTCTAACAAGTCACATACATTTGCTCAAGTACCATTCAGGATCATACCCATAAGCATGAGGAATGTGGTCAGATAAGAAAGAGCCAATAGTCTTGCTCTAGCTAATGAACGGCAAAGTCATGGATATGCAACAACTCTGGAACTATTTTTGTGCATGATCGATAGAAACAAATTGAAGACGTGGAGCCAGCAGACTCCATGCACTAGAGTGTCATTCTTGCCTTCTTGTGCTATTTTTAAAAGTCCCTAAATATCTTATTTACCAGGCCATTTTTAGAATGTTCTTTTCTATTTTAACATGAAACAAGCAGAATATTATTGGAACCATGTGCTGCATTGTGTCCTGCATGACTGCTCATTGTAACAAGATATTTAATGCTTCTTTTCCTCAACAAAGTATACTGAAACGTGATGCAAAGGCCTTTCCAGGCTCCATTGTTTCATGTTACTTTGCAGAGGCCCAATTTATTGACACAACTGAAAGCTTTTCTCTACCGATACTAAGTGTTTTGAGGTTTTTAAATTTTAACATGATTAATTGAAATGGATTCCTTGTCTCTGCTAAGTTAATTCTCTCTTCTTTCTAGGTGCCAGAATAGCTGAATATTCCCAGCTCTATGACCAAATTGTCTTCAGAGAGAGTACTCCTAAGGTCCAAAAGGAAGCTGGGGCCACTCCTCAGGAGCCATCAGCTGGGAGGTTTTCCACACTCATGGCCACATCTCCTCCCCGTTCTCAGCCTGCCAGTGAGTGCTCAAGAGCAGAAGATTGGCTTTTGCATTCTACGTACAGTAACGGCGAGCTGGCCGACTTCTCTCCGTGGCCTGAATCCCAGGACCCAAAGTCCAAGAACTCGTACACAGAAGCTGGTACAAAAAGCAGTTCAAAGCAGTTGCCATCAGCTGGCTCGGTGCCTTCCCTGCAGATTTCCAGCCGTTTGCATGTCCCAGCGCAGAGGTGGAGCGCCATTATAAGCCAGCCAAACAAAGAGAACTTGCATCAAGATCACGTCTATAACTCGCTGGGGAGAAGAGTAAGCACTGTAAAACCACAGGCATACAGCAGGTCGCAGTCCTCGTCCTCAATCGTGGTCAACAGGTCTGGAGAATCAATTGTATATAATAATGAAATTGATAAGAAAAGGCTCCATTTGAATAGGAACTTCAGATTCAACAGCCATCAGACTCTGGGAATTGCCTCAGGATGTACAGGGCCGGAGATGAGAAAGCAGATCCCTGAAAACTGTTCAGATATGATTCTGCAGGATTCTCAGAAGGTCCTGAGAGTGAACAGAGCCTCCCCTCTGACAGCACAGATGGCCACTCAGAACTATTTTTTGAATTTCAAAGATTCTGAAGAAGGAGAAGGGGATGATGATGACTATGTTGAAATAAAGTCTGAAGATGAGGGATCCGACTTGGAGACTTCTCAGAACCAAACAAGGAAATCAGATCCTAAACTGCATAGCACAGATGCTGTTCCTTCTGAAACATTCTGTGGCAAAACTATCTCTTGTACTCCTGCAAAGTCTGCCAGCAGCAAACACGCACTTACCCCATATCTGACTGCATATAGTGATTCGGATAAACTGAATGACTACCTGTGGAGAGTACCATCTCCTAATCAGCAGAATATTGTCCAGTCTTTAAGGGAAAAGTTTCAGTGTCTCAGTTCAAGTAGCTTTGCTTGATGCTTTCAGTAATTTCTAGCTGTACAGCCTTATCATGACAGAGTATATACTAGGACAATCAGTACTGGCATCATGTATTTCCATATTACACTATCAGGCATTGTATCGCAATAATATTGTAAATAGATGTGAAACGTATTTTTTAAAAAATGGTTTAGAATCCTGGATGTGAAAAAGGCCACATGTGCACTGTATGGGGTACCTCTGTAGCACATGTGAACTTCTCATCTCCTACTGAACCTTCACATCTCTTCCTTTGTTAGGTATGATACCCCCTGATTCTTGCCATCGAACCAGGTGCGATGCCATTTGATTCTTAAACCATTTTATCATGTGGAAACCTTAGTATTTAGACTTTCCAGTTGGTGTCCAGTGTTCTGCATCCAAAATACCTGCGTGATTATTCTGCTTACATACAGGAGCATTTAGCTGGGCAGCTGCTCCTATGTGCAGATTTCTGAGCGGGGTTCTGGTTATTACACCAACAGGCTACATGTGCAATTGCACATACTTTTTTGCACGTTACTTTTCATCAGACAGATTCCAAGTGTGTGGGACCAATGCATATGCTATATTATTTTAGAGCAAGCTTCTTACATTTTAAAGAAAATCTAGTCCTAGTACTTGTGCCAGGCTGATAGCTCTGTGTCTGAAGCCTCTTCTACTTTCTGGAACCGCATAGGAGGCAGAAGATGGGCAGCAGTGGCTTTTTGAGAACCTGTGGGTGTGACACAGTCCTTGCCTGGGGAATGGTTTTGGCATTAGAAGGGGAGCTGCACTGCCTGTGAAGAGGGCTAGACTAGTTTTGGTACCTCCAGTGATGGCGGTGTTTGTGACATGTGAGCGAAATCTGAGTAGCTCAGCACCCAGCAGTCGAAAGCTGCTTTGCAGAGTTTGAGAAGAAGCTGCGTGTTGTATGCAGTGACCTGCTGGGCATTTGATCAAATCCCAGTGTCAGTAACCCTGCGAGAGAATGAGGCTTGGCCAGATTCTTGGGTGAAATACTAATCGTGGGCCATGTTTGGGTCATAGGGCAGTTCAGTGGTACTGCTGGTTGAGTGACAAGCTGCAGTCCCCAGGGCATGCATCTCCTGTAGCAGGAAGTGACCCTTCCTGACAGAGAGAGGTAAAAGATATATTTTGTAAATCAGGGCTGAGTCTAATCCAATTTGTGCACAAAGAAAAGTAGCTTAAAAATGAGAATACATTCCATTCTTTTGCAGATAATATATAGAATAAATGCTGCCATTTAGAGCAAGGACAGGCTTTCCAATACCATGTACTCCCCTTCATCATCTTTTGTTGCACAGCTTTGGATTCTGTTACTTGAAAACATTGTACCGAAAGGAAAGCCTAGATACATCTACACTGATCATCTTGTGTGACTGTTATTCTTTTTTGGTGCTTACATTCTTCAGATTACATGGATAAAGCCAGTACCGAGTTAAACATATCAATAAACAAAGGAATTTCATTGAAACACTATTTTTACTAACCACGTATCACTCCCTTCAGTTACAGAGCACTGTACTTCCAGAACAGAACTGATTATTTACTACATTGGTTACCATGAGGAAAACCTGAAGTTATCAGTGTACAGCTAATTACTTGTAGACTAAGATTTGAGGACTTGAATTTATTAGAACCGACTAAATTATTTACCACACGTATCTTGCATTGGCTAGGAGTTGTTCTTTTGAGGGCTGGTTGGTCATGGTACTTACTAGCTCATACCACAGGGATACTTGTTACAGTCAGCATACGCCCTGTGATAGGACCCCTATCTATCTAGTAAAATCCGACTGAGAAATAATGTTGTACATATTTAAGACGCCGAGGTGTAGCAGAGCCCATATTTATTTAATATAGCTTGTAAAGTATTGTAAATATGGATAGAAGGTAAATCTGTGGGCGCACATCTAGATTTGTTTAAACGGCTTTAGGAGAATGTTTAACTCGCATCTCATGCAATCGGTGGAGTTGGGAGGGAGGGGAAAACAGCCAACCAACCAGAAAAAGGGACTTCTACTAGTATTGTAACTTCTCCCAGGGACCATTTCATACTATTTTTAATAAACGTTGAGTATGCAAAAGCTTTGGGTGCTTTTCATTGCGGGCGGCGGAGGAAGGAAGGTATTGGCTTCTGCCTGTCGGAACTGATCTTTGAGGGTGATTGGGACGGGGTTTTTTCCTTGCAAATAAAGCGGAAGCGCAAGCGGGGGAGCGGCGGGGCGGGAGCGGGGGCAGGCGGTGCTCCATGCCCGCCCGCC